>OY744515.1:224840737-224890737 GCA_963556195.1 Sepiola atlantica | reverse complement strand
TGCGTTGCTTACGGCTTGTTCTTGTAGGCGATTTCAAGATAAACCTTACAGACTGAGTTCCAATTTCCTGAACTCAGAGGTCTTTATTTATACTCTTAAAACCACTGCTAAGACAAAAATGGTTGAAAGGAGTGTGTTTTTTCGATTTGATTTTTGACCAGACGAGAGGTGGATGAATACAGATAATCAGTGTAATCATATTTTCTCAGCAAATCTAACTTTAACATGTCCATACGTAGCGTGTTTTCATGAAACTGAAAAATTAGCTCTTTCACTTTCTATTTAAGCCATGTGACGTCACGTCTGTTTTAATCAATTACAACGGTTGATTAATCCTAACATCGTGTACAGCAAGTATTCCTTAACTATACTTAATTTCTCCTTTTTTCAACTAACTAATTTATATACAAGTGCGTTTACTCGGCTAACATTAACACATAATATATATATATATATATATATATATATATATATATATATATATATTTATTCTTTGTCGTACAAAACTTTAAAATGGCATTGAAGAGACAATATTTATTATTCATAATGAATTTGAGAAATTAAAAAGATGAAAGAGCAGCTGACCGGTTTCGTACCTCGTTCAACAGAGCCAAATATCGAGGTAATGTATAAAAAATATAAAAAGATGCTATGAGAATTATAGCGAGGGAAAGGGGTAAAAAAAAAATGTTAATAAAAAAAAAGAAAAAAAGAAACAAAAAGTTCAATCAAATAGAAACAACATTAAGCCCGAGAAGATTTTCCCTTGTTTGCACAGAGAAGGTCTCAAGGACTTAATATAAATTGTTTCTAGGATCTTGAGATGATAAGGGGAGTGCGACTTACTAAGACTTGAGAATAAGTCGACACTGAATTTAGAGGCACAGGTGCGGTTATTTATGAGATGTTGACCTATCGACGAACCATAAATATTATTCAAATCGTCAGTTGGTAAATAATTTGCATTGCGAATTTTTGTGGGCACGTGTTGTTTGACCCGGATGCCCAATCTCTGTGACGTCATCCCGACGTAGTGCATACTGCAACTACATTTAAATAAATAAATAATGGAATTATTATGATGTGGGGGAAGGACATCTTTTCGAATAGAAGTCAAGATTGGACGAGAGGAAAAAACAACACGTGTATGACTCACCCTATATATATATATATATATATATATATATATATATATATATATATATATATATATATATATATATAGGGTGAGTCATAATTAGGTGGACAGTAAAAAATATTTTTGTCGAAGCGTAAGAGGCAGACTTCAAAGCTGTGTAAATCAAGAATATATATGTTTTTTATTGTCCACCTACTTTTGGCTCACCCTGTATATATATATATATATATATATATATATATATAAATATATATATATATATATATATGTATATATATATATATATATATATATATATATATATATATATATATGTGTGTGTGTGTGTGTATCAATATACATATACTAGCTGGGTTTGCCTGCTCTCTATCGCTTCACAGAGTATGTAAGGATTAAGCAATAAAGTGAATGCAGGATTTTGGTAAATCCCTAGCGTAGAGTAGGTCAAAGATATTTTGAAAAAAAAGTATGACTAGCGATCCAAGAAGCAAAAATTCGTTGTTAAAATTGTATGACCATCGTCCGCTCTTTTCCCCATACACGATCAGTGCGTTATATCTCAGTTGATAGAAGTTTTGTTTGTTAAATAATACAAAAGTATATTTTTTACTACACAAACTCGCTTTACAAAGTTCGCTATTTGAAACAATAATTTTTAATATGAAATTGCATCATAAGTGTCAATTCACTTGCGCAATCATGCGTAGGAAAACAATAAAAAAGGAAAATGTTGTTTAAGTGTTGCGAGAAAGACAGAACGCGGAGAAGGAGAGGACATGAGGATGGATGAGAAGACTCACCATACCCTTTTTCTCTGTGAACACTTCTGCGTATATATTTAAAAAAATAGTAACAGGAGTGACAAATTTAAAAAAATATTTCGAGTTTACTCCTTTTAATAACTTTTCAGAAATTTGCTCTATTCTATTATCTTATTATAACTTATAACGTACATATTTTATCGTATTAATTATATATATATATATACATATATATATCATGTATATATATTATAAATATATATTATAAATATATTATATATATATCATGTATATATATATATTTATATCATGTATATATATTATAAATATGTATTATAAATATATATTATATATATATATATCATGTATATATATATACATATATATATATATATATATATATATATATATATATATATTGTGTATATATATAGATATATTATATATATATATATATATATATATATATATATATATATATATAAAAGTGACCATACAAAGCTCAACTCGCACATTTTCTTACATTTCATTCAGTACTAAAAAGAGAGAGCGAAAATTATCCAAACATTGTTTTTTTTACTTTTATAATATTTTTTAAATATACCATACACGAGAGTACCCAGGGGTATCATTGAAATTCCTTATACGATACTTGATGGCCAATGTTCGAAATAGAGACTTAATTGAAGGTGTATATGAACCAAAAACAAAAACAAATATATTATTTAAGTTCGTACAGATGTATTTATTAAATATATTTGTATGTTTAACCAAAAAATTAAATATCTTTTAAGTCTAGGTTTTTAAAAAAATAGTATTTATTCATAAAATGAATAAGCAACTTTTGGATAAAAAACGGATGCTTCAAACATGTTTTTCTTTGAATTCATGTAAAGAATTGACAGAAAAGAAAGCATATGACACACTCTTTTTATAGTTTACTTGCAATGCTCTATAAATGCTATATCTCCTATATATTTAGCATCTAGTTTTATATGAAAAAATGTCTTTGATATCATTGGGTACCATTCTGCACTATATCTGGTAACATATAATTCGACTGTTTTTTACAATATATTTTTAAAATTTATATACATATATATGTATATATATTTATATTTATATATCTATATATATATATAGTTATATTAATATATATTTATATATCTATACTTATAGTATATAAATATGTATATTAATATTGGTATATGAATGCATATATATATATATATATATATATATATATATATATATATATATATACACTGATAGTTTGGTTCGCTTTGCTATGCGAGATTGTTTTCATGCTAATAGAACTAATGATATAAATTTGGAAATTAATCATACAAAGTTCAATATGACATGAAACATGAATTTATATTAAAAATAATTAAGAAAAATAAGTCAGTTTGCGATGTTTTTAATATGTAAGATATGAACGATCATAAAAAGAAAATAATTATCGGTTTCGGTTTCATTGGTTTTTTTTTCTTTTCAAAATACTGAGCTGTTAAGTCATATGTGTCATAAGTTAAAATTATTTGCAAAATTGAATATGTCAAAATATGTATAATGGATTAATGTTGTAGTTAAGATAAATATAACTGATGCTGAACGTTTTAAAACAACTACATACAGATCAGAGAGAATAAACATCTTCATTTGTTTCTGTTTTAATCATAACTATCTTATTGTTATTATTATAAGCATGACATTTATAACCTTTTATTCTAACTGCTATCATGTAATAATCGTATTATCTTTATATATATAATAAATGATATGATGTATATATATATATGTATATATGTATGTATGTATGTATATATATACATATGTACATATATATATATATATATATATATATATATATATATATATATATATATATATATATGTATATATATGATAAGTCGATGAAAAATAATTAGACCTGCAAAAGGTTGCAAATCATAATCTTCGATTGTTCAGAACAATTACATTTAATGAATAATAATATTTACTTTTCTTCTCTTTCATTCCTTAAGCAAGGCTTTTCAAAGATTAAAATATTATCATCAGAGGAAGTTAATGATGGATACGTTGAGAGATAGTACAGTCAATATTCGAAATTTGAAAAAGTGTTTTAAAAGTTTGTAAATTCAAACGGGTATGGTCCTATGTTAAAGAGTGTGACCAAAAAACGAAATCCAAGAGGTATGGGGTTCATATGTATTGGTGAATCCAGAAGAATCCGTGTAAAGATCCAACGACGACGCTTCCACCCAAGTTTGTAGTCTCCATCAACAGACAAGTGGGTTATGGATATGTTTATTTTATATGGTACAAGTGCAGAAAGTTCATCGGATCACATTTTGTGGGAGTAATTGTATACAAGCACAGGGCGTCAACACTTTGGCGATATAACACGGCTTGAAGCATTGCAGAATGTGCCGGACCTTGTCAGTCTGAAACTTTTTTCTATCCTGACCAAGAGAGATGTAATTTATATTATCAAATGTAAGACGAGAAGTTATTATCAAAGAGTGATGCATTGTTATTTTATTCAAGAGTATGTTTATTTATGTCAATTTACTCAGTGATAGCAAATTGGGTTATTTTTGTTCAAAAGAGTAAACATCATTAAATCTGCAGTAAACAAAAATATAAGTTACCAACAGGTCATTCTATTTTTAATTCATTCTTTTTTTAATTAGTATATATCAGGTTGGAAAGGAAGTAATACCGTGTTTTTACTTTATTACTTTGCAGCCTACTAATTTGTATACAGTTCTAGATTGTTTGGTAAATTGGTGTCTTAATATCTTGCTTTGATTTTCGTTATAGTAATTAGTTGGAAAAATTAAGTTTAACGGTCTCTGCTGTCAATAAATGGATACTAGTGAGGAGCATCTGAGACATTGCATGCTTTATGAATTCAAAAAAGGAAACTCAACTGCAATAGCTACAAGGAATATTGGGATTAATGTTCTGAATGATCGAACATGTCAACGGTGGTTTGCAAAATTTTCTTCTGGTGACTTTATACCTGCCAGATCGGCGACGTTTGGGAAGACAAAAATCAATTGATAAATACACCATTAAAGACGTTGTGTGTGTCAATCTGAAGTTAATCAGCAGATAATAAGCTCAATAATTCAATACAACCCATATCACAATTATTTATTGCCTTCATGAGTTAGGAAAAGTTTCAAAACCTGGACTCTGGGTTCCCCACTATTTGACCAACGCCTAACGAAATCAAAGATTGACTGTTTACACATATTTACATTCCAGGAGTCATCGAGAACCATTTTTGCAAATTATTGTGACTGGAGATGAAAAATGGGTTCTTTCCAAGAATATCAAAGACAATGGTTAGAGCGGAATCAAAGTCCACAGCCTGTTCCAAAACCAGAACTGCACTAAAAGAAGGTTATGCTCTCTTTAGGATGGGACATGAGAGAACTGATTCATTATGAGTTACTAGAGCCTAATCAAAAAATCACAGGAGTAAAACATTGTTCGCAGCTTGATGATCTAAGAATAGCTCTATCAAAACAAAACGATCAGCATTACCCAATATTAAGGGGGTAGTGCTTCAGCATTATAACGCGAAACCTCACACATAAAAACTCATTCAGGAAAATGTCATAGATCTTTAAAAAATATGACCTCATTTGTTTGTTCTCTAAACAATCAGATAATTCGTTTGAAGAAGGCCTCAAGAAGCTAGTTAATATTTGCACATAAGTCATAGAAAACGTGGGAAATGATTGCAAATATTAAAAATGCCCTAATGTGAGTGTTTCTAATGTAATAAATGTGTTGGACTAAAACTTCATTACTTTCTTTCAAACCTGACATATATTTCGTAGTCTGTGCAAGGTAAACACATATGAGCATTACATTTCGTCTTTATTAACATGTCAATCAAAATAAATACAACGCAAACAGTTTTAAAATTGGTATGCGCTGATCAATTTTCTTTGTAAAGTTATATGTAAAATATAGCTGAAGGATATTATAATATTTTTTTTACAAATGTATAGCTCAAGTAAAGTTACTCTTTTTTGTTTAAATTATTGACAGAAATGTATGTTTATTTATTTTTATCAATTATGGCGTATCTATCGTGTTTTGGACGAGCTGGTACATAATACCAACACGAATAAGATCAACGGCATAGAAAATTAACATGTCTAATAAATAAAATGTGTCACGTGCTAAAACCACACAAAATTGGTTGGCATACAAATAAACCAATGCTACCAGCATACATGCTAGGTAAGGTCTCTATCTCTTTAGAGTGTTAACTAATGAAAATGTTATCGGTCATTAGCCGACTTGGAGAAATTCTTCTTAGCATGATCTAGTAAAAGTTAGACCCAATTGCAGGATAAGAAAAAAACTTTTTTTAAATAATCACGATCTTTATCTAATCCTTTGCAATGCTCGACAACAGATTTACTTGTGTCTATATATGTATTAACACGTGTTGTATTTTATTTCATAATATACTAATACTAGTTGTGTATTTAAAGTATAATTTGGAAGATTCATACCGTTAAACTATGTTGAATCTACCCCCATCGAAACCATAAAAATAGCTGTAATGAATTGTTTTATCATCTTAATAAAATTCTTACAGTTATCTATATAGATATATTCTTAAGTGAATATTTTCATAAATTATGATAAGGCAACGAGCAAAGTATATTTCCAAAGACATCTCGTATGTGGAGCCTATAGCAATGGGAATGTTTCCCTGCAAATAACAACATAGTTGTCTTCAAATCAGATAACAATACATTTGTATTATTTGGATTATTTAAACTACTGTTCTCATCTGGAGCTTTACTCTCCCGACGTTTCGACTGATGGCATATCTAACCTTGTTCGCTTGTATCCTGTAGAACTCGGGAATCTTACTGTCAAACTCGGGAATTTATTACGGAATTTTGAACGAAACGTTTTATTTAATCCCCTTTAAGTAGGATGCTTTCGTTCCGTGAGTCTTTAAGAATAGAATTACGAAGGACTTAAGACTTATAACCGGGCATGGCTGACGAAACGGGATCAACCTTTACCCAGGTTGATTAAATAAATGGTTCCGTTTAAAGTTCCGTACAGATTCCCAAGTTCGACACTTTTAATTAGTTAAAATAGTAAATAAATAAATGCATTTGTTTTTTTTTAATATAAGGGTGTACAATATTTCCACTAGACGTACATGTGTATCGACCACGTTTCAAACATGGGGGACAAAGGCTAACAGTCGGTTTTATTACGGAACATTATGTTTTGTTTTCTTAGAATGTAACTGTTTATAATCGATGGTAGTATGTTGATCTGATCATATTATCTGTAAGACGATCAATCAATAAATATTAGGCTTAGATCATACAACTAGCTGGAGCCGTCCTCCGGCGTTGCCAGGGTGAAATGTAATAGCTGTAATTAAAGAGTGTAAACATCCGGCTAGACGCAAATGGGTTACATTTTGGAATTGGTGCAGGGTGAAAGGAGGAAGAAAGATATGTGGGTAAGAGGGAGACGCGGTTGTAGGAGTATTCCTGCCCATCCCATAGTACCGGTATTTACTCAGAATATTCTGTTTGGATTTAAAACTGCTCTATCTAAAATAAAAAGAGCATACAGAGCCGTATTACATTTAATTCCCCCCCCCCGCTTATCGTTGTTTAAAAATTCCATTTCTAGATGGGAAGGAACAATGTTAAAAGGAAAAAGAAAGAAAAAAAGCAAGAAAAAAGAGAGGAAAATGAAAAAAGAAAGATAGAAAAAAGAAGAAATAGTATGCATTCTAAGCACTACTGTAAAGCACAAATATAATTAACGGTGTCAGCAGAGCAGTAGTAAGTCATGTTGATTATATTGACAATAGGTAAAGCACTAATTATTACCGTATTACTTTTTTTCAAATTACTACATAGTAACGTTGAATATAAAAAAATCCGGTACTTAGTCCTCCCTCCCCCTAACTTCCAGACGGAAGTATAACAATATTAGAAGAAAAAATAAATTAGTATTGGAGCTACGCTGTTGACATTGAGGCCACCAACGCGAATATAAATTGTATGCCAAATAGGGCATATACGAGACGTCATAAGCTTACCAAATCTTGGGGACATCATCTGCACGTTCTAAAAAATCGATGTGTTCTTCTAAGTGTTGGATATCATGCGTGTGAAACGAGTAAGATCCAGAAATGTCAACTTCATAAATTATGCTGAGTGTTTTGTAGTTTATGAACTTACAGTTCATGAACTTACTTAAAGAGCAGATGCTTATGGCCCGGTCTTTGCACTCCTTCTCTGTCTATATTAGCCAGGCGTAGAGGTACAAGCACTGAGAAATATTCTAAATGCTCCTAGTGCTTGGCCTTGTTTCCTGACTAAGGCAATGTCCGCCGTCTCTCTTTCACTATATGTGGGCAATTTGGGGAATGTTTTTTTCACTAAATCCTACATAACTAGTGGTGGTCGCTCGTGTTCCGATAGGTTGAGGGTACAGGTTAAACAGTTTGTCTGGCTGCTGTTTACGACTGGTACTTGGAGCCCTCGCTCTTAGGTAGCGATAGGAACGACTGCTCCGTCAACAGTTGCATAATATGGTGGGTAACTGTATGTGGCATGTCGCGCATAGAAAGGAGACATACAGTTATCCTTGGTGGGTTCTTTTCCGAGGCCACATCCCCTATGGACCAAGTCACGACTAATAGACTGGGTGTGTGAGCTTATTAGCAGCAAAAAGTCACCAACTTCGCTCTCCCAACTCTAACTCAAAACAAACATGAATTTACAAAATTAAAAAACATAAGCCAGACACCCAACATAAAACATATTCGTCTCTGCCCTTGAGGCTCGCATTCACAATTATCCGTAGAATCAACATCAACGAGGTAGAAACTTTTCTCCTGACAAACTCCCCGAATAGTCTAGCTCTAAGTGAAACGAACCTTCAATCCCCAATTTCCTCTCATCACTTTGATATGACTGAATACCTTCAACTCTACCGTAAGGACTCTGTCAAACATATGCATCGGCTAGAAGTTTATGATCGCAACACCCTCACCTTGACTAGAGAACATAGGTTATAATCAGATGGGCAAGCATACACTTGCTTTAGATTGATCTTACATAACAGAGTTAGTTACTTATATTTCCTATACCGTTCTCCTTCGACCCAGGACTCTACTCTGCTTGACACTGCCTCTAAAATCTTGTATAGAGCACTGTTTCTCGACTCGAATGCCCAAATACATGTATTTGGCCATTTTAATGCACATCAGTGTGACTAGTTAGGATTTCCCAGCGTTACTGATGCAGATAGGAACTCTACCTTTAATTTCCCCTCAGCCCACGATCTCTCACAGACTGTCACTTTTCCAACCCGCCTTTCTGATCATGCAGACCAGCAAGCCATACTTCTCGACCTGTTCTTGACCTCACTACCCGAGGTGCGTGTGGCGAATGCCCATAGCCCGCTCATCACGTTGCGGTAATGATATTTACCACCTTAAAAACTCTCCCAAAAGCGTTAGAGTCATTGCTAAATACGATAAACTATGAGCAGGCTGATTTTCAATCCCTTAGGGATTACATCAGCAACGCCCCATAGAATGAAACCTTTCACTCCCTACTAATCAGTATTCAAATGAGCTAACAAGATGCGTCAAAGAAGGCAGTGATGCTTATGTCACGACGCGAAGATTCCTCAGCAAACCCCACTCTCTTCAATGGTTAACCTCAGTATAGGCAGCTGCTATTGCTGAGAGGCCGAAGGCATCCGAAAATTCGACCGCCATGAGTCAACTACGAATAGACAGAACTTTATAGAGGCAAGAAATGATTGCAAATTAGTTATAGATGAAGCTAAGAGAAGGCAGGCAGGGATAACCATAAACGTATTCAGTGATAGAAACTAGGTACTCGTGATTTCTGGAAAATCTACAATAGTGTGATGAACAATGGGCAATCGACAATTTTCCTGCTATCAAATCACAGCGATGTTGTTTGCACGGCAACTGATAAGGCTGAACTACTGGCCAAGCGTTTCGCCTTAAATTCCCCTTTGCCCCCAGAAAACCATCCCCTCCCTAAATTCCCATTGCGGACTGAAGTCACACTTGAGAACCTGGTCATGACCCCATCTCAGGTCAAAGTCATCATAAAAAAACCTGACACCACCAAAGCCTGTAGGTCTGATCTTATACCAGTAATAGAAATGAATAATTGATCTGCTGAGCTGGCCCCTGTCCTCATAAAACAATACAACAAATGCATTGCTGAATCTTGTTTCACTGATAGTTGGAAAATTGTCTCTGTGGTAATAGTCTTCAAGAATTCTGGAGATAAAACTGATCCTCTAAACTACCGCCCAATCAGTCTACTTCCGATATTTGGTCAAATCTTTGAATCATTAATGAATCTAACTATAGTCCGACACATTGCTAATGCGGAACTTCTTTTTGATCATCTATACAGATTTAGATAAGTACGATCTACCGGAGATATCCTAACGGTCATCGCTGAATGCATATATCATACACTTTACAAGGCAGGTGAAGCTAGTGCTGTCACGCCTGATATATCCAAGGTCTTTGACAAGGTCTGTCATGAAGAGCTTCTCCTAAAACTGCACTTATATTGTACTACTTTTCAAATATTTAATATAATTAAATCTCTACTAACAAAAGGAAAGATCCAGGTTGTCCTCGATGACCGTTCATCTAAGCAACATGACATACATGCTGGTTACCCCAAGGATCCATCCCTGGACTTCTACTCTTCTTGATTTTCATAAATGACCTCCCTGATGTCATTGAGACTGAGATAGGAATATTTGCTGACGAGACAACGCTCTACTCTCGTCGTGTAAGCAAAACCGACGCGTACATATATAAAGCAATGGCTGAATCCTTAGAAAATGACCTCCATGTTGTAGTAGATTGGGATCACAAATGGATGGTAACTTGTAATGCCGCAAAGAAAAAGCTACTTTCCTTCAATAATTACAAGAAACGTCTTCAACCACCGATTGTCATGGCAGATAACATCATCCAAACTCCTCAACCTAACTTTAACAGATAACATGAATTAGAAAAAATACATTGAAGACATTGCCAGGGCTGCAGCAAAGAAGGCGGGTACCTTCTACCGTGCTAGTAAACTTATCACACCTGACATAATCGTATATTGAAAAAAATAAAATTATAACGTCTTCACTTTTTAAACATGTCCCTCCTTTTTTTTTACTAAAAACGCCAAATCAATATTTCCTTTGAAAATGATAACAAAAATTAAAGCGCAAGACGAGTTCATATATACGCTTGTTTCTTCCTTTAATGGGGGAAAGACAGACAAAACTTACTTGTGTATCAAGGAATCGAAAATGTATTTACAATAAAATGAAAAATGATCAAGATAAGAAAAAAGGTAGACATGCATATATGTCCATATATATATATTAACAAAACGTACTCACAGTTCAGAATGTTCAATATAATTGTTTTACAAAAGTGGACATTTTTTTGTGTATATGTTGTAGTTCGCTCATCAATGAGCGATACAATTTCTCTTGAAAAAAGTTAGTTCATTCTTCATAGAAAACCGCTTCAAGCAGACGACATTTTCATTGAACAAAAGCAACATTCTGAGAACCAGCTTTTTATATTCTTCGTTTTTTTTAATTCAAGTAATAATTTACCAAATATTACTCGTGTTTCTAAAAATTAAATAATTATTATTTCCTAACGTAATTAATTCTAATTTTAAAAAAATAATTGTAGCTCCTTTTTTATTTAAAATGCGAATTTCCGGACTACAGACTTCCAATCAAAACAAACCCTCGATGACTTTATTCATTTATCATTCTGTTAAACGAATATGAAATTCAATAAATCTTTAAAATCTTTTAGTCCTTCTGACTAAATTATAAATTTTATCGATCTTGTGTCGATATTTTTCAATCAATGTTTTAACACAATTAGTCCTTTTTAGACTAAAAGAATATAAACGATCATTTTGTCGAAATATTCTCAATCAAATAACATGCTAAAATGACCTTCGTTTAACCCTTTTAAAATACTGACAAAAATGTATTTTCACAAAATTTCAAATAATAACTTGTCATAAGTTTTCTTCATAAATAATGGTTTGAATTTGAGATGTTCAAATAGAATATTTGTATAATTTTAGGATCTCTTTCTCGAATTATGATTAACATAGTCATCAACTTTAAATGTCTGAAGTCCAAATTAAAATAAACATCGTAACTAAGAGATAAACATTTCAAATCTATTTCGTTACTCTTAAAACTATCTTTAAATAACCATTCAAATTAATTTTTGTACATGGTAATTTCGATTTTACATGAAACAGAGTTATCAAATTAACGAAGGAACAATTTCCCTAAGGAATGAAAATTCTATACTCGGAGACAACATTAAAGATGTTAATTATTCAACATCCAGAATCTATCTGAAGATAATTTCTTCAAAATAGTCCAGTGAGAAAATTGCCGTCAACATTGTTTATATTTAAAACTAACACGTCACTCAAATTGACCCATCAGATGATGACCCTGAGTCAATCACTGACATGGACTGAAAATTAAATTGTCGTCTGCTCTGAACAATTTAGGCGCGGATGAACCAAAACTTGAATTCGTTAAAAAACGAATCTAACAAGCATTTATTATCACTGATCATTTTTAATTAAATAGATTATCAAACTATATCCACATGCATGGAGTATAGTTGCCGCATCTGGGCAGGTGCATCATCCGCTAGTCTCTCCTTCTTAGACAAGGTCCAAAAAAGAGTCGCCAACTCAGTAGGCCCCTCACTGTCCACCAGACTCCAGCCCCTGTCCCATCGCCGCAATGTTGCTTATTGTGCCTGTTTTACAAGTACTTCAATGGATTGTGCTATGATGAACTTGCTGCTCTGGTGCCCCAACGACGTACATTGACAAGACCAACCCGACAATCTGTCAAATCCTATTCATTCCCTGTGGAGATCCTCATATGCCGATGAGATCCTTACTCCAAAAACTTATTTCCTCGTGGTGCTACACTCTGGAACTCCCTCTTTGCTCTTTGTTTTCTTGACGGTACTGACAAGCAGAAATTTTAATCTAATGTAAACAGACATCTCACTGCACAGCTCCCCATTTAGGTTGATCCCCTCCCCACAAAAAACAGAAAACACTCTCCCCCTTTTTCTCAGTAGCCACTTACGTCTACCGCGGAGGCCTGCTTTGTAGTGGGTGAACTATGTTAAAAAAACAAATAAAAAACACCGAAAGTCGAGTTGATAAAAAATGTTTACCGACCTGTCAAATGTCGAAATACAGAAGGAATTATGTTCATGTATTGCATTCTTTAAAAACTCGAATGAGTATATATGTATACGAATAGGTTGAAATAACGTAATCTGATATTATTGAAAAATCAACGGAATTAGCGGGAGCGTCAATTAAATGGTTGCGTAGTGTTTTCTATTATGTAGTAAATTAAAAGAAGACAAATTGTAAATACTAACGGGTACTTTAAAAAAAATAGACGTTGATTATTAGCACTGCTTGCCTGTTCATTTCTTATATATTTTTTTCGTGTTCTTCTTTTTCCCCCTCTTTTTCTTCTTATTTTTATTAATTATTATGTATGGTCAGTAGTAGTCATCACAGGAGTCATCGCCAGTAGTTTTTCACCAACAACAACAAGGGGTGTTCCATGGAGTTTGAGTGACAACAACCTACCCCAGATTTGCAGTACTCTTCATCTTTTTTCGATCACCACCGCAGATGAACCTTGTTTCACCAGTCACCGCGAAAGATATGGCTACACTTTCTCAATTCACAGGCTTATATGTGTAACTTTATAAAAAGCCGACATTCCGTCCAACCTAATAAGTCATTTCCATAGTTTGCATTCCCAGTATAAGCTTCTCAAATAATTTGTAAATTCAGATTCGATATTGGTGGCATATTCTATAACATCCTGTAAACTGGTATTGGCTTCGATATTGATTCAGAAAAAACTCCGCTTGCTTAAGAAAACAACTTAATTGATTTGACAGTCATTGTCCTGTATGTTGCTGCAAACGTTTCTATGACATTTGATTTCCATAACCTTTAATCCGAAACATGTTTTCCTTGGGTGTATTAGTTCGTCTCTAGGCGATTGCTGTTCAAGTAAGTCAGAAATAGAACACCCGATTCCTTAAAAAATCACATAATCTATTCAGACGATCACTGCAAACTATATCATTCTTTAACAGAAAATAACATAATTAAGTAATGTTTACATACGGGCACTTGGGGTTTCAAACACGTCAGCGTACTAGTTGAAGTCCACTCTGGTCTACAAAAAATACTTAAGAAGCCACGTCAGCATCCCCAGGAGGGTTTCCTCAGACGATTACAAATAGACAAACTCTTTGTCAATGAGAGGGAAAAGCTTGAGGATTCGAGCCTCCGATGACTGAAATCTCCACACCTCAGCTCTATAGTAAAAAACACACTCTTGAGTGGCAAGAAATAAAGCCCCATAAGTATTCGAACTTTTCTTGTTGAGGTATTGTAAGTGCTGTCCCTCCTCGGTCTTCCAATCCTCTTTGATCCTCTACGGCTATCTTGAGTGGGGTTTTCCAGCACCGGTGCAATCATTTTGGGGGGGGGGGGCTGGGGCAACTTATGATATTGTTTACAGTTTTTGTTCCTTGGTTCATGCGGTAGTGATCTTCCTATGGCTTTGTATTCTTACTAATGTAACTTTCATGTGCCTTATTACAATGTGTAGTTTATGCGGGTGTGTTCTCGCATTCGAGGATGTTCCTAAAAATCTCAGCTTTGTTAATCATTGACGTCCTTTGTATAGTCTTAGTGATCTCTTAGATCCAAATTTCTTCTCTCCCACTTTTTTGTGATTGTGTTCCTACGTCTATTGTTATTAAATTGACAGTCTTCATGCTCAATATCCCTTTCACTTCTCTGTCAAGTTCCGTGTATGTGCTTCGTTTTTCCGACTCCTTGATATTGACTGTGTGGTCTACTGGAATGGCAAAGTCTACGATTTGGCAGGATTATTTTCCTTCTTGTCAATTGTTATGATATCTTGTCTCTTTCCTTGTATGCGTTTATCTGTTTTACATTTATACTCCAGATGAGTTTGAGTTTTTGTTTTTCAGTATTGTCTCTGGTGTATGTGTGTACCATATTTATATGTGTTCGAAATGCAATATTTTGCACATTTCTCAGTGTACAGCTTTCCTCACAAAGTCATGTTTGTTTCCGTATTATTTTGGGCTAGTTTTCTGCATTCACTTTTTATATGATCTACTGTTTCGTCTCTTTGTGTTCACACAGTCTGCATTTACTGTTTTCCTTGGTTTTATCTATTTTAACTTTAATGTAGTTTGTCATAATCGCATGGTTCTGTGCAGTCGTCAGTAAATATTCCGTTTCTCTGTACAAGTGTATTTTTCTTAGCAATGCCTAGCTATTTTCGTTGGTTTCTTCTATTGCCAGGCTTCGGAATCGTGCACGTAGTTATACTAGTATTATTATTTTTTTTTTTATTATTATCAGTATTATTATTATTATTATTATTATTATTATTATTATTATTACTATTATATTCTGACTATGAGATCTTACATGTGGTTTTCACGAAACTTTAGTGCCAGTAATGACTACATATTCCTAGTACTCTCCGCATATTCCAATAACCATTTGCGCTTTTACAATACTTGTTTATTAGTTATGTATCAAATGGTATTTTGATCCTCTGGGACACGGCACGATTTTTTTCTATAGCAGTAACCGATAATGTTGCCACTGCGGCATTTTTCTTTAAGGAGAAAGTAAGGGGCAGTTAGACTATAGTATTCAACTCACATGTATTATTATTATTATTAGTAGTATTATCATCATCATCATCATCATCATCATCATCATCATCATCATCATCATCATCATTATTATTATTTATTTATTTATTTTTTTTTTTATACTAGTCTTAACTTTTGGATGCTTTTAGTTTGATTTTTCTTTTCGAAAATTTTGTCAATTTCCGTGACATTAAAGTTGTATCTTAAGACTTTCGCAGTTCTTATCAGGCAAATATTTTGTATAATTAGTAGCCCTTTATGGTTGCTTTATCTTATGGTTCCTTACCTTTCAACTACAACGGGGATCATCTTGACATCTTTACATTTCCATAGTCTAACTAATTCAAATGTTAGGTCTTTATATTTATTAATTTTTTAGTGTTATTACTTCTGCACTCTGGTATCGAAGGGGTGGGGTATATCAATGATTAAACAAGTTATCTTGTTTTTGTTAGAATGCTGAAGTCGTGTTGGAATGTTCAGCAACCTTATCAGTTCGTATGCGCATGTCCCAAAGCAGTTTGACATTTCGTTCTACTTTTACACGTCTGGATTTTGTTCATACAACTTCTCATTGTGGTCCAATTCATAAAGTGTACATATATTCCTGTGGAGTACCTGAGTGACTTTGTCGTGTCTCCATGTTTTATATTGATGCTGTGCTAGCATAGGACATTCCGATATAACGTGTGCTTTGGTGTCTTGCCCTTCATTACACTATGGGCATATCGTTGATTCTTCAGTGTTGTCAATGTAAGGTTTGATGGACTTAATAGCGTGTTCATGGACTGCCATTAAGGTGCCCTTAGTAGATCTATTGAAATCACTCCCGACCAACAAATTTCAGCCGTTATGATCTCTAAATGCAGTATTCTTAAGGAATTCACTGTGTAGTTTCTTTCCAAATAGTTCAATCGTTTCTCTTGCAAGCTTTGATTTTTTCACCACAGGTCTTAGTATTACTCTTCTTCTTACTTCATAAAAGAAAAATCTCATTACTTTCAGAAATATATTTATATAGACACTCTTCTGCTATATTCATGACATAATCAACGCATACTAAATGTCGACATTTCAGTTTTAGGTAGATACAATCAGCCTGCGTCTCCTTTCTTTGCAAAAGCTCTATAAATTGTGAGAATTTTCCGTGTTGTGGTGTCCAAACATGTTAATTCACCCACATTCCAGTCAGGTATATCAGCAGTATATCGAATGATAGCTACTGATCTGGTATTGATAGCACATTTTGACTATTATTATTATTACAGTGGACTACAACACGTTTGCTACTGGAGATGTGTAAATTGATTTAGACAAATTTGGGTACGCTGATTTCAAAAATCATAACCGTTTTGCTTTATCACGTCAGGATTTTGAGTTTCAGAAATACTCCCATTGCCTAGAAGTAGCCTACCACCTCTTACGTAACTACGATATAACGTACTTATATAGCTACTAAGTTTTCTTTCTTTCTTTCAGTTAAACATGAGTAGACGTTCCTGTACCAATCATCCAGCCAACTTCTGTTATGTTTGTGGTCGGTTTACCCAAAAAGATCAACAACGAAGTGTATCGAGAGCAGTGAAAATGAAGGCCGCCTACTTTCACTACTTCGGGTGTAAGGTCGGGGACCAAGAAAAGAGCTGGGCACCACATATCTGCTGCACAAGCTGCCACTCAGCATTGACTCAGTGATTGGTGGACAAGCGCGCGAGCATTCCATTTGCGGTGCCCATGATATGGCGTGAGCCGCAGAATCATCATGATGATTGTTATTTCTGCTGCACAAGCATCGCCGGCTTCAACAAGAAGAATAAAAGGTCACATCAAGTACGCTGACTACGTCTCTGCTCGTAAACCTGTGGGTCATGATGACGAGAACCCCGCTCCAACATGTCCATCTGATCCGAACATAACTGTAAGCAGTGGCGAAGAAGATGGTGATGAGCCTTTTGAACCCGACACTCAAGAACAAGAACCACACCTTCTGAACCAGGGAGAGTTAAATGATCTTGTAAGAGATCTCTCGCTGTCAAAGGCGAAGGCAGAGCTGCTTGGATCAAGGCTGCAGCAGTGGAATCTACTTGAACTTAACACCGACATATCCTTGTTCAAAGCACGTCACAGCGACATGGCTCAGTTCTTTGAGATGGAAGACACGATGACATTCTGCAGCGACATCAACGGTCTGTTGAAAGAACTTGGGTGTGATCACGATCCTGCAGACCGGCGCCTCTTCATCGACTCGGGGAAGAACAGCTTGAAGGCTGTTCTGCTCCACAATGGCAACAAGAAACCATCAGACTATGCGGCAGCTGCTTGATTCCATCAAGTACACTGACTTCAACTAGCACATCTGCGGAGACTTGAATGTGGTGGCGCTGTTGTTAGGGCTGCAGTCAGGCTACACGAAATACATGTGCTTCCTTTGTCTCTGGGATAGCAGAGACGACAAGAATCACTGGACGAAGATTGATTGGAAAGAGCGGGCGGAGCACGTACCTGGTCGATACAACGTGAAGCATGTCGCCCTTGTCGACCCAGCCAAGATTTTCATTCCACCACTCCACATAAAGCTCGGCTTGATGAATAATTTTGTGCAGGCAATGGATCTGAATGGGCGTGGGTTTTTATACTTGAAGGAGAAGTTTGGCAACACCTTGTCGGAGGCTAAGATCAAAGCTGGTGTATTTGTTGGACTGCAAATCCGATAGGTAATGAAGGACGAAACTTTTCCGACAACTGTAAACCCCAAAGAGCTGGCAGCGTTGGGGAGCTTCAAAGCTGTGACGGACAACTTCTTGGGGAACGAGCGCGCGGACAACTATGAGGAAATAGTGCAGCAGCTGCTTGAGTCCTGCAGGAAACTTGGCTCCAGGATGCCCCTGAAGATCCATTTCTTACACCAGAACCAGAACTCCTTCCCTGGAAACTTGGGAGCTTTCTCGGACGAGCACGGCGAGCGATTCCACCAAGAGATTTCACTCATGGAGACGCGCTACCAAGGGCGGCACAACCCGGGCATTATGGGCGACTTCTGCTGGTTCCTGCATCGTGAAACTGACATAGAGCAGCACAAACGCAGAGCCAAATGTTTAAAGCACTTTTAATTACATTCTAGTAGAGTTTTTCTGTAATTTCTATAATTTTGAAGCATTTATGATGAAATAAATGAATAAATGAATTTTTGTAAATTTCATTAAAACCCTGACTTCTAGGCAATGGGAGTATTTCTGAAACTCAAAATCCTGACGTGATACAGCAAAACAGTTATGATTTTTGAAATCAGCGTACCCAAATTAGTCTAAACCACTTTACAAATCTCCAGTAATAAATTATTTCTGAAATTTGTTGTCCAGTATTATTATTATTATTATTATTATTATTATTATTATTATTATTATTATTATTATTATAATTAGTAGTAGTAGTAGTAGTAACATCATCACCATCATCATCATCGTCATTATTATTATTATTATTATTATTATTATTATTATTATTATTATTATTATTATTATTATTATTATTTCCTAATTCTTTCTTTTTCCCAGTTGTTCGCCTTCTTTTTTACTTCTCCATTCGTCTTTTGCTATTATATTTATTATTAATATTATTGCCGTAACCAATTAAAATGTTCGCTACCTTATTAGGTTTCCTCA
Organism: Sepiola atlantica; assembly: GCA_963556195.1. Lineage (NCBI taxonomy): Eukaryota > Metazoa > Mollusca > Cephalopoda > Sepiida > Sepiolidae > Sepiola > Sepiola atlantica. The sequence goes on along the minus strand of OY744515.1, from coordinate 224,871,282 downwards.
GTCAGGCTAACACTGTGGAACAATGTATTTTCTTTTATCTGAGTGTTTGCAAGATTGAATATATTAGGTTTTCTCTTGACAAATCTGTGCTTCAAGCCAGGTTTTATGCGATGACATCTCAAACAAAAAAAAACGCGTAGAATCGAAATGATAAGCCTGGAAGGAGAAAAACACGTGAACCAGCTGGTGTTGTTCAGTTTACGATAAACTGATAATTCTTCAAAACAGCAGATACATCTAAAGCAAACCTAAGCTTTTATTAGACAGTAAAATGGACTTGATAGAATAACGGTTTTCTCTAGGAGTCTATACACTAAAAACATACACGCACACACGCCTATATATATATATATATATATATATATATATATATAAATATATATATATATATATATGTATATATATATATATATATATATATATATGTATATATATATATATATATATGTATATATATATGTATATATATATATATATGTATATATATATATATATATATATATGTATATATATATGTATATATATATATATATATGTATATATATATATATATATGTATATATATATGTATATATATATATATATATATATATATATATGTATATATATATGTATATATATATATATATATATATATATATGTATATATATATGTATATATATATATATATGTATATATATATATATATATATATATATATATATATATATATATGTATATATATATATATATATATATATATATATATATATATATATATATATTCTATTGTGTCTCTGTACTGGTATTGCTCTGGAAAATTAAAAGACCTATGAACATTCTGCTCCCACATACGAACTTGATACAAATGTTATCATGCGATGTTTTACTTAGTTGTAAATAGTAATTATGATATTCTTTTAATAAATTAATAAGTGACATTTAAACGATCGTATTAGTTCATAACTACGAGAGAGCATCGTCGAAACAACGTGCTTATTTGGATGTGAGAAAGAATTTAAATGCAACTACCTGAAAAATATTTTTCCAGGCAAAAAAGTGTATGTTGTACATCAGTGGCTCCTGGAAATACAGCCTATTATTGGTAATAGGAACAAAAGTAAACCATAATACTTGACCTTCGCCTATACACCTTCATTTTTGCAAGAAATAACGTTCGTATTTTAGGCGTTCACAATAACATCAGCAATTTTAGTTTCATTTTTGTTTCGCTTGGCTTTTATTTTTGCTAAATTATATTTTTAAAAAGATTTTTAAACAGACCAATTTTTATTTTGCTAAATTATATTTTAAATAAGTTATTGCTACTAGCACACTTTTTTTGGCTAAATTATATTTTAAATTATATTTTTTAAATTAAGCCTTTTTTTTTCGTTAAATTATATTTTAAAAAAGATTTTTTAACTCGGCCAATATTTTTTCTACCAAATAATTTTAAAAAAAGTTTTAATTAGTTTTTATCATGACTGTATCGTTTGACCATTTAATTATTAATTAAGGATTAGCTAAGAATGTTAAAGTCTGACATGAGGTTCTATTTGAGTGTTGTAATGCTTTCAAATCTCAAAGGGTTACAAAATAATAAATTTTAATTTTTTAACTATTAAAAAAAATGACTGAATTCTACACACAGAAACCGAAACGCATTCTGGTGGATTTAATTTCGTTATTATATTTTTAAATAGAGTTTGTAAAAACTTGGTTTTGGTACTTTACACAATTGCAATTTTTTTCAATATAAAGGGATGCAAATTATTTGCGTTTTAACGGAAGCCCACCTATTTTTTAAAGCCAGAAAAAGCTAATCTCTGCTAGAATCGCGAGACCCTTTTGTTTTAAAACAAGAAATAGCGGATTTATTCCAAAGCGCTAGATCCTTAACTTTAGTCTTTTTGCATTGCTATTTGCATGGCTGGATTTTCTTTCTCCGTCGTTCGTTTTCTTTTATTTTTCACACAATATTTATTTCTATGTTCCTATGTTATCTTTTATCTTTTTCTTCACTCCGTTTTTGCACGCCTTTCCTTTCTATCTTGTGCCATTTCTCTGTAGAAAATTAAAAATTAATTTTGCCGTGATCATTTCAGGCGATGTATGATGCGGGAAAAACAGACGTCTTCTGTCAAAGAATGGCTTCCTGTCTTTAACATAAGCTTTCGGTGTCGTTCTCTTTATTTTGACTTTCTTTTGTATCAAGATTAAAATTGAAATTACTTGCGATGTATAATTTGGATTGTTCAGACTACTGTTCTCATCTTGAGTGCTGTTTTCACGACAATTCGGCTGCTCTGGCCTCTGGCCTTCGTCATGTGTATTATTTCGAACTCGCAAATAGTTCTGTTGAACTCGGGAATCTAGACGGCCTTTTGAACGCAACCCGTTATTTCATCCACGGGGGTTGCACCGGGGATTAAATAAAGGGTTCCGTTTGAGGTTCCGTCTAGGTTCCTTAATTTGAAAAGATGTACCTGAAACGTGTCAGAGCTTGTAGCTTCCGTGGCATTTTGAGAATCGCACTCAGGATGAGAGCGGTGGTCCTAATAATTAAAATCATACAGATTATCATTCCTCATCTGAAAATTTGAGAAAAATTATTCACATCTTAATTTTTGACCTTCTTGTGTAGCGAGATTGAAATTTCGCTGATTAAACATTTTTCAAATCATTTCAGACGTGGTTGTGGTAGTTATCAGTAGGGCCTCATCAAAGTTGTAATTTTTTGCGCTATCCTCTCTCTACACAAACACACATGCATGAAGGAGGGGGACCCTATGTTGGACAATTAATCTTGATTTCAGTTATGTGAATATTTCTTCCTTCCAATAGCCTTGGTGTGTTCAGGACTCAGGCCATGGGCATCTAGTGTCTTTGCGATGATCATATTTCGTTATTGTTAGTCTCTTTAGATCAAGTGGACCCATGCCTTGTCTGGAGCGATTTCCATGCAAACAAAGTAAATATTTTCTTATATAGAACGAGGAACGATGTATGTGTTTTGAATGCGAATCTGTTATTTGTTTGTCTCCGCAATCGTGAATGTGAAATATAGTATTTAGAATAGCAAATAAAAACGCCAAGTAAAATAGTTATATATTTTAAAGAGACACACCGTATGCTGTTAGAAGATGTAGAGTAGTGAAAGACAATAGCTGAAGAAAAAATTGCCCAAATTTATTGCATTTTACACTCGCCACATCGAGACACATACAGAGGGGGACCACGCATGCGCGGCTTGTTAATTCTATTTAGTTATACTTAACACGCAATATTGTCGAACTTTAGACACTATTCTTTTACACTGACCGTAAGCAATGTCAGGCGCCGTACTAGTATATATAGAAGAAGAAGAGAAGAAGAAAGAGAAAGAGAAAGATAGAGTGAGAGATAAATAGATAGAGAGATAGAGTGAGAAATGTGAACGGGAGAAGGTTAAGAGAGTTAGGTGCGGCAAATGTCATTCAGTTTGATAAATTTCCTCTTTTTATTGTTATTCGATAAGAGTCATATTTTAAGAATCGAACCTATGTGAAACTCATCTATAACTGTTTAATTATTCAGAAAGGCAGGCTCATGTCGTATGTGATGTTGCCGGCGTAATGCAAATTGAGCAGAAGCTGTCACTTTGAAGTAGATATCAAACAACAATTATGGTTGAAATTGAAAAGAAATTTCGCAACTGCCGCGCTTTATTTGTGCCATAATATACGATATAGACGTAGTTATATATTAATAATGCGTTTGCAATTATATTACCAGGAACTAGCGCATATGTGCAGGCAGCGTACGCAATATATATTTGTTCATATAAAGTTAGGTACGTTTATATGTTTATTTATTTGTGTGTAAGCTTTTGATTTCTAAACAAATGATTATGAATTCTGGACGACGGCTGCGTAACGTAAGTGGTCGTAATGTAAAATGTATTGGGTTAATTTAGATAAATTCAAATTCTCAAAAAATGGGTTAAAGTCCTGTATGGAAATTCAAATGTTCGTAAAGTCTGTACGATAGGTATTATATATATAATATAATGTGTCGATATAACATTCCTTAAATTCTTTAGTATACTGCTAAGAAATTGAAAGTTGGTAAATATAAGCAAATTTCAATTTCTTAGACGCATATTAAAGACTCTTAGAAATATGATGTCGACACCCAATCTAATTAAACAATATTGATTTGTATTAGAAATTGGATCTTCAGAAATGTGTAACTAGTTAAGCAATCGTCCATGAATTTCAATTACTTATTAACATATCTTAATCTAAGGACCTTAAACTTGGACATGTTTCGTATTAATATCATATATTGGATTTCGATCAAAATTTCCATGAGTATTTCGCGGCGTAAAGTCAAGTTGTGTTATATCTTCAATATTTTCGCGAGATGACAGTAAATTACGCAAACAATTTGGTTCGTGGAATACATTTGACCCGTCCTCAGAACGGTATTTTCTAGTATATATATATATATATATATATATATATATATATATATATATATGAAGGTGTCAACTTAGCGTGAGAAATATGCTTATTTAAATATTAGATGCGGCAGTAATTGCTCTTTTTGCATCTAGTAGGTGTTATAGCATCGAGGTTCAAGTGCTGACACTGCTGATCACAGTTGGAAGTAATATGGAATTCTAGTGTTTAATCTCAGTCCTAAAAGGCACACTAAATTGATGTCGTACAGCTAAACAGTTTACCACGTATCTATTATATATATATATTCATCCACATACAGACTGTTTCGCTTTTTCACAGCTCATCATACGACACTGACTGAATGTAAGAGGTATCTCAATGTAAACATTGCAAATGCCAGGAGCTCGGATTAGTGTTACCTAATGAGCTATGTCGTAAAGCTATATATATATATATATATATATTTATATATATATATATATATATATACATATATATTTATATATATATATAAATATACATATATATTATATATATATATATATATATATATATATATATATATATATATATATATATATATATATATAGTGTGTGTGGGGGTGTCTTTTTTTTATTCAGACATCTATTTTAGATACATATGTACATACATGGTGCGGGTATATCCTTATTAAAGACCAACATTCTACAAGTCAGTAAAACAGTGTTTCAGTTAAAATAACGAATACTTTTTAATTTTTGGAAGAAACAGAGTATATATGTAGAGTACTTTTTTAAAAAATAGTAAAAATATACAAGGGAGACATAATTCGAGTCAGACTTTCGTCGTTTAAATTATTTTGATGTATAATTTCAATTTTGAATGTCCTGTGGTATTTTTCATACTATAAACTAATACCAGATTGGGCTTACTGTGAACAAAGAAATTAGTAGATCGTATTTAGGTATCTTGACCGAGTAAATGTGTCATTGTTTTTTACGGTTAAAAGATTAAGAAAACATTTGCTATATATTAGGGTGTACTACTATATAAGAGTGATATATATATATATAAATATATATATATATATATATATGTGTGTGTGTGTGTGGGTATGAAGCAATCCAACAAAAGATATAAGCGTCAACTAATATCTCATAATTAGTTAAAACATCCGGATAAAAACTGAAGCTCAATATACTGGATAGAGCATTATTATTATGATATATAATGAAGTTATAAAATAAAAAGTATGTTTTTGGGTTGATATAGTTGATGTTATGTATTTTAATGTATTTTTGTATATATTTTTATACATTTTCAAAGTTTAATTTTATTACCTGTAGTAGTATAACTGCGGTAATGGTCCTCTGAAGAGAAGAATTATCTTTTAAATCTCATGAGCTAAGGACTTTAAGATACTTTGCTTGAACTTTGCATTCTAATAAAATTTGATTGACACCTTATTGTATTACTTCATTTTATATCATAATATATAAATATATATATATATATATATACATACATATATATAAGTAATATATATATATATAAGTAATAATATATATATATATATATATATATATATATAAGTAATAATATACATATATATATATAAGTAATAATATATATATATATATATACATATATATATATATATATATATATATATATATATATATATATAAAGAGGGAAAGGGAGGAAGACAGTCAGAAAGATAGAGATCTAGAGAGAGATAGAGAGAGAGATATACCCAGTGGGGAGGATATCTCTGAGAGACACTCTAAGGGTAAAAAGTGGTGTCGGCATTTTTCTTCTCTGAAATGTAATAGTAACTAAGAATGCCTACAATAAACCGTGATCAATCTGCAGACAAATTCGTTAGGATCTTCTTTTCAAACCTTCGAATGCATTCCAAGTAGTTCAAAATAAACATTAGAGAACCTGTAATTGCTATTTCTTCAGTTGCTACTGTAAGACACTTTTTTAGTGATGTCAAAAGAAGATTTCCATAAATGCTTTTTTTAACAATACCATTAAGAAATGTTAATAGACGATAATCTGCCCGTTTTTGTATTGTAGTGATCTCCAAGCTGAGTTAATATTTCGATTTGCTTCTGCTGCAGAGTTGCTATTTTAAAAGCCACAACATTATATGAGCTTCTACATGATATATAAATAAATATGGCGTAGTTGCATAAGACAGTCCCAATACTGATTTTAAGAATATCCTGAGAGAACACAGTAAATTACTTATATATACTAGAAAATATATGCTCCCTCCGGTCGCATATTTTTGCTAGACTGCCGCATCAGAAATGAACGCTCACGCGTAAACCGATGGAGCCCCAGTCATATTTCTTGGGTGGTTAGACATTGATTTACTTTGTTTATGACCAAGAATAGTTTTAGTTAAAAATAAAGAAAAAAAGAAATTCGACCCTATCCCGATGTGTGTTTTACCCTCCCCCATAAATAGAAATATTTTAACATAAAAAAAAGAAAAATAATTTTTTTGCAACACCCCCATCATTTTATTTATGTTACCCTCCCCCATACATATACATATTTTAGTTAAGAAAAGAAAAAAAATGTTTTACCGCCTTCTTCCAATTTTTTTATCTTTCCCCCATACATATAACTATTTTTAATTAAAAAGGAAAAAAAAACATAACCCTAACTCTAACCCCCACGTTTACCTTGACCTTAACCCTAATGACGGGGTGAAAGTTAGCGCGGGCCCTAAAGTGAAAAAGCACCAACAAATAAAATAGTGTTAACACGATGTGTGTGTGTTTGTGGATGTGTGTTTGTTTAATGACCTTTTTTAAATTAAACAATTTGATTCTAAAATCAGTTGTACAGTTTTCCAGTAAAATGTGTTAGTTTTTTTGCTGACAGTAAAGAAAAAAAAATCACATTTTTTTTTAATAAATAAAACTTAGAATAATAAAAAGCTTAATAGCGTGTAAGGTGTAATTATAAATTCAGTTGAAAAAATTATAATATTAGTATGAAAGTATTAAAAAATCAAATACAGTAAACACGAATAGTTTTTTAATTCTCGGAAAGAAAAAGTTTACCTGAACTAAATTCGTTATGATGTGTGTGTGCCTGTTTTTAAATAGTAATTTTAAATCAATTATTAGTTTCATTAAACAATTTGATTCAATGAATTTGTGTTTTAAAACATTATGGCTAATAAGATTAAGCAAATAAACAAACGCAGAACGTTTTAATAAAAAAGCTATGGTGAATGCCAACGTTTTATTTACAAACGCGCCGTCTTGCGTCCATATTCAATTAATGGAGGAGGGAAGCAATTCAATGGATTAACCTTGGCTGTTTAATCAGTTTCGTCAGAGTTATATTAACTACGTAACGCATGTCATGTATGTATATATATATATATATATATATATATATATATATATATATATATATATATATAAATGATAAAAGAAATAATTAGAATGTATAAGTAAGATTATTGCGAGCAAAATAGCGTAAACACATGTGGAAATGTGAAGATTACAATCATGAGTGTATATTTGCGTATACTAATTCATTAGAAGTTCAAAAGCAATTTATTATGTAAATGGAGAAACGCGCATAGTGTTGACGGCGGATTTTTTCATAGTATATGATGAAGCTGGAGGAGTTATTAAATAGTCATACTACTCTGATGGAGTTTCGGCTTCAACAGACAGACAGACAGACAGATACATAAATTCTATAATTAATATATATATATATATATATATATATATATATATATATATATATATATATATATATATATATATATATAAACTGTTTTCTCGCTTCATTGCAGATCATAATAGTGTTAATAATTTCAATAATATAAATCGCACAAGTTTGAAATGTTGCACATTGAAAGAGTGCTCCTTAGTAGGTAAGATCCTAAAATAGGTTTATATTTCTATCTTATACCTCCGGAAACGAAAATGTACGTATAATCCTATGCTTGGGCCGACATGTTCTCATATAACCCGTAGCAAATCTCTAAATATTAGCAAGGTTTTGTGAAATAATATCTTAAACTGATATCCCAACACATATTCAACAATATATTTTGACGCGCACCTTTATCCTTCGACAACTGATTGACAGAATAGAACGTTTAATATATATATATATATATATATATATATATATATACCATTTACAGACGGCAGTGAGTGAATACTATTCTTAACGTCAAAATTTACCCAATCGTGACCAATTCTTGGAATTTTCATTGAATCAGTTTTCATCCCAACTTGATGCGTTTTTTTTACACTAGTTCCAAGCCTTTTTTGATCATAAAGAAATTAAAATGTGGTATATTAGAAAACATTGTATTTAAAATATGTGTGGTCATCAACGTGTAAGATTACGGCCCCTCACCTTGAATTTAAGTAACCATGAGTTTGTTTTTATTATTTAAGACAAATATTTATTTTGTTCCTACCCCAAATGAAGCAAACAGCGGAATGGATCTAAAAATATTGATATTCGGAAAAGGATTTAAGATATGGAAGCGTTCAGCAACATTAAGTGACATAAATACCAATTAAGTAACACTCCTCATGCCCTTTAACTCGACATAACTTTTTAAATTCTTAATATTATTTAAGAATCAAATATAGAAATATAGAATTCGATTAGCAGATTTGAAATATGGTTGTATTAAAAAGAGTGAACCTATAGAAACAGAGCTTATAGTAGAGACAATTTTAAGTGATAATTGCCCTTTGGAGCTTTATTATTCAGGAAAAAAGGCCAAAAAGAGTAAATCGAAATCTGAAGCCACACATTTTTAAGAAGGAAAGCAAAACAGAATGCAAATTCTAAATTCTTTTTATTAATAAAGAAAATGAAGAAAAATGTACTATATTGAAGATATTAACATTTGGGTATATTGACGATGTTAACTCCAAAATATGTGTGTCTTTTTGTAGTTGTGTATTGTTTTTTAGCGGTGATAAAGTAAAAACGTTTCCTTATGAAATTGAAACTGTGGGCTTTTTATATATGCCTTTCGTAGAAAATTTTAAACAAAGTAGTAATATAACAGTTGACCTAAATAAATAATACTTTCTACAGTATACATATTCATTATTATATCGTACTGGAAGACTCAAAATACAATATGTACATGTTATATCAAAATAATAGTTGTTGAATTTGTAGATAGATACACTCATCCCCAACTCCCCTAAACAAAATGAGAGTGTTTTTTTTTAAGCGATTACGTGTTGGGAAAGGAAAACGATTGTTTAAGAATTAAGAGTTTTGCATATAAATTTAACGTAAAATGATCACCTATGTATGGCCGATCGCTCTCTGGATAACGTTTTAACCCATGTAACCATTTTTGGCTGAGGTATATAAATGGTGTAAATGTGTGTGCTGGTGTTAAAAATGCATTGCTCCTACAACTAACCATGAGTCCATGTGGAAAGAGGACCCTCCAAATATCACTTAACTCTATCAATAATCTTAAGTCCATCTGCTAACTCTAGCAAATTGTACAAGAACCGTCACATACTTTCTTGGCTTTTTTGGCTAGGAGCAAAATTTAGTATCAAATTTGTATAATTTTGTATTTTTTGTGCAAATAATTATTGCAGAATGTAATATCTTTTCTGATACTACACTTCATGTTTTTTGCCCTAAGTCAGTTAAAGAGAAATACTTCAAGACTAAGGTAATTTTCATTTTTTCTACACTCCAGAGTTCCCCTTTTAAGAGATCTAGATATTCCATATATTAAGAAACGACCTTGTGTGTACCTCGGTGCAACGGAAAGTTCGGCAAAAGAAACATTCGGCGATGGTTAATCCGAAAAGGAAAATTCAGCAATTTTGTCCAAGTAAGAAAATGTAGAAATTATCGACGGAATATAGATTTTACCACCGTTCTTCCGGGGATAAAGTTGTGAATTTGGTGCTACTACTGCCCCACACAAAAACGAAAACTGTTTGTATCCTATTTATGGTAGTTGTGCAGTGAGGATCGGAGAGTTGGTGCTTGAATTAGAAAAGATTGGTGTTAGACGCAATGAAACTTACCGACCATATTTTCTCCATTACACTAGATGCACACTGTTGGAAGCGAGAGAATCAGAAAAATGTTTATCATTATTTATTTTCGAAGGATTTCTATTAATAGAGTGTCATCTGCATACATGTTGTAGAATGATATTAGTGTGGTATGTTTGAAATCATTGATGAAGATCGAGAAAAGGGTTGGGCTCAGAACGGAACTTTCGGGTACGCCGGCGTTAATACTATGTAGTTACGTCTTTTGTCAATCCACGACTCCTTTTATAAACCTATCAGAAAAAAAAAGTTGATAATTTATAGGAAATTTTCAGATATTCCATCTTGAAAGTATACCTTTATGTCAAATCCTTTATATGTCAACAGTTATTAATTAATATTTGTTTGCCTCAGCCCTTTTCCTATATACTTAATATAATTTGTAATATTGCTTTAAGTTCACTATTCCGTGCGTGTATGTGTAGACCGGTATATAACACACATCTCAATCCTATTACTTTTTCCGAATATGCAGCGTGTTTTTCACAATAATTATCCCACATAGACAGGATTAAAAATAACATAATTAAGTTCATGAAAATAATTATTATAAGTAACTTATGATGCAGTCACACGTTCTGGTGTGGCATTCGATACTTATGAGTATTAAAAGTTATCACTGAACATCGCATGCAGTATGTCAGTAGCTATAAGTAAACAACTTGTGACAGGTGTTTATAAATAAGAAAATACTAACTTGTTTTATCCGTTTCAAATGGTGCTCGTAATAAAATTGTTTCATACGATGTTACTTTTATTTATTTACTGAACAATGAGACTACATACGAGTAATGCAATTTCAACAGTGACACATTATAGCATCATACAAAAACGACGAAACTATCCATTTTGCTCAATTTAATACTATGATACATTTCTGACAAAAATGTATTCAATAGATCTTTAAGAGAACTTTTACTATACTAAATTAACAAACAGGTCGTTGTGTCGTAAATTGTTGAATGCCTAACTACTTCAATATTCATTCACTTATATCAACAGTCCCTGCATATCTTTCTAAACTCATCAAGTTGATTTCAAATTGCATTGTTTTGATTGGATATAGATTCTCGTCAATTTCATTTAGAATGAGACTAGGCCATATTGCGTGCATTTTCTTTCGGTGAGTATTGCAATACCGACAAACACACCGAATTTATTACTGGTATTTGGATCTCTCATTCCACGAGAATGAAGGCCAATCATGACGTTACTAATTTCATTAGAGCATTTCCTCATTGTGAACACCTTCGGGCCAGCCAGAATTTTACATTAGTTGTGTACCTTTTAAATAGTTGGATTTTTTTAGCTATGCGCTGAGTTTATTCGGTAGTAGTTTCTGAATAAATAATTATCAAAGAATTTAGTTGAACATTTCTTATTTGATTCTTATTTATTTAGAATCGTCGTATGTTCACGGCATATGTGCGGTATACTAATATAATGAACGTGTTAATAATATTGCACTTTAAGTAAATATCAACACTTTACCCGATATTTAACATAGCTTAACGGGTTTATTTATTAAACTCAATTTTTTGGTAGGTATTATTCAAAACAATGAGCGCTATACCTTATTTGACTATATAGAATTTACTTTTTATAAACATACTATTCAATTACTACTGCATAAGAAGAATATATTTGTAGTAAATCTTATCAGCAATCACCAGATACAATTCAATAAGAGTACCTCAAGTGTTCCTCTGGCTTAAGAACACTGAAGCCTTTAATTTTAGACATTTGTAAAACATCAAAATGATGCAATTGATTTTGATAAAACGCGGAATAAGGATTCCATACGTAATATGTGTCTCTGTATATATATTTATTTAATATGCGTAAGGTAACCTCAAAGTGCATCAACACTGATCTGTTTGGCGAATTAATTTTAATATATATGTAAATTATCTATTAAAATATCATACATTACAGTGTATGTTTAAGGTAAAATAATTTAGTTTACCCTTTTCAGAATATACGATCGTTCATTTTAATGTATTTTGTGCATGTTTATATATCTATATTATATATATATATATATATATAAATATATATATATACATACATATATATATATATATATACATACATATATATATATATATATATATATATATATATATATATACATATTATATTATATAGAACCGTTTTAAGATGGGCAGAGTTAATATTGGCATACGCTTTTCTATATACTTTTCAAGTATACGTTCGTGGACATCCTGATTCCGTGCTGACGCTGATATACAACTTTTTTACTCTCATACTTTAACGTTTAAAATGATCATTCCTATATACACTGTAAAATGAAATATGGCCCCTAGATTTATTGCTGTGAACTTCGAATATGTGGCAACACAGATATCATTTGTCGCCACATATCTGAAGCAATTGCCCTTCATATGAGTTTTGGTTCGTGATGTTCACTCAGTCTTTACGAGGTTCGTGACGGCCGGTATTTCATATGATTAATGAAAGAAAACGAAATGCTTCGAAACCGTTATGTTTAAAAAGACAGAGATGGAGATGACAACGATTGATTGATATGAGTAGGCTGTCAAGTTTGTTCTGAAAAGCAAGATACATCAATTTTTCATAGCCAGCAAATTACGCTTTCTGTTGTGTTTTATCTGCTTAGTGGCTGATAAAAAATATATATAAGCTAGAAATATAGCGCCAACTGTTTGTGCTTTATGTTCAATTATTAAAGTTTGATCTTTGCAGTTTTCAAAATGGTACCATGTGAGATAAATGGTACATAATTAATGTCGTCTAATTCATGGAGTCTTCGTGTACCTTCATTTTACTTATTTCATATATATAAAAAGAGTATGGATCCATCCTTTGGGACAGAAAATGAAAAAATGATAAGTATTGCAGCTATAGCCTTACATAGACGCAGGGTAAGCGCCGACCGTCAGCTCGACGGTGAAGTTTCAATCCCGACTTGAGGCACTAACTGGTCTAGCCGAATGAATGAGCTGTGAAACAGCGAAACAGTCTGTATGTGGATGACTATATAAAGCTCCCTCCCGGGGTAGAGCTTAGTTTGTAAGGATATCGTCAACTACCATTAGCTTTAAGGCATAGCTCATTAGGTAAAACTAATTCGAGCCACGGCAATTGCAATGTTTACATTGAGATATATCTTACATTCAGTCAGTGTCGCATGATAGGTTAGAAGCGCCGACTGTCAGCTCGACGGTCGAGTTTTCAATCCCGGCTTGATGCACTTACTGGTCGAGCCGTACTGATGAGCTGTGAAACAGCGAAACAGTTTGTTTGTGAAATATATATATATACATATATATATATATATGTATTTATTTATATGCATATATTTATATATATATATATTTATTTATTTTTATATACATATATATATATATATATATACTTATATATATATATATATATTTATATATATATATATATATTCATATATATATATATATATATATATATATATATATATATATATATATATATATATATATATATATATATACGTTTACAGTTTTCGCCCGCGCCTCTATTTTACAGAAGATTCGACAGTCTACGGCCGCGCTTCTATTGTAAAAAAAGTCTACGATCGGACTTTTATTGTATAAAAGAGTCGACAGTTTACAGTCGCACATCTATTGTACAAACTAGTCGACAGTTTACTGTCGCGACTTTATTGTACAAAAGAATTGCAATTTTCTGAGCCTGCATCTATTGCACAACAGTTTACGGACGCGCTTCTAGTATAGAAAATAATTGAAAGTTTACAGCAGCGCCTCTAATGTATAAAAGAGGGTAAACTTAGCAGCCGCGTCTCTTTTGTTATTTTTTAATTACAATTTTAGAGTTAATGCCTGGGGCATAATATCATGACAACGTATGTTTAGGGCCTCGTATCTGTTGTACAAACGTCGAATGTTTAGAGCTTCGCATCTGGTGTACAAAAGCGTCGACGGCTTTCGGGCGCACCTTCGTTTTTAAAAAGTTCGATTGTTTACAGTATGATTTTATGGTATTAAACAGCTGATGATTTTCGAGCGCGCCTCTACTGTACAAATGAGTGCACAGTTTACAGCTTCGCTTCTATTGTACAAAAGATTCGACTGTTTACGAGCGCGCTTCTTGTTTACAAAACAGTCAATCGTCTACCGGTGCGCATCTAGTGTACAAAAGAAGCGACAGTTTACAACTGCGCGTCTATTGTACAAAGAGTCGACAATTTACTGACGCACCTCTATTGCACAAAAGAGCCAACAGTTTACGGGCGCGCTTCTATTGTACAAAAGAGTCGGCCTTTTACGGTCGGGCTTTTATGGTACAAAAGAGTCACCAGTTTACGGGTGCGCTTCGAGTTGACACCAAATGGGAATGTTAACGGCAGCGCCTCTTGTATACTAAAGAGGCGACAGTTCACGTCGATAGTTTTAGGCACCGTATATGTTGTACAAAAGAGTATTACACCTTAATTGTACGAAAGTCGACAGTTTACGATCGCACTCTACTGTACAAAAGAGTCGACATTTTATGAGCGCGCCTCTATTGTATAATAGAGTCGATAGTTTACGGGGGCGACTCTATTGTACAAAAGAGTCGACAGTTTACAGACGCGCTTCTTTAAGAAAGAAGAGGAGGAATAAGAAGGAAAAGAAGAAGAAAACGAAGAAAATGAAAAAGAAGCTCTATATCCAAAACATATTTAAGAGTTCGTGACATATTTCTATTCTATGAAGGTTCGGCGCAAACGTGGACCACACGATATTATTATACATTCTTTATTCAAATTCACCCATACCTATTTAATTACTTAAGTCAATGTACTTTTAAAATATAATTGACGCTAATTGACTAACTATGTTCTTTAATTTAAACCTTGTAACGTCTCGGAACTAATATGAAGATCAACCTCGTCCTACATCACCACAGACGCTAAGCAGAGAGACTGATTGGGGCGAAAAAAACACTAGCCTCTCTCAGATCTGCAAATTCCCATGCAGTATTGGTTGCAGGTTGAAGAATATAAAACTCCAGCCTGAATTATTGAGCAAGAGAAAGACGAGGTCGACCATTCTCCGTGTCCCGCCATACGTCCAAGCGGAACAACTTGGAGCGTTCATGCGCCAGTAAGTGGATGTAATGGCAGTCGCCTGTGTAATAGATGTCAAGGAAGTTATGCTGGAGGACAACGCTCTACATCAGATGTTTTCAACCAGGGTTCCGCGGAACCTTAGGGTTCCGCCAGTACAGTCAAGGGGTTCCGCAATTTCTAAATTAGAATAACGAACAAATAAACAACATATTAAATTCAATTTCGAAAATCTATTATATTAATATATGCATATCTTTTAACCCTATACGGTCCGACATATGAAAACATGCTTTAAAAATGTTATATTTATACAAATACAAGTATACAAATATTATTATTATTTAGTGTATGTAGTTATAAGATAAATTGTCTATATGTAATTTCCAAGAAAACTATTGCTTAAATATGATTGGCTGATAGCTTCCACTAATTATAAGTATTTTTCATTCTAAGTATGTATATTTTATTAGTTGCCGTATGGAAACTGTGGACTGTAAAGAGTTACATCTTTTAATATGATTAAACTCGTTACATTCATTAAACTCTTTTACAGATTTTACAACCATGGATAGATTTGTGAAAAATCGCAAGACAGATGCGGATGAAGAGACACATGATCTGAGGCACTCGTTTGAAGCTGAAACCACTACCAGCGATGCTGCCTCGTCGAAATCAAGAAATGATGGAATTAACCTAACACTAAAAATTCGTCAATATTGTGAAAAGTACATAGCTCTGGGATTTACTTGAACTGGAAACCCAGAGTGCCCTTCACCTTTGTGTATTGTCTGTGGGGAGAAGCTGGCTAACAGTGCTATGACACCAGCCAAACTGAAACGACATATAATAACTAAACATCCAGAGTTGTCGAGCAAAGATGAACAATATTTTCAACGAGAAATGAAATGTAATAAAAGGCAGGTTTCTATGTTTGCCAAAAAGTTCAAGTTGAGTGACAAACGACAAGAAGCAAGTTATGCTGTGGCGGAGATAGTTGCAAGAAAAATGAAATCTCATACCATCGCTGAAACTGTAATTTTTACCTGCATGCCAAGAAATGGTGAGGATAATGTTTGGAGAGGATGCTGTATCAGAGGTAAATACAATTCCACTTTCTGACAACACAATAAGTAGGCGCATTCAAGACATGTCAGGAGACATTGAATGCAATCTTAAGTCAGAAATACTGAAGCATAACTTATTTGCACTTCAAGTTGATGAGAGTACGGACATTAGTGGTAAAGCACTCCTCCTTGTATGTGTTCGATGTATTGATGATAAAGCTATTGTAGTAGACTTCCTGTGTTGCAAGGAATTGCCAGGCACAACGAAAGGACAAGATGTATTTGATATTTTGAATTCATATTTAGAGTATTGTGGATTGAACTGGAAAAAACTGTGCTGGTATTTGTACAGATGGTGCCCCTGCAATGACAGGATGTCGTAAAGGCTTTGTCCCAATCGCACAAAAACAAAATCCAAATATTATCCATACTCATTGTTTCATTCATAGAGAAGCACTAGTAGCTAAAACTCTTGGATCTGAACTAAAATCTGCATTGGATATGGTAGTTAAAATAGTTAATTACATCAAGATGAGGCCACTTAAATGTCGACAGTTTGAGAAACTTTGTATGGGTATGGAAGAAGAACATTCCACCTTAATCCAGCACACAGAAATACGATGGTTGTCAAGGGTGAAAGTATTGTCTCGTTTTTACGAATTAAGAGAAGAGTTATTGACATTTTGTTTGCAAGAAAACATGAAAGACTTTGTACAATGTTTAAGTAATGGCCATTGGTGTTCAAAGTTAGCATATCTTGCCGATATATTTCATGAATTTAACCTCTTGAACAATAGCATGCAGGGCAGGAACGAAAATATCTTGCCTTTTACCGACAAAATAAATGCTTTTCAGAAGAAATTGACAATATGGAAGAAACGCATAGCTACAGGAAATTTGAAAATGTTTCCATGTGTTTCAAAAAGGAATTGTCAAGAAATTAGGCTACTGATTTTGAACCATTTGGACACTTTGTTAACAAATCTTGACAAATATTTTCCATCAATATCTTTTGACCAGTATGACTGGATTAAAACCCATTTGTAGAATTTGAGCCGTCTGAAGAACAGTTCACATTAACAGAAGAAAAAGAACTTGCCAGTGTTCTAAATGACAAGACATTAAAGCTAAAGCATTCTAAACTTAACCTGAATGCATTTTGGCTGCTGGTTGAAAAGGAATATAATGCAATTGCCCAGAAAGCGCTACGACTTATTGTGCAATTTGCAACCTCCTACTTGTGTGAATTTGGATTTTCAGCTCTGACAACCATCAAGCACAAGAAACGAGCACAATTGCGGTCTGTGGAAGATAAACTTCGTGTGTGTCTATCAAAAACACGACCCAATCTTAAAGAGTTGTGCAAGAAACACCAGGCACAAGTTTCCAATTGACTTTTTTCATATGAATAAATGTAATCTATTCAAACATAAACATTTTTGTTTTCATTTCATGTACAATACTCTGAACATGAGTATTTTCATTTTATTACAAATTTATTTTTTTTGTATTATTAAATGCTGTTTTTTGCATAAGACAACCAAAATTTTGCACAGGGGTTCCTCGAGCCAGTGGAATGTTTCCATGGGGTTCCACTCCAGCAAAAAGGTTGAAAAGCACTGCTCTACATATTAAGCTGAACAGGTATGACTTCCGCAATATAATAGCATTGCTCAGCTATCCAACCTGGACGCTGTCGGTAATAGTTGATGGAAGACGACCACACTACTGACACTGCAAAGAGAATAGCCACGTGTTCTGTCGTAAAAATACAAGGCACTGTACTGCAGTAAAGTCACCCACAACCAGGCCCGTGACGAGCGAAGAAAGAACAAAACCCGACGAAGAAGGCTGGTGCACAATAGTTCGAGGAAATGCCAAAAAGAACGCAGCACGAGCCTCCCAACATATCCTCACAGTGAGCAATGGAAAGTAATGTTCTCGTTCAAGAGGCCCAACAAGCGTGTATAGCAGAACCACCGAACAGAGCAACTCCGACCAAGCGGGCACTGCTTGTTCTTATGAATCGAAAGGAGATGAAACAATGGCAGTCAGAAAAGCCTCCGGTTTGGTCGCAGAAGCTAGTACCGATCGATCCAAACTCCCTAAAACGAATGCCTGGAAAATAAAAAAGGCTGACCCTTTGCTAAGGAAGAAATTTAGCTAAGCGTCCTTAAGGCCCCAATCTAAACTGACCTATTTACATACACCATCACCCAACCACCGTCTAAGCCCCAGATAAACTCTAAATACGCACCACAACCCAAACTGAAGTTGCATTACCGACCACAACTACCTTACACCCGACTGAACATTCAACGTATACCCCCACCGTCACCCAATCCTATCTGTACTCACAAGGTCTACCCCAACTGCACCATCAGTCGTACCTCGCTCTCAATCGGTACAGGAAGCTCCTATAACAAAAAGTGAGTAGACCAGAATCCAACCTGTGTTCTCTAAGCCTGTTAGAACGAAAAGAAGCAAGAAGCTCTCTTTTTATCAGGTGAACAGATATGAAAGCGGATCCTCTAACCTCTACGTCTATTTTGAATAGGCGGCATAAGTAAGCGTTAGGACCGCTACAGGATGTGATGTCAGTAGACGACAAGCCCGTGACGAACCCCATACCTTTCTAGATGCCCCGATGGTGATGTCTTTCTTGAGCCGCAGCAGTACGGCAGAACGAAGGCCCTGTGGAAAATGGTAAACGAGGCAGCAGTCAGCGGAGTTCCAGGCACCAAACTGGTCAAACAATAGCACGCATCGCTGAAGAAAATTAAACAGATTGCAGGCAGATGTAGGGTCCTAATTTATTTTCATCCTTCTTTTTATCGTGCTCTCAAATCACCGTTCCCTCTAGACGTCGGACGTTGGGCCCGAGGCGATCGAGTTTCGACCAATCTGTGAACAAGAAGCCTGGGACAGACCTGCGGTGGCCTCACTCCGCAGGATTTAAGACCTGTGATCACCACTGAATGGTACTCATCTTTACGAAGTTACACTTTGCAATTTTCAACAGCGGGGCATGAAATCTCGAAGCAATGCTGTTCGCATGCTAAGTTATCTCCTGATCAACAAAATAGATGTGAAAGCGCTAGAGGAAACCCTCTATTACTCGATTCACCACTGGCAGGTGATGTCCGTTATACTAGGGGTGTTTCCTTGTTAGTGAGTCGTACCCTTGCAGCAAAGGTAAACATCGTGCATACATATACAGCCAGTAAGCTGGTTGTGGGTGATGTTGCCGTTAGAAAACGCAAGTTCAAGATAATCGCAGGTGTATGCGTTCAACACTTCTGGGGAGAAGGATCACTTTTTTCAGCTGTTAGAATTTTCCCTTGCGGGTTCGGAGCGGCGAGTTGTAATGTGTGATTTGAATGCCATCATTAGTCTCAAGATAGATAAAGTAGGCTGGACGAGAAGGATAGATAGGTACGAGAGAAGCCTGTCTAACATAATGGACTCACACGATCTGGTTGATAGGTTCCGTCTTGAGCACCCGGGCTGGAGGTGTGGACTCTGCACTCTAGTGGGCCTTCCTGCGTAAGAACTTATAGGATGTTAATTAGAAGAGCCGAAGCAGACTTTCTATCTTGCCCCAAGTTCCACCGGTTAGGACGCTCTGACCACAAACCAGTTGTGGCCCTTTTCAATTTAGCAACTAGACCTTTATTAGCTGGATTATGGAAGTTAAACATCTCTTTGCCGGCGGTACGTGACTTCCGGGAAAATTCGAATATTACTCATCCAACTTGTTGTAGTGTGGTTGTTACCGAAACTAAAAAAAACAAATATACGTTTTTTCTGTGCAGTACAACCAGGGCATCGCCTTGAAAAGGCTAAAACAGAAAATCGGAAGACGTTAAGTAGCCCGGGTTGTGGATGAGGGGTATTTCTTAACCATATCACAATTTAAAGAGAAACTGAAACATCAGCTAAATATCAGTACAAGGAGTAGGTAGTAAGAGCTTGGTTGGAAAAGTGTCGAGCGAACCCGTAAATGTTGACGCTAATGAGCGTACATATGTTGTACGTCGCAGATCATATTAGTGAAGTAGAAAACCTGGAAATACAGTACCATCGTGTCGACCCTGGAGATCAGTACGGGTTCCGGGAGCATTTCACGAATATCAGCACCCAACTGCCTAGACTGTATGTCCAGGAGTGTGACCGCTATTTTGCCTACTTGCTCGACCATCGTTTTATGGGATCTGTTCTAAAGGCCAACAGACTTTATCTGGATTCTGCAAATGGATTTCCATTATGTATCGCCACCCGACGGCAGTGGTGGAGGTAAACAGAATGCGGTTTGGATCGTTCGCCGTCCTTCGTCCAGTACGTAAGAGCTTCCCACTGTCGCCCCTACTTAATAATATTGCGTTGGCGCCCTTCCTGTCCAAGCTAATGGACAGGACGACAGGACAAGCCCCACGCGGAATCTCTCTATCCAGTGGTGCGCAAGATCGTGTCTCCGTGTATGCCGATAATGTCAGCGTGTGCATGTAAAACTGTCAATACATTATCGCGGTGACTAAGACGCTCACACGATACAAAAATGTAATAGGGGCCGTAGTAAACATCATCAAATACAAATGCCTGGGTTGGAAACCTGGAGCGACGTAGCTGCTCTGTCGGGCTTTTTTAATTTATCAAATAGCCCGGTTAGGATCCTAAACCTTTTCGGGCCGGGCCTCCAGCATGAAATAGAACTGGTCAAAAGTTGAGCCAAAGGTCGAAGCGTCAGTGAGAATTTAGGTTTGAAGAAGATTTTCCTTTTACAGTAGAGCAGAGGCGTGCGCCACGCACGTCTCTACTCTCATTCTTTACCGATTGGTTGTACTATTCCTGCCTGCGCTCACGCGTAAGCTCTTTAGACTTTTGTGGTAGGGAAAACAGCCGCTAGTCCGTAGACAGGTGAGTTTGTGGATAACTGACCTGGCAGGTAATTTGCATGCCGAGAGACTGGCACTCCTGAGTCGCACTTTTGTTAGAAGAGTCTGCGTCGGGCCCTGACGTTGTGAAGGCTTTTTACCAACCTCATTCCGACTACTTGGTCGAAGGGCGACATAAACCAAGGAAGCAATCGCAGTTCTTCAACGAATGCCAAGCTGCGCTAAAAATACTGCCGGGCTCTAACAACCTCGCACTATCTAGAAATACACTTTATCCGGCGTTAGTCTTGAGGACAGCTTCGGACCTACTGGTAGAACGGCTGGGATTTTCGGATGGAAAAGAAATCCGTTTTCGTTGGAGTTGGACGCCGGGAGGAGTCATCTCAAACGTCGAGGAAATAACGGCCGATCCCGTCTTCTTCGCATGCATCAAATTGCACACGTTGTTAAGGTATGTGAACTAAGTGACTGCTCGTATCCATCCTGAGCATTAAGTACTTCTAGACGTTGCATATTTACTGTACAATGTGATACTTCAGTGGTGCAGAGATGAACAGAATGGTGTTTCTCACGATCCTAGCCGTAGCTAGACTTGTAGTGTAGACATCACGCATATACATAGGGCAAGGGGTTTATCGCCTTCTGACTACGATCTGATTTCGAACTAAACATCGGATCAAGGTCAAAATCAGATGTGATAGGAGACGATCGCACTCAGATTTATTTAAAAGAAGGTTAGTACACACCGTTAGTTTGTGTGTGTGTTGACGTGTCAAGTATGAGTACGTGCTCCTTCCCTAAGCATCGTGCACACCGACCTAAGATCTTATAAGGCTCCACCTCTAAGAGCGAAGTTTCTTAGCTAGCGGTACGAATGAGTTCTGCCCACCTCTTTATTTTCAAGTGCTAGAAATTCTCAGAAGTGGTCACTTCCGCTTGTCTTTTAATGTTGCCTTACTCAAATACGAAACATGATACCTATCTCGAAATATACCACCTTCTCCTACACCACTAACACCATTGTTTCTTTTTTCACAGCTCCATTTTAATCCCCTCTCCTACTTAGAAACTAATTGGCTTGTTTTCAGCTATTTAAACAAACCGGAAAACAGTGAGCAGCTCACACTAAGATAGATTTCTGAGGGTTTGCCTATCAAACATATCACTTTTTTACATAAATGTTCGCTACTTGTAGCCTCTCATCACCAACCAATGAATGTTGTGCATACACTTTTTTGTAAAAAAAAACATGTATTAACAAGTGTGGGATGATGTTTGATAGCTGGCCCAAAGTGTGAATGAGGTATTTTTGTGACTGGAACTTGTTTAGAGAACAGACTTAGAGAATGACACACGACTCTCATAACACAACTTTGGCCTTCTGCCACACTTTTTTGAATGTTTCATTTTATTATTAAAAATAAATGTATTATCTTAAAGAGTAATACATCTCGACTTTTCAGATCCCTCTCAGGTTTTACCTAACTGACGAATGTCTACACTCTCCCAGTCCTTATCGTATTCGCCTGATGCGCTTCTAACGGTGTCTACCGAAACTATCAGGCTTTTACCTGAGTCGCTCTCACATGCGAATGCCGACGCTTTTACCTACCCGTGAATACCGACACTCTTCGCGATATTACCTGAGGCGCCCCTACCAGTAAATGCCGACAGTCTCTCAGGTTTTACCGTTATCGCCAGGTGCGCCTGTAGAGGGGAATGTCAACACTCCCAGTCGTTACCTTATGCGAAAAAGAAGAATAAAAAAATAAACAGGCATGATACTCTCAAAATCGTAACCCATTTAGTAATGACCAGTATAGGCGTTGCTTAACTTTGATGGCACATGACGTAATGTCTGGTAGTATGAGTTGGCAGTTCGCATACCTCTCGGTGTGACATCATGTGCGCCAGAATGAGTCAGCAAAATGCCTAGATATTACATGTATTTATTTTACAATTACTACATAATAACGTTGAATTTACGAAACCCGGTCGATTTGACCCTCAAGGATTAAATATTTGTTCACGAAATTCTCGATATCATGCGTCGGAGTCGTCGCTGTAAAAGAAAATATCAACTGTATGGACTGTCGCGTATCTTCGGAGAATTTCCTGACATACAAACACACGGATAACTATCCTTTATATATAACTTGTATATACTTCATATATATTATATACTTTTGTACTTTATATATAACTTGTGACGTTCTTGGCCTTTTGGCTAAGATCAAAGTGTAGTATCTGTTCCGATGGATACTGCACTCCATAATGGTGTTGTCTTGTCTTTCGGATCTTGATTTACGCCAGTCAATGGGTCTACCCTGTGCAGTTCTAGGAGGTCCACCTTCCCAGTCTTTGTCTCCCCTCTTTGAAGAGAAGTAAGTTTATTGCTTACTGCCTGAGCCGCCTCTACCGGGGAATGCCATGGCAATTTTTAAACTCAACTTTCCCGACCCGACCTTGGGTCACATCTTACTTGTGGGAGTAAGATAAAAACTGCCCTTGTGCCTAACTCCTGGAGAGGGGTAAATCAAAACTATCCTTTATATAGGAGATGTGACACATAGTTATGCAACACGAATTAAGAGAGAATCACATTATTAAAATTGCCCCTGAACCATCTAAAGCTAAAGCCTTCCATATAAAATATATGCTTCAAGCAAACCATGCAACTATTTGTTATCAACATTAGAATAGCTACACTAGCTAAACGATTAAATAATATTATATCCTAATTTCAATATTTTGTAAATGACGTACCCATCCTGAATCAGTTGTTATTCCAATTTCAATTAAAAACATAGTTATGTTTCATTTCGATGATTTTTAAATGATATTTTAACAAGTATAATTTGTATTCATTGATAAATCCCAGTATACTGACACCATATGCCCTTAATAGGATTAAGATGAACATTGATATACACTAAATGTACAAAAGCAATTACATTCCCAAATTTTTACACTTTTATTGTCATTAATTAAGGGTATGACTACATATCAACCAAACCATTTCATTATCACATCACAACAGTATAAATCTCTATGCATGAGTGGATGAAGTGTGGTAGGTGCGCTGAAGAAATTCCCTACCAGTAAAATGCATAGCCCTGTTGTGCTCGCATACCCTTAATGACAATAAAATGTAAAGATTTGTGAATTTCTATATTTTGTACATTTAGTGTATATGAATTATCATCTTAAACCTGTTAAGGGAATATGATTTCAGTATACTGGAATTTATCATGGAATGTAACTACTTTTGTAAAGGCTATGCCTCAATACAATGGTCATTTTTAAAGTTTTTTGAAATTTTCTGGAAAACTAAGATATAAGATAAAGTGAAATTAAAATGTCATAAACTAGAGCCTATAACCTCTATCTCTGCCAAAAATCAGCTGAATCTATCAAATAGTTGATGAGTTACACGGTGACACATACGTACGTACGTACACACGGATAACACAAAATCATGCCTGACCTTCTGGATCTCTGGGTAGCCTTGATTAATGATGCTGAAATTCTACACACTTATAGAACCTATCAAAAATAAATGGTGTGCAAAGTTTTAACTAATTTGGTTTATTGTTTTTTGAGTTATGATTGATAAAAAAATTGGGATTTCTAGCATAGGCCGTTTTTGAGGTCTATTAAGGGATAGATCGCTCTCGCGCCTCCCTTGATTAATAAGAATATTACGTATAAAGTAAATCTGGAATGTAAAATAAACGTTTGATCCCAGCCACGACCCACTCAGTATAAAATGTGTAGAGCCATGGTTATAATAATTGTCACTTAGTAGGCGTATGTTTTAATTTAAAAAAATGATTATCTAAATAAATAGATTTATTTCAAGTTTCCTTAAAAGGTTTTGTTTAAGATAAGAGTATAGACCCGAGAAATATTTTAATAAGCTCCAAATAAGAATACTATAGCACGATAAATATTAATTGATGTAAGTAGTCTTAAATTGGTCGTATATTAATTACAGTGTCTGCGAAAAATCAGGGGAAATTTCAGATTTTCAATTGAGTAGCTTATAGACATGATTCTTAAATCCTGATGTATTGTATTATTTCGACATTAGAAACCTGGTGCATCTTCTTTGTGCATAAGCTAACATATATAGTTAGACAGCTTAGTAGAATATGTCTATTTGTCGGTAGCAAATAACTTAGATATCGAGAAGAGTTATTTAATTAGTATTAAAGTAGAGCAAATATTAATAAAGGTTTTACTGTCGGCATTATCATAATTATTTCCTTTATTAAAAGTAATGTTAATATTATAAGCACTACATGTATAGCTATGCCTACTACTATTACTATTACACCAGTATTACCATCAGTATTACTATTAATATTACCAAATCTAACGACACATATATGCAATCATTGGTATTAGATGATATGTTATTAATGTTGTGTTTCAGTTTTTGTTAATGTATAGGGCTTCTGTAAATTTAAATCTGCGCGTTCAATTATTTCATAAATGATTTTGTGTTTGTTATTAGTGTTTTTTTTATTGTTCTGCTGATTTTATAGCTTTTTAGTAAGGTGAGTTCTAATGGAATTGCACTGGTATCGTTTAGTTTGTACGTAAGACACAGGGTGAGGGTTGTAGTAGTGTGGTCAATATAGGTGCTGTATTTATATGTTTGGGTTTTAGGAAAACATTTCTCAAATGCTCATTGGTACAAATAGAGTGCGTGCGTTTTGATTAGAGGGAGCACTTAGTGGTGTTATTGTTTATGGTCATAACGTAAGAAGGTTTAAATTGTGTGTAGTAAATTGTTAATTTGATATACTGTAGTTGTTCAGTGTGTGTAGTGTATATGTGTATTATGTTAGTTATAGCTTTTACATCGAGTTTTTAGTTAGAGTGCATTTTGGTGTTTGTAACAGAGGAAAACGTGTAGTTTTATTGTTTCTTTTTGTCTGATTGTTTATCGTATAAGAGCAATATACATTGTAATATCAACCACATTCTATAGCGTCATTAATTAAAGGTGTATTAGCAGATCCTCAACAACGCCACCATCCGCTCATGCATGGAGTGTTGTAGCCACATATGGGCTGGTGCATCATCTACTAGTCTCTCCTTCTTTGACAAGGCCCCAAAAAAGAGTCACCAACTTAACAGATCCCTCACTATCGAACAAGCTCCAGCACCTGTCTCAGCGCTGCAATGTTGATTCCCTGTGCCTGCTTTACAAGTACTTCAATGGATTGTGCTGTGATAAACTTGCTGCTCTGGTGCCCCAAGGACGTACATTTATTAGACCAACCCGACAATCTGCAAAATCCCATCCATTCACTGTGGAGGTCCCAGATGCCGAAGAGCTATCTACTCCAAAAGCTTATTTTCTCGTGCTGCTATACTCTGGAACTCCCTCCCAGCTCTCTGTTTGCCTAACGGTACTCATATGAATAAATTTAAAACTAATGTAAACATACATCTCGCTGCACAGCTGCCAATTCAGGTTGCCCCCCCCCCCCATGAAAAAAAACTCTGAACTTTTGTTCTTAGTAGCCACGTACGTCAACAGTGGCGGCCTGCCTTGTTTGTGGTGAACTATGTTAAATACAAAAAACAAGGGCTGACAGTCCAAGACTAAAGATAATACACACACTCCTGATGACGATTGAGAGATCGAAAGCGCTCGAGAGACGGCTGACGAAACAACACTCGGAGCTACAATATATATATATATATATATATATATATATAATGTATAGATTTCGTTTACTCAGTGGTTTTAGTTGAACACATGCTATGGTCATTCAAATGCAAAACTGTTATTAAAATATATTTTGCTCAGAACAATATTGTCAGGAAGAGGAAAATATAAAAAGTAAATGAATATTAAATGCACTTCAGTTTAGTCACCTCGACTGGTTAATTGTTAAGCACTGACGAATTCTACCCAGGAATGTGTATCTCATTAACATTTGTGTTTTTGAGAAAGACAAAGAGAATTGTATGGTTATAAAAGTGTTTATTCTTAAGATAGGGAAAAAGTGTATCCAATGCCTCATATGATCGTATGTAATATAAATATATATATATATATATACGCATATGTTAATATACGTGCATTCATATATTAATATGTAAAGAAAAAAATCGCATTAGACTCAACCTATCGTTATACTAACCATGCGATTATTAAGATAATTAATACACTATAGAATACATAGATAAAAAACTAATAAGTAAATAGAGACCACTTAATTATTACTTTACATACCAGCAATATACGATCTAATAATTTTTTTAAACGTACTTAAATGAAATGAAAAGAAAATATAACTAACTTATTCAAGTAATATAGATAAGCTTTTTTGAAAGACTGAGAATCAAATAAGATAATGGATAAACTATGGAATACAAAAATATAAGTTGCTTCTCCATGGTTACACTCATATTAAATAGTGCTATTAAAAAGAATTTAACAAGAAATATGTATTAAGTACTTACTTGTGATGAAAAATATATCGTCTACCAAAATTAACGGAAACAAATCCGGTTGTTTTTTTATTTACAAAATTCTTCTTTTATCCAAAGCCGGAATTTCGCTACTAATATTGTTGACATTATACATTTCGTCATTCTTTTGTCCCCGCAATGTTCCCATACATAAACAGATATTTAACATTGGTTCAAATCCAGTAAAAAAAGTAATATTTATCAGTCATTCCTTTTTAATTATGAAACATCTGCTGGATAAATGTCCGTAAACTATGTTGTACGCTAATATTTTACAATAGAAAGTACAAATTGAATAAATGTATCGAATAATTGTATGTATAAGTGCAATATTATGTATGGGTGTAACTATTGCGAGGAACACACCATACTTACTCCTCCTCGCTTCAAAATAAAATAATGAGGCACTACTAATACATAAGATGCATCCGAGAAATTTTTTGAAAGTAAATAAATGAAATAACATAAGTAAAACATTAATAAATAAAAATAAGATTGTTTTAAAGACTGAGAATAAGATTAGAGGATCTACAAAACGTTACTCTACTGAATAGGAGAACCAGGATATAAGCATGTAAAAAAAGTATTACAAAAGTTAAATGTCACGTCAATACCTACTTATCTTTCTTTTAAACATGCACATGTAACTTTTTACTCATAAAATGTTTTTTAGTGCAAGTGAAGTTTAAACGTACCTTATATTCCTTTACGAAATATTTAAATCGAGTTAGCACCCTACGGTAACATATATTATAATGCAACCCCGAATATTAGAAACCGACATCCTGATCAGTTATTTTTGCAAAGAGTTAACAGCAATTCACACTAGTGTAGGTAAATATAGATATTAAAGAGAAACACTTGCTTTCTTTCAAGGGTGTTTAGCAAGATTTGCCCGAGTCGAAGTCAATGATTAACTACTGGCAATACGTTGTAACATTTCATTTAATGTTATGTATGTGTGTATGTGTGTCTTTTTTTTTTCTCAACGATCTACTTCCTGAATATTATTGCTCCTGTTTGCGTTCTGGATCAATAAAACTAGCAAATGTTGCTTTTTACTATTCGTTGTCTGTTGTTAATAGTTCTGCTTTTTGACGTTTGTCCAACAAATACGAGCTCTTCAGAAAGGCCACTTCGCAATTTTCCGACGCCGTCAATAATTCACATTTATATATGCGCCAGTTACAGCCTAGAATAATTGGCTCGTTGCTTCTATGCGTGTAATGGGGTAAACTCGAAGGACTGCTTTGTATTATCGATTGAAGCAAGGGGAAAGTTATTGCTAATAAATAAGGCTTCGCATCTTTGAGATGTTTACAGGTTCAATAATCGATGTTTGGTTGTCAACAAATTGTTTATTCTTCTAAATATTCAAAACATTTGACTGTATAACAACTTTATTTCATGCTTTGTGTATTATGTAAATTATTATAAACAATGACAGTGTATTATTCACCAATCAATATAACAATAAACTTAGGAATTTAATATCCTGACGTACGTGATTACCTTTCGCACATTGTGAACATATTAAACATACCCATCAGGTAAGAGGGTGATAGGTGCTCACTTTGAAGTATCTAGGTTAAAAGTTACCATAAAAAAGGTTTGTTCCAGAATTTAATAATCTTCCCTGTCAAATAACACGGCAGAATTGTAAGTAAATATAATTCAAAGACACACTCGTTTTATAAATTTAAATAATAGTTACGTGACAATTATTTTTACGATAAGACGGTGGAGAATACGTATTGCTGTAAAGAGAATAACAGTGCCACAATTTTAGATACATAAATATAGAAGGAATATATTAGTGTAATTTATATGAAGGAAATTTAGCTGACAATTGCAATTATTGTTACGGGACAAGAAAAGGTATTTTATTTTTAATCGTATTAAAAATGGGAAATTTTTTATTTTTATTTTAAAAGAAATATTACCATTATTAACAGTAAAGTATATAGATTGATGTAGACAAACCCATGGATATTCCATGGGTTCTCGCTAGTATAGTATACTATTGTTGATAGATCCAAATATGTTTAGTGGTTCTTTATTTTTGACAGTGAAACAAACTTGTGTCTACCTTTTTGTGTGTATGCACGCTGAATGATTAAACAATATTTCCATGTTCATATGTAAAAGTGTGTGTGTGTGAGAAGAAGAAGGAGAAAGACGTGCGTATTGTAACCTGATTATTACTTGTCGTCATCTCATTAATTAACATTTATTACTGTTACTCCATATATACAAATGCATTGTAATAAGTTGCAGAATCCCTAACAAATATAACCATTAACGTTTCTTAAAGTATTAATTAACACCGTTGGTGACATTTAAAAAATAATAATGCTGTCAAGATATAGTATTATACTAAAGATGGCCACAAGAACGTATTTCCCCATAGGATTTGTTTCCGATATATTTTAATCAGAAACACCATGCTAAAATCAAATTTATTTTCGGATGAGTTAGTTCTG
>OY744515.1:224745737-224820737 GCA_963556195.1 Sepiola atlantica | reverse complement strand
TGTTCACATGCAAAATAATGGAAGCGAGTATTAGGAGGCTCCCGATAGTAAAACTACGGTCCACTTTCTACTCACCTTAGGAGTTATTGCCATATTTTCATTTTATGGACGTCCGGCCCGAACGCAAATCCCACGATACCAATGTACAATCCTTGGACAGCACATATATATGGATCCTGAAAGCCAGGAAAATGTAATTTAGTGCAAGCATCACGTTCTGCACAACAGTTACACCAGATAATTAAAACAATAGTTTGCATTGCATCTTCAGCGATCGCATCTTTCAAACAAGTATGATGAGTGATAACTTAAGTATGCACATGACATCGGCTTGACGTATTATTTATTCGCATTTTCTTTCTTCAATTGAAAAAAAATATTGCAACTGTGATTGCATTATATTTTGAATTATATTTTTAAGATCTTAAGCTTCATAATTTAATATACCTTCCTCATAAACATCTCAGTTGTAAATTCATATAGCGCCCTACTAAGCAACTGTTTCAGCTGTTTGAGCGTCTAATCGTAAACATGTTAGTCTTAGTTTCTGAACCAGCCATCACTCACAAAAAGCATGATACCATCTCCTACAAATCTACAAGAAGCCAATTTCTGAAGCACACTTAGCACATCAAAATGGGGTTCAAAGTAACAATAATAACAGAAACTAATTTGTGTATATGCCTGCTGCGTATGACACTGCAAATAACAACCTTAAAACTTTTTTTAAAATCTGGTACTGACAAAAGAGTTTACACTCACAGACCTCACCAGAGCCATCTTAGAAGGCAAGTGATTTGATATTACTCTATACAAGATACAATGTCGTCAGCAACGACAAAATAATTTCTACTTCAATGTAGTTTGGTGGGTCCATTACTGTATTACATGAGCACTAATGACAAATTGATGAGTATACTGATCGCTTCTATCTATGCTGAATACAGATGTGTACACTCTCAAAAGAGTGCATTTGAAGCAGTAGAAACACACATCAACGTCGCCGAAGATCAGCTACTCTTTTACAACTAGATTAAACCTACGAAAAATTCGAGTCTCTGTGTCTCGCATAAGTAATCAGGAGCCCTATGGACGCCTTAACATCAAGGGTCGAATGCTATAACTTTAGAACCGTACAGACCTTGTCTATTACGACGTTGTCCTGAACGTTACCTTCTCATAGAAGGAACATATAAAAAAAAGTTAAAGTCAGATCCCGGTCACTGATCAACTTCAAATCGAGACTTACATCACACACACTAAGATGTAATGTAGTTTTTATTGTGCTATTCTTTTGCAGACTATGCGTGTCTTGTTTTGGAAAAAGTTCCGAATGCCAAAATGTGAGACATCGCGTTAAACAACATCTGCCACGGACACATCTATATCTCCTCACTGGAATTTCCCTGTCATGTGAGATGTGAAGTTGCAAACTGAGTAGAGATCAGAAAATTACAGCGATCAATGTCATTTCTTTCATAGGCGGGAAGCAACGGTCTCAGCACTGCCGAGCTTCAACCAACATCTAAGGAAGAGCCAAGACTGCAGCTATCGACAAGAGACAAATAGAATGCCCTACTCTAACTGATATTAGATGGCGTCCATCCAATCCTCGAAAAATCCTGTGCCCAGTGGGGAATACTGAAAGCGGGAATGCACCGATAAACAGCTCTGTTTGAATATAAATGTCACACAACCATCGGCAAATTTTAAAAAAAGAACCATAATAGGTTACACGACCTTGTATTCCATCTACTGTCCGACTAATGCAGCTTGAATCTTCTTGCAGTGTACAACAATGATACAAAAGAGACGTAAAAGGAGGAAACTGTGGTATAAGTACATGTTCTAAGAACAGGGAAAGAAGAAGAATAGCATTACCTATCTTGTAGGTATTCCTAATGTTATTCTCCCGCTAGAATTTGCTGTCGCCAAAAGAAATTCTAAATAATCACAAAAATAAATCCATACTTTGATGTTAAGACGTGTTTCTTGAATTAAGTAGTGATTTGAAATGCAATTGTCTGTTAATTATTTTTTCCAAGCACCCACCTGAGCTCAATATAATTCTTGTAAGTAATTTGCAGACGAACATTAATTTTATATAGTTACAAGTAGAAATAAAGGATGTGATACATGTAAATATGACAAAACGGTTCCTGTTAATAAAGTCGGGTACCGTTTTACATTTGTATTGACATGAAAGCTTAATTGAACTGTAAATTAAACAGTTTTAACCTTTAGTTTTGCTTGAAAGTAAATGTAAGTAAAAATTGTCGATATTTCATATTTGTTATTCCATATGAATAAATATTGAATATGCATTTTGAAGTAACCATTATTTTATGTTTACCCTGTTAG
Source organism: Sepiola atlantica (assembly GCA_963556195.1). Taxonomy (NCBI): domain Eukaryota; kingdom Metazoa; phylum Mollusca; class Cephalopoda; order Sepiida; family Sepiolidae; genus Sepiola; species Sepiola atlantica. The sequence goes on along the minus strand of OY744515.1, from coordinate 224,818,376 downwards.
AGATATAATCTGTTACTTTAGGTGTTTGTTTCCACAGGGAATCATTTAATTAATAAACAGTGTTTTTCACATTTCACCAGTTGGTGAATAACTAAAACAACAAGAAAGAATAACATATTTATGCATTTAAAAGTGTTTCACTGCTTATGACCGCGATTCTTTACGTAAAAAAGAAATTCTTTAAATCGTCATTACTTAAATTGAAAATGTAAACAATACTTAAATATAATTCAAAAAGATAACATATATATATATATATATATATATATATATATATATATATATTATATATATATATATATATATATATATATATATATATATACACTAATTTGTATATTAGAAAATTTCAAATATTTTCATGAAATCAACATACAACCAACATTTGCAAAAATGATCAATAGCACGTAGAGCATTTATAAAACAAAATACACTCTATGGCAGCATATTGCAATGAACCAGTGGTTCGATTATATCACATCTCTTTACAGATTAAATGAAATGTATAGATTTTCATTCAGTCTGTGAAGAGATGTGCTATCATCGTAACGTGCTTAATTGGTGTAGACTGTAATAGTGTTTATATATATATATATATATATATATATATATATATATATATATATATATATATATATAACGCGAAAGTCCATTTAAACTAAAGTATATAGTAGACACCTATACAATTAATACACACTAGGACACTATCCTTAGTAAGACAATCTTGGCATTTTTATAACCTTACAAAGGGAAAACTCGGGCATCAGATCAAATTATACAAACACTAATGACAATTCACACATCAAAACACCAGCACAATTATTCTGACTTATGCATTGTAAAAAGTAAAAAAGGCTGACTATGACGTAAATATCGAAAAATTTGTGGAGAATGAGATAGAAAGTATAGTAAAATATATTAAAATAGAGTAAGGCGATTACTGCCGACAAATGCACAGGCAAAATTGATAATATGTAGAGAAGCGAAAGCGGAAGAAAGCGATCAATCCAAAATTTTAAAATAAAAGGGAAACATAAATGAATTATGAAACGAACAAAAAATAGCACAGAAAAACACAGGGGAAATCGAAAAAGACACCTATACAGATAAACGAGGCCACGTAAAGCACCTGCACACAACAATGCGATCGGAATAAACTATATAATAGACAAGGTAAGAAAAGAACCAGTAAATTACGTCATAAGGGAATGTTACAAACTAGCCCAACATATTTTAAGGCATGACTGTGTCGGCAGATCGTATATTGAGAACTGCAAATGACTCCAATCTATACAGACGTTAATAATAAAAAATAACTAAATGTGATAATAGTTAGCATAAAAAAGTACCATGCTAAATAGTACATTTTACCATCATGGCATATAACCGAAGGGAATGCAAGAGACAGAATAGCAAGCAAATGTGTTGAATTAACAGAAAACCTAAGTGAATATAAACCATTAAGAAAAACCAGTAATCCGAATAATTGTAAAAGTATAAGGGGGTTGTCTTCCTCTATTTCTAAAAAAAGAGAAATTGGAAACAAATAGAGGATTGACACTACTGAAGACACGACATATATGAAAAACGCTAGTATACTAATATAAATCCTAAAATCCTACCTTCTGAATCAGTTAACACTAGCCAACCAAAATAAAATTACGCTGTGTAAACACAACTCAAATAGAGAAATAACTGTACACAAATCAAAGGAAATCGAGTTTGATAGATGAGTAAGATACTGTGATAATGTAGCACACTCAAAATCGAAATGGCACGAGCAGTTAGTGATGGCGCATAAAATAATCATAAACAGAGAAGGAAAGGTGAAGAAAGGTGAGCAACATACCGACCTCAAACGTTAGGCCCTGAATGCCAAGAGAGGCTTATCGTCATAGCAATTCTAAATTTCAGTGAAATTTAACAGGCGTTTCATCGATAAATAAATAATAATCTTATGATTCAAGAAAGCAGAGTGTTTGAAAAAATGTGAACGGTACTGAACATCTGAGGGGACTGGTTGCCCGTTTGATTTAACCAAACAGCAGCAGATTTTACTAGTAAGCAATCACTTGTAATAATTTAGGTGAACACTAATTACTATTATATGATACACACAGAGTGTTAAAACGCAGGTTGTATCACACGAGATTCAAATACCAAACTATTTGTTATATTACTACTATTAGTAGCAATACTTTAAATATTAGAATGATATTATAATCCTTGGCAAGAGTTCGACAATATAACTCTTGATTTTAAGAAGTCGGGTGTTCATTACAATTATCCCTCCTCACCGTATGTAGGCTAAACGGTTGGCGCAATCATAGTTCGAAATACGTTATGTTTATCTAATTACATAGGCATTTTTATTTTTATAATTGACTAGACCACCCGTGACCCGTTGGGTCAGTTTGTTATATTAGCTATGGAATTCATGTATGTGCGTGACACTTGTGGAGAAAACAAAAAAACTATTTGATGAAATTAAATGTAATTGTTGAAAAAAGAATATAGATAGATTTCTATGCGTCGTTCTGTTTATTATAATTGTTTTTTTTTAAATTACAGTTACTGAATTATAAGTGGTTGGCCATACTTATGGGTAAATATGCACTGAACAGGTACCATAATACTTATTATAGTTAAATTCAAATTTTTATATATAATCTTTTAAATGAAATTGTTAGTTGAAAGTACAGTAAAATACAGGCTGTCTCGCGTACGTAACGAAAACAGAGGGAGTAGGAGTGGTGAAATCTGTGAGAGGAAAAGTGGGAGGTGTTTCGTTCACCGCCGCTATTGATATTAATAATGATTGTTGTTGTTTTGTTTGTTTGTTTTTGTTTTTTAAAAGGGTGGAGCTTTTTTGAAACTGCGGCAGACTTTACAAAGTCCTGCCGTTGAATGTTTTTAGCCGTGGAGGAAACAAAAAAACTATTTGATGAAATTAAATGTAATTGTTTTATATTAAAAGCGATATAAACATTTCCAGAATGAAAAATTTCATGCGTTCGTTAATCAGAATAGTGATTAACGGAATTGAAATAACAGATTGAGACGATGCTATTTACGCATGCGCAACCGGATGTTGAAAACCGGAAAGCTGAAAGCTGATTGCAAACATACAAGACCCATAGATATATGAAGTTATAAATATTTTCGTTTAATATATATCTGATTTTTAAATGAAAAATGTAATTTTCAGATTTAGTAATTTGTACTTAATATTAAGGGTCTGAGGAGATTTGTGCGTTATAGAGTGCTACTTGCAATTAAATAAGTGCACAGCCATCTAATAAATACTTACACTTTTTCACTATCTAAGATAAGATAATGTATTACTATAACAAATAAAACATATATGTAACTCAGAGTAAAGAATGTTTATACCCAATATGATAATAGCTATATGAAATAAAAAACAGCATGTATGTTTCTGTGTTTCGTCTAAGAGTAAGGGAATGAACCGAGCGAGCCTGATACAGGTTGTTTATGGAATCTGACGTGACACACGCAGTACTTTGTCCCAAGATGAGTTTAAGTGGTTCTTGCTATTTCTTTTCTAATACATTTTCGTTTCGCGACATATCTTTTAAAGTATCTTGCCACTAAGAGATATGATCTGTTTTTTTCTGTTCTTGTGAACACAAAAAGAAAACTTGACAAAAAAATCCATAAATAATATACTCGTTCTTAAGTCTCCCAGAGGTAATAAAACTATGCGCAGCAATATACACACAAGACAGAAATAAAACAAATAAAACGAAAATCATATTTTTGAAAAGCATATGTCAGCAAATATGGTAAAAGTTTCAGAAACCTCGTAAAATGTAGTTAAAGTTTCATCCTATAGATCATCTCAAAATTGTATAAGAAGAGATACAATACACTTAGTCGTGAAACACAAGAGATAAAGAGCTTTTACTAAAAATTCACACGAACACAATGGCCCTCATCAACTGTGGAGATGTGTAATTTATGTATAGGATAACGCCGTGGAATATGAATTCGTATGTGTCGGGTGCAGTTCATACGAATCATACAATGTCGAATGATTGTCGACAGAGTTAAACTCCAGTTGAAGTTTTTAAGTGTACCTGTAAATTAGTGGCATAGTAAATTGTATGAACGAACGAATAAAACAGCATAATACACGACTAATAATAAATAGTTCAGCAAAATATTGTAGCTTGGCATAAAAATAACCCTATAAATGTGAAGTCCGTAATCCTATTAGTATTTCACGGAGATTTTAATACAGATATGTTTTCGCCATCACATGTCTGTATTTTAAATGCATTCTTCAGAAGAGTCAAGCGTATCATTATGAATGTTTTAAATTATACATGACCTAGATTCATTCAATATATCACAATAGCATAACAATAATTTATTTTCTTTAGAAGTTAAAATAAAACATACAGATTTTGATTTAGATTTTACTGGTTTCCATGAGGTAGCGTTATATTTACTTTTATTCGCCTGAAACAAATCACATTGCCACTGGGACGTAACAAGGCTACTGTGAATTAGCGGCGATATACATAAGAGCATCCTAAGTAGTTGAGTGTGTATCGATATATTTGTTCACATTACATTTAAATAAATGTAATTTTGCTACAGTAGGGTAAACATCCAGCGGGTATTGGATTTCGAAACGCTTACAGTTCGAGTAAAAAAACAAAATTAAAATGGAAAGCTTTCCGGCATCTGAAAACCTCTACAGTGACGAGGTTGAATTTTCTAACATGTCGGGTTGGTTGGGGTATTCACGTCGACGGAGCAAAATTACAGCAAGTGCGTCGGTGGATAATCTATGTGAATACTTGTAACACAAACAGAGCGATGCAACAGTACAGAGAATAGATATTGGCTGGCGCTGAATAGACAGTGTCGGAACTATTAGAAACGAGATTATTTTCTTACTCAATCTACGAGGGTGATACTAGTGGCTGGTTTACCAGCCCATATTTCACAACACTGCTCGATACATTGGCAAATAGGCGCTTAGTAGAGATATACGATAATGCCGTTTTAAAGGATATACCTAACTCACTTTTAATTTATTGACACAGTAAAAGAAAACATGATGTGATATTTGCTCGTAATAAAACATGTAAATATAAAATGTTTTATTATCCATGATTTTATTATACAGTTCAATATTTATTAAATAAAAATAGGTTGCGATGCTTACAAGATCACTTATCACTTTACAACGGGTTATTGCAGTGTTTTTGTCTAAGTTTTAATAAACAAATATTGAATATGTGATTATTTCTGAACATACATTATTAGGAAGTGGAGTGTAACACATCTATTGCCGGTCATCACTTTCGTATGACCGTTGAAAGTTGGGAAGTAAGTTAGAGGGTTGAACTATGCTTTTACCAGGACAATTCTTTACATTTAATGACTAGTGAGAATGGCCCCGAAGTAATACACTTTTGTGATCGTCTCATCAGAAACATGTGTGATCATGAATGCTCGTTAAAATTACCGTACACTAAGCACCAATAATATTATTTGTAGGCGTATCTCAAAGGTAATGTATTTTACAAGTACACTATTCTTAAATAAGTGGGGAATTGCAACATATAATTTAACAGCGAATTAAACGAAGTCAGTTCCATATTTATGGGTGATTCTTGATATACACCCCCTCACGTAGCCAGGGGGTGCCAGGGGGCAAGGCACCCCATTGCAATTACATTCGCACCCCCTGAAATTTGTGATCCAAAAAATATTATAAATATAAATACTCTTATATTTTGTAGTCAACTATACTTCTTCATTATGAACCAGTCTTTATTTTTGTGTAATATATTTTACAGCAGCGCCGAATTAAGGGGCCAAGGGGCTGGGGCCCTGGGCCACCCACCAAGAGGGGACCTCCCACCAATTTAAAACTACCAGTTAAAACAAGCGTGCGTGGTTCCCCTCTGTATGAGACTCGATGTGGCGAGTGTAAAATGCAATAAATTTGGACAATGTGGGGTAATTTTGACCGCCTGGGGGAGCGAAGCAGATTTGTTTTAAGGTCAGCGATACTTATTTTCTATTAGGATACAATTGCCTCCACATGTTGGCCAAGTTTCAGAGAAATTGAATGGATGGATGAAAAGTTATGGGGCAAAAAATGACATTTGTTTGCCATTTCGGGGCCTTTTAACGCCCTGGGGGGGGGGGGCTAACCAGATTCTTTTTCAAAAATTGGAGAATGTCACTTTCTAACCTGACCAAAGTTACAACTTCATGCAAAATTTCAGAGAAATTCAATGGATGTTGCTGAGAAAAATCCGGACGGACGGACATGTCTCAAAACATAAGTCCCCCGATCTTAATAAATAGTTTTGTTGGCCCCCGATTTTATAAATCGGGTTACCAATAAAACTATTGACCATAATAACATCTAAATATGATTTACATTTATGTTACCTTGTAAAAAGGAAGAAAAAAGAAAATGTATGCGTTCTCAAACTCAAACATAACTTCGCTAGTTTCAGATGAAGTGGTGAGGGAAACAAAGCCTCGATGCTTTTCACCTGTGTCCTGCTTGGTGAAAGAGATTGTCAGTGTATCTGTCTTTTTTGTCAACTTACCAAATATATATTTTTAAATATTGTTAATTCACACTATTTAATATTATAAATTATCAATTAAATGATTATAATCCAAATGATGTAATATAAACACAAAATGTATTCACGTTGTTGTTCTGCCAGCTTCTTTTAAAGATATGTTTATCTTATTTATAAAATAAAGTGTTGTCTTCATTCAAAAGATAGAAATGAATACTAGCAACCTAAATTATTTTCAAATGAAAAATTAGTTTAAAAAATTATTTTTGTATTTTATCACGAATCTCAAATATTTATTTTCTTTGTATTGTCAGTTGCAACTGTTAATTTAAAAATTGTGAATGTTACATTCAATAATTTTGAAATTAACATAGAAAAAATCCCAGATTTCACCCGAGATGAAGTTGAAAGAACAAACAGCATTGGTAGGGTATAAACCCCACATACAAGAGGCGAGCAAAAAAAGACTCGTGATGTAGGGTGCGATTAAGTTAATTAGTGAATCCAATGTTTTTTCACACATATGTGAGAAGTGGAATTCGAAGACTTTGGCGTCAGTTCTTTCTTTGATTTTGATTTTTCATGTCTGTGTGAACTAATAGTGAAAAGAAATGTCCAAATAAATAAAGAGTCGATAGGGAGATAGAATAAAAGTATAATAATAAAAAAGAGCATTGGTTATTGAAACAGTTTAGTTACACTTTCATTTTCTTAGAGACAACTACTCTTAGAAAGACTAGAGGAAATTTTGACCAACATAAATGTAAGTGCATATATTTCTTTTCTTTTTTGTTAACTCTACTTTAAAGAAATTTAAAATGTGTTTTTAGAAAGAAATACTTACTAATAGCATTTTTTATTATAAATCTTTGGATGTGTAAATAACTGAAAATCGTGGGGTTCACTTAAGAGGCGATGCCATCTTTTAATATTTGTAAATCAATATTTTTTAAATAAGTATTTATTAATCCGCTATTGTTTTGAAGCAAATGAAATCGAGTTATCTACATTAAGTTTCTTTTTAATGAAGCACAAACTAGTCTCATTTATTTGAAATTTTTCTGGAAGAACTCTACTCATTTATTGCTGTAACTTTTACAACAAAACTATAAATAATATTTTTTTGTTTAAAGAAAATAAAACTTAAGAAAATAAAACTTAACGAAAAGTAGTCATTACAAAACAAAGCAAAATGTTCAAAAGACAACGTCAAACAATAAAGTTAATATAATCATGTTAATTATTAATTATAAACTTAATTATAGAGTTCTGAATTAACATTTCTTGTGAAACGTGTCTTTTCTTGTGTGATTCTTTTTAAATAAATATTATTTTAGCAAGGATAAATTACTATAAGTCTCGATGTCTTGCTTCTAAATACTCCCTATTTAGAAGCAATATATCGAGACTTATATTTTACATCGATATTTAAAAACAATGTAAGAAATAGATTATTTTTGTAAATTGGAAGAAAAAAAGGGTGCCCTGATTATTCGGCAAATGAAAATTCGACGAAGGAACATTTGGCAATTTTGGCAAAGTAGGAAAGTAGGACAAGTTGGTGATTTATTAGGGTTGATATATCGATTGAAAAAAGATATTAGAACCATACTTGCGGGGGATATAGTTGTAAATACGGGGCTACCCCCTACAAATAAAAAACAGTTATTGTGTTATCTTTTTGGTACTTGTGCGGTTTACGGACCGGGCTTTTCTTAGATAACATTTTCAACTTAAATTCAATTTTTACGATATATTTTGTTTATTACATTGTTAGGTAAAAGTACAGAATAGTTCACAAAGGCCCCCAACCTTGCCCCTATGATAAGAATGACTTTCTAAATAATGCTGTTATTTCAACCCGGTTCGTAATTAAATTACGAGATTTAATCCATCATAATGCATTTAGGTTTCTTTGTATACAAGTCGGCCATTTTAATATTTTGTTAATAATTGAAAAAAATATGAATTACTTCGTGTCTGTTCGAAATTTGAAAGGAAATTTGTTTTCCTTGTCATGAAATACATTTCTAATTTATTTTTTGTAACTGTAATTCAGTGTTTTAATCTCGGCGGGAAAGAGGATGTGTTGAAAATAGGCCGCTCGTCGAGTCGGTTTTTTTTACTTAAAAATTGTTAAATCACTGTAAGATGAAGTGGTTAATTTGTCGCTTCATAGCCAAAATGGCGGACAATAAATCGGTTGTATTTTTCTGACTCTTTTCCGACCTTTCAACGATTAATTTGAAAAGTTAACACATTCATAAAGTAGTAAATAAACTTACTTTTAGGCAAGATGGCCACTATGGATTAAAAAACTGTATTACATTTACAAAAAAAATAACTAATAAATTAATTTCATGACAAGAAAAACAATTTTGCTTTTTTAAATACATGATTTTCTAAGCATTTAAAAGCCAGTTCAAATGACTTTCTATTCGATAGTTTAAATACTTCCAAATGCCTTTCAAATTTCGAACATAGACGAAGTAATTGATATATTTTTCAACTATGTACAAAATATTAAAATGGCTGACTTGTTTATGAAGAAACCTAAATGAATTATGATAGATTTAATCTCGTAATTTAATTACAAACTGGGTTGAAATAATAACATTATTTAGAAAGTCATTCTTAACATGGAGAGGGGGGTGCTTTGTTAACTATTCTGTACTTTCACCTAACAATTTAATAAATACAAGATACAGTAAAGATTGGGGAATCTTTTACTATAATCAACAGAACGGAAGAACGAAAAAAGGGTGAAAAAACAAATGTGCAACAAATAAATGTAAGCAAAGGAAAGACAAGTTACTATTCTACCTAGCTGGATAAGTTTATTTGTGTTTTAACTTATTTTAAAGGTGTTTTGTTGTTGTGTTAAAACCAAGTGTCGGCTTTTCATTTCGAAAGCGACATCCAACATGGCTTGCGGGAATCTCTCACAAGCGCACAAAAAATCGGCAATTAGAACAAAATACTCTTAGAAACACATCCAATAAATGTAACCAATCGTAGAACATTACATTTTCGCACATAAGGTTTAGCTAAGAATTTTGATTCTTAGCAAATCCTCATGTATTAAAAGATTAAAAGTTTTAGACGCTTTTTACATCCAATAATTTTAGGAATAGAGATTAAATCAACAGTACACTAACCATCATTATTTATAGTTCCATAACAATTTGGTTCAGTTAATAATTTAATGGCCAAACGATACCGTAAAAATGAAATCTAACTTTCAAAATCCTATTTAAAAAATAATTTGGTTGAAAAAATATTTATAAAAATAATTTGATTGAAAAAATATTTAAAAAAATAATTTAGTTGAAAAAATATATAAAAAAATAATTTGGTTAAAAAAATATTTTAAATATTTTAATTGGAGGGAGCCCACTCCAGGACGGTCTTAAAATCTATTTTCATTGATTAACAACTATTAACAAAAGATTATTTGTGGCGTCTTTGCATTAAAAGAAATTTAATATTAAATATAAAATATAAGCACATTAAGGGATTTTGGACATTTACGACGGGAGGAAAGTAGAGTCTGGACAGACTTTGGCTTTCGTGACTGGAGGAAAATTTGAGAAAAATTGAAAGCACATAATGACACTGATGTCCACAAAGAAGCGCACACGGTTCGGATCACCTTATAAAATGTTCAGACAGTAGAGAGAGTGGATCAACTCCTGGATCCATGCTACCGAGACAAGAAATGAATCGGTGAGCACAAACAGCATCTCCTGACAGTACTGGACATAGTATTATTCTGTGCAGAGAATGAGATAGTACTGAGAGGTGACGAAAGCAACGAATCACTAAACAGAGGAAACTTTTTTGAGTTACTCTCACTTTTATCTAAGTATGACCCAACTATTCAACAACACTTGGAGAAAGTTCCGAAAAATGCACAAAGATTCAAAATGATTTACTCTTTTCAGCGCAGAAGGTTCTGTTAGAGGAAATCAGGGACCAGGTTCAGGAAGCCGGATATTATGCGGTTTTAGCTGATGAGGTTAAGGACATCTCTAACAAAGAATTACTTGGTGTTTCATTTAGGTTTCTGCACGGAGGGAAAGTCCATGAACAAGCCATTGGTTTCATGGAGCTGTATGACTTATTTGCTGCCAGTATTCTGGAACAGCTGCAAGGTATGCTGCGGTTTATGAACTTGGAGAAGGAGATGTGTGTTGGCAAGGATACGATGGTGCAAGTGTGGTGTCAGGTGTAGGTAGTGGTGTTCAAGCGTTGATGAAAAGGGGTGGCTATTCAAATGCCCAGTATGTGCACTGTGCATCTCACAGGCTGAATTTAGCTCTCACATCTGTCACTGAGATTGATCCTGTCATTAAGACATTCTTCGAGACCATGGATTTAGTGTACACTTTCATGACAGGTACAAAACGTCATTCCCGATACCTGGAAATCCAGAAGATGTTGTATCCGAAAGACCCACAATTGGAACTGACCCAGTCATCAACAACCAGGTGGGCTTCCAGCTCCTTAGATGTTGAAAAGTTCTTGCGCCGTTTTGATGTTATTTGGGACACTCTGGCATCCTTTCGAAATGATCCTGCTGCTGAAACAAAACTTTCTGCTATTGCTCTACTGAAGGCAATTCAGACAAAGAAGTTCCTAGTTCTCCTAATCTTTTTTGAAGATTATATGACTATACAGATGTTGTGACCAAATGTCTGCAAAAGAAACAAACAAATACGGAGACAGCTATTAGCTTGGTGGAAACACTACTTGAAGACGCAGAATCATTCGATACAGAAGTGGTGAAGTATGCATTGGAGCTTGCCACAAAGTACGATATCACGGATATTGATACTCGGCCATCTGGAAAAGCACGAAAGTTATCCGAAAAATTTGATAGCGCAGTAGTGACTGGTTCTGTTGGCCATAACTGTGTGGGTACAGATAAAGATTTTTATTTGGTACTCCGACAGTTGCTGGGGCACATTAGAGGAGAACTCCGTGCTCGATTTGGAAATGCTCAGTGTGCAGTGATGAAAGCTGCTGCAGTGTGTAAAACGTCATCAGAATCATTCATGAACAGTGAGATGCTGAAACAGCTAGGTCCACTGTTTGGTGTTTTGGTAAAGGAGAGTGAGATGGAAATATTCAAGAACTACATTCAGCGACGTCTCCCTACCGAAGATCTTGGACTTTCAGAATTATTCGAACAATGTGACAGGGTTATTCTTCCATCGGTGCATAGAGTATTGCAATTGCTCTTTACCATCCCACAGACCTTAGTAACCGTTGAAAGACTGTTCCTTTCAGTGAAGCGCATCAAAACAAGAATGCGATCTCTGATGTCAAGAAAGAGACTGACCTCACTCTGCCTCATATCCTTTGAAAAAGATTTGCTGAGAAACATTGACAGAGAGCGAATCCTTGCGCATTTCAATAAGTGTAAAAATAGGAGATTATAATAGAATTTTTTAGAGCTAGCAAGTAGCTACCTTATTTTACGAACTGTATGTTGATATTACTGTGTGTTACTATGTTTTATGGGCTTTACTATGCTTATGTTGTTATTTACATGTACCTACCGAAATGCACAACAATATATTTAGATTATATAAAAGAAATTGAACTTTGTTTACTACTTATTTATATTTATATATCAATACACACACACACTGAACCAAAACGTCACTCATATTAGAATATTAATATTAGTGTTGACCCTCCTAAAAATGCCTTGCCCCCCTCCCTAAGTTAGAAGTCTGGCTACGTGCCTGATGTACACATAAGCCATAGCCAAACGTTTATTCGTATAAAATATGATTACGTTGCAGAGGTGATGGGGATATGTATGAACTAGTTCATACCGGAGAGTGATTGGGTTCGCTCTCTCTCTCTCTTTATCTCTCTCTCTCTCTCTATATATATATATATATATACATATATATATATATATATATATATATATATATATATATATATATATGTATTACATGCAGTATATAAGTTTCTGTTGATGTCAATCTGTTGAAACTCCATTGTTCATAAAAAGTGCTCAATAACAATAAGAGGTCCTCTTTAGTATACCTTTTTATTCATACAAAGAGTAGTGGTTACATATGTGAATACATCTTTCGGGTGTACTCTTTATAGACACTCAACCTCTTCAAACAAAAACAAGGAATTAAAATGAGATCGGAAATATACGTATTGCATATAATTTCTAGCATTGCATGTGTTTATAATTCAAGGGTCAAGCTTAGTATAAAATCACATTTTTTACTGTATTACTTTCAATTCATTTCTATTTTTATCTTTTTTATCATTTGGCCTGACCCGCGTTTATGACCACATTTATATTGTATATCTGATACATTTGTGTTATCACCTATTTGAAATAAGTGTGTTTATCAATTCTAGTAATCTTGGTGGCTGGCTGGATGTGTTGATGGATGACTTACATCTAAAAATTACACACAGAGGCCAAACCTACATACATACATGTATCAACATAAACCATACATAATCTGATGTTTATATAAAAATTATGAATGCATATATCTGCATATACATTAATGCAGCACACATATGTGTGTATATATATATATATATATATATATACATTTACATATTACTAAAGGACAAATACCTTTTTCGTACTGTAGTACTGTATAATACATTCCATATGTAAATATATTAGTCCATAGTTTCTTCTTTCCGTCAAAAATTCTAACGGTTATTGAATTAATTCACTATAAACACAATTATACATACTCTACCCGTGCGTTAACACGTATCTATGCATATGTATAACTACACCCCCATATATATATATATATATATATATATATATATATATATATATATATATATATATATATAAATATATACTTAGACGCCCCCACAAACACAAACGTATATATATATATATATATATATATATATATATATATATATACATTTTAAAAACAAATAATCTGCGTTGTGCAAGGTTTTCTAAATAATTTATAAAAATATATATTCGTTATTATTGCTACCCACCCAGCGCTTCAAATTGTGTGACTTTGTGTACCCTTCCACACCGACCACGTGACACACAGCCATATCAACACTTTTCTTTCTTCGTCAAACCACCTAGACGGATTTTCAACTTGGCCACGAGAATGTGTCAACCAAGAGAAAAAAAGAAAAAAAGAAAAAGAAGAAATATTCTTCTGAAGATGGTAGATTTACCGAAAGTACTCTAGTTTATAAAAAAAACGTTTTTAAGATGAATAAATAATTTATTTTTAAAAACAAATAATCTGCGTTGTGCAAGGTTTTCTAAATATTTGATAAAAAAATATATTCGTTATTATATATATATATATATATATGCATAATCCCTACACATATATACACACAATCAGATGTATATATATATATGTATATTAGTACTTCATGTATCCACATAAAATATTACAAGGAGATATAATTTGTTATGTATCAGTTTTCAGTATTTACTTCAATATTGCTAGATACGTAAGTAGAGCTAGGTAGTAAGCAATGAAAATATATATGGCAATCAAGCTACATATGTATATATATATATATATATATATATATATATATATATATATTTAGGCAAACATTATTAAATAACACGGAGTCGTTTTGTTTGATGCGACTTTTTTTTAGTGTTTTCAATTTTCCGAATTTTCCGAATTTTCCGAATTGTCCATCTAATGTTTCGGATTGACAATTCGGAAAATTGAAAAAATAAAAAAAGTCGCATAAAACAAAACCACTCCGTGTTATTCAATAATGTTTGCCTAAATGAAAATATGCTGCCTAAATACACACACAATATATATATATATATATATATATATATATATATATATATATGCATACACAAATACACGCAGTTACATGTGGATACGCCAATAAAGACATGCATACGTACATAAAACATATATATACAATTATAAAGAATTAAAAATATGAATGATTTACACATCTATACATATATATACACACACACACATAGATGGAACTTATTTATGCAACCATATACATGCATGCGCACAGACCAATATAAATGTATATTTTATTTACATAGATTGATACACGCCCACACATATGTATATATAACTATATTTTTTATCATAAAAATTAAGTATCGCATTATGCATTCTCATTAATACGTACAAACATTCGTATCTTTAGGTTACTAAATAATATATAATGTTTTCGATATCAGCCTATTACTGTCGAATAACTCATGTGTAACTTACACATCATATTATAATAACTATATATATATATATATATATATTTATATATATTAGTTTTCATGATATATATATATACATATATATATATATATATCTTTATATTACTTTCCGTCAAATATATATCCATATATATATATATATAACTTCTTTTGTAATATAGTAAGAAAAATTCCAACAGAGTGCTTGATTAATTGGGAATTAAAATTAAAATAACGAGCGTGATATTTCTTTCTTATTTAGTACGGAAATGTTAGTAAAACATTAGTACCGTCGGTTTCAAGCTCAGAAAGACTTAGTCATCCGGCTCTCTTTCTCTTACTGTCACCCTCTATTTTTTTCAAACCTTATCAAACCTCCCTTACACTAAATTAAAAAATATATACATAACAGTCTAAGCAAATAACGCCTCCACACAAGAGTGACACGTGACTTCACATTTCCAAAACTAATGACAAAATAAGCTGAATAGAGCCGAATGGCTAAGTCGTTTTCAGCTGGAAACCGACGGGACTAATGTTGTACGAATGTTTCTGTACCAATATATATATATATATATATATATATATATATATATATATATATATATATATATATATATTAGTTTCCGTCATTTAAGGGCAGATACAACACCCCTTTAATAAATATTCACCATCAAACTAGTCAAGTGTTATAGGTATTAGCTAATGATGTTATCACTAAAACGTGCATTATTTCATATACTATATAAATCAACCGTACTTGTTTCTGATGTAATAGAAAATATTTCAGTTGTATAGCATAATATAGATGTGAAGAGTTATCAATATATTTTATAAATAAATAGATCTATTGATATGTATTAATGTAATAGACAGCCGCGTGAGCACTCAGTTGAATATCATTCTGTTAAATTCAGATTGCAGACGCACGTGTATCCGACATGGAATAATGAGAAAACGATGACCTTTAAAGTGTACCAGTCGACCGGAGTTTGACTAGATGACATAGTAAATAAGAATCTGGTTTTCAAAACATAAAAAATAGTATGATGCAAATGGAAACCAGATGGGTGCAAATGGTTGGCAAACTAGTTAACCCGCATTCGTCGTGACAGAGATGCACGAGTATCTTTCTGATATCAAAAAGCAAACACGTTTATAATAACGTATTTCCAACTTGAGAACATAAGATCATATTTTCGGAATATATATATTTTTTGCGAGAATGTGTTATTTTATATATCTCCTGGTCTACAAAGCAATCTTTTTTATTAAAATAAATAATTATGTTTCTATAAAATGCTTAACATACCTTATCATTGTATTGCAAACCTGCATGACTATCCGGAGTAGCCCGTGATCGTATTTCCGCAAAGTATATAGATTACCGAAACAAATAAAAGTAAAAGTAAATCGTACGTTTAATCTTGCAATTTGGAATAAGTTAGCCTTAACAGAACCACAGTAAGAATAAAGGGTCAGTATGAAACCCTCTATCATCTATTGTAACGAAGAATGGAATGCGAGAAATTTACGCCGGTGTTTTTTTTTCTCTCCCACATCTTTCTTTCTCTATATATATTTTGTTAGTCTAATGTAAGTTGAATTGGTGTGCAACTAACGTCATCGAAACGGTGTATATAAATAATATTATCGCATTAAATGTCCTCCTGATGGCATAGATCGAAGCCGTACTGTTGCGAAATTTCTCTATAAACGTTATTTCAAGTCTTTAAAAGCATTGTTACAGTTTCTCTCACGAAGGTTTCACGTATTTAACATTCTGTATGCGGGTGTGGAAGTGTTCCTGTGCATATAATTATAGATGTGCACTGTGGAAATCTTTTCCACTTGTGCGTGTTTGGGTCTAAAATATTTAGTCTTTTTCTCCCTCTTTTCAGGTGGCAAGAACAAATATCTAACCGTTAATGTCAACATTAAAGCTTTCAGTTACATTAACTTCTTTCTTGCATTGTTCTCTTTCTCTGCTTAATTATTGTCCTTGTTCGTTCGTCGTTTATTTCTATGGATCTGTATTGGTTACTTTTTTTCTTTTGTATATTCGTGGCTGTGATCATCACAAGTGTTGCTAGCTCATAAGTATTTCATTCATATAAAAGACGGAATCGACGACCTTCGTTTGGAGGTTCAGATTTGATATACTACAGAAATCACTTAGGGAGAGAGAGACCGCTCATTTATCAAACGCATCTATAGTTTATACCTTTCAGATGTGGGTATATACCCTTTTTCTAGAACGTAAGTACGTTACCCGACAAACATACCTTTTCGTGGGGAGCATATTCGCCTTAAGGCGATTTTTATCTGTTTTAAAGTGTACAGCCTAATTGCGTTGCGTTTGTCAAGCGAGACCCTCATACGGAAGCGGTTTTCAAATTTCGTTTATTTATCAACAATTAAAATGTGACGTAATCGTCATCTCGACTACTTTGACGTTTGTGCCGACCCTTTGTTGGCCCCATGCCATATTCTTGTTGGTGTTTGGTCCAACTTGTTTATTCATTATTTAGTGGGGAATGAATCAATTTTTAAAGTTAATGGCAGCTTAACTTGTACTAAGCCGATTATATAAACAGTTTATACAAATTAAATTTTCCTTTTCTGGAACAGATCAATCCATAATGTAACAGTAGTAGATGTGACATGCGAGTTAGACCTTCTCTGGTGTTTACTATTCATGAGGTAAAATGCTCAAAAATAACACATAATACATTACTAAGTATTTACATCGATTCAATCTATTGAAAATAAACATGTTGATTTTAATAACATCAACAAGTATCTGCAATATAAATCTGACGAAACTAATTATGTTTCTTTCTCTTGTTAATAAAGATGTTTTAGTTAATCGAATTGCGTGAAATCTGACTTCACGTCATGGACATGTGAAACAAATTTAGATGATGTGTTATCATTATTTGCCACCATTTTATTTTAGCAGAAAGAATGCAGTAGATTATTTAGAACTAAGTTTATTCTCCTCATACATTTGCTTCATCAAGTCAAACACTATAAACAACTAGCTAACTCATATCCTAGCGTTGCTCAGTTAATTAACCCAATAACGTATATTCTCTACCCATTACATATTGAAGTGTGTGTTGCTTCTAGTTGTCCTGGGACAACATAGACCTTATAATGTAAAGTTAAAAAGAGAAATGAGAACCCGGAAAAGTTTAAAAAAAACACATAATTTTAGGAAGTCTGCTTTCTGGTCACTGTACAATGTAAATGTGTATTTCCATAAGTACAACTGTAATTTTGAAAGTAAAAAATAAACATATCACTGTTTATTTTCATTTGTGTAACATATATCATATTTACTTTAAAGTAACGTTGTTTAGTGGATTTTATTTTTTAATTTCGAAGTGAGCGAATTTATCTATGCGAAATATAATCGTCAGGAAATGATGTAATCGCTGGAAGCCGTGTCGAGAAAGAGAGAAAGAGGGAGAGAAAGAGTATATGAGTGATATTTAGAACATAACAGTATGTCCATGAAATATCAGCGTATAACGATGTAAATCCTATTTAAAACAAGATCGTGACAGACTGAAAAGAAACCCTATGTTATAAGATCAAATGCGGAAAGCTTGATTATGTAGTATGAAAATTATAAGATATTTAGGAAAACGCCTAAGTATGACAGATTGATTGACGGTTTTAAAGTGTCGCTTATAATCTAAATAATACCCCTCAGCTTAATATTTCACCCTCCCTCTCCTTATCAGAGATGTCATCTACATTTAAGTGGTTTGTGTGTGAATACTCTGAAAAATAGTTATAGAAATTACTACAATTCTACTACACCAACTAATAATAATAATAATAATAATAATAATAATAATAATAATAATATCACTTCCTGAACAATCGTGGATTGCTGCCTGTGAATCAAAAA
This sequence comes from Sepiola atlantica, assembly GCA_963556195.1. Classification (NCBI taxonomy): domain Eukaryota; kingdom Metazoa; phylum Mollusca; class Cephalopoda; order Sepiida; family Sepiolidae; genus Sepiola; species Sepiola atlantica. The sequence continues at coordinate 224,799,637 of OY744515.1, read as the reverse complement.
GGATGCAGGAAAGAGTAAAATAGGGGTGTATGACTATCTATGCATAGATAAACAGATTATGAAGATTGCAAAAGCGGAAAAAGGACATATAAATGGAATCAATTGACTACAGGAAGGCTTACGAAAGAATCCCACAAGCATGGATTATTGAATGCTTAGACATGTACAACATAGATGGCGGGATTATTAATCTAATTAAGAAAGCAAATGAAACATGTTGACTGAAACTGACAGCTGGAGAACGACACGCGAGTTAGATAAAATACAGAGAGGCATTTTTCAAGGAGACACTCTATCACAACTAGTATTTATCATGCCATAATGTCACTCAACTACACACTTCGGAAATGTGATGCGGAATACAAGTTTAGAGACACAGTACAAAGATTAAACAACCTGATAGCCATCGACGACCTGAAGCTATTTGCAGAAAGCAACAAAGAACTGAGACAGTTGATAAATACGACTAGTATCTGCAGTCAGGACATTCAAATACTCCTTGGAATGCAAAGGTGTGCACTGTTAGAGATGAAAAGATGCACCGTAAAAATAAACAATACAGGGAACACACAAAAACAAGTAAGATGCTGAAAAAAGTGGGGAAAGACACAGCGACACAAAGGATTCATAAGTATCACAACAGTAGAGACTCAAGAAAATGCCTTGACATCATTACGAAAAAAACACCTTAACAGGGAAACAGAATAACAACTAACAACCGCACAAAACTGGGTGAAAAGTAGCTTCATGCAACCTAAAATAGACAATCCCGAGAAGACAATTAACTGTAGACTCTGTGGACAAAGAGACAAGTTATAAACCACATAATAAGTGACAATACAAAAACGGACACGCCCATGTAGGGAAGGATTTACACTGGAACTAGCCAAGCACATGCATTTCTTACAATCAGACAAATGGTTAAAACCAAACAGGGGATAGTACTGGAAAACGCCAGTAAACACACCCTGGTTGACATGGAGTTACAAACAGATGAGCATATCCAAAATGGATGTCATAATAATCAACAAGAATAAGAAAACACTGCCAAATCGTAGATTTTACCGCCCCAGCATGCCGCAGGATAACGATCAAGGAAACAGAACTACGAAGATAATACATGAAACATTCCAGATAACTGATAAGGGATATAGAATATGAGGAAAGTCGATATAACACCGATAATAGTAGGAGCACCAGGAATAGTCATGGAAAGAGTAGAAAACTAGTTTGATACCTTATAATGCAACCGGAAGACAGAGATCATACAATACTAAAAAACAGCTCAGATCCAAAGGGAAAGCATCGAATGCTGAAACCAACTGAAATAAAATACAATCGCTAACCAATCACATGGAAGTCGCAACAAAAATGAAACAAAAGCAAAAACATAAAAAAACACGATCACCTGAATCAAAAAGAATTGGAAGTTAAAACAGTTTAAGTTAACTCTTCACCACACGCACTACACAGAGATGGCATGAGCGTCGGCTGGTACTACATAAAAACGCATATAGGATCAAGGTGGATGGAAAGGTCGAGGAGGAAAAATTCTTATCAGATCTTCACTCGAAAGAGTGCGGAGAATACTTTAACTTTGAGGAGGTTTTTTGCCGCCCTAATTCCACGGAAGACCGTTGACTGTTGCCAGCGAAGAATCAATAGTAAGCTGCTGTGGCGATACCCACATTTATTTGCAATGATTATCGAAATCTAGAATACTTGTTTTCACTCAGACACCAGGGATGGCTACTCTCAGTAAGCAATTACTGATGATGACCTTTGTGCCAACACCTGGTAAGTTGATAATAATAATAATAATAATAATAATAATAATAATAATAATAATAATAATAATAATAATAATAATAATAATAATAATAATAATAATAATGTATATATGAAATATAATATTACTTGTGTAATTTTATGATTTAGATGTATTTTAGTGCGAACAATGACGAAGTAGGATTTACTTGCATTCATCTTTTAGGGGGAGTGTACACTAGTATATAATAATACTTGAGACTTAATTTTCACATTCCAGTAATGAAATTGTTAAAAAAAATGTAAAGCATTTCGATATATCGTTAAAGTTCGCTTACCGATGCATCCATAAACAATTATACACAGGAGTCGTCGTCGTGAACACATGTTCTTGCTTACATGTGGGAAGTAAATGGCTCGTACACCGATGTTGATTTATAAAAAAAAGTGTATCTAAGAAAGAGAAGAAAAATAAAAGAATAAGTGAACGAGGGAGGGGGGATAAAAAAAAGACAGATGCCGGAAGGTTTTCTACTGTAATAATTTATTCGTTCGACTTGCTAGCTTTTTTTATTCCTTCCCGGTGTTCTGCTACCCTGGCTCTATAAACACCCAGAAATTGAAATTTAATTTGAGCAGACATCTCACTGCTTCATCCGCTACTTAGGATGTCCCTGTAAGTATGGATTGTTTCCTTATACGAGCGCCTTAGGTCGGAGTGGCAACGTATTTTGTTTGGAGTTGATAAAAGTTGTTAAGAAAATGAGAACATACGGATAAGTTGAGGTAGCTCGTCTACCTATATCTAGTTATACTATACGCGCATGCATCCGAATTGGGGCCATAACCTTTTCCATGCTTTAAATCTCGTCAGAAAATATATTTAAGGGGTCATTCGAACATTTCCATTACAAACACGAACTTTTTGTGATGCACCAATATACTGACGATAATGATTTTAATCTTAGAAGAATTATTCAAGTAATTCGCCAAGGTCTAAAAAATTATTTATTTATATGCAGGACAAAATACAATAAAAAAACCAATACTTCCACTGAGACTGTTTCCTTTACATGCATATGGTGATATTGACAGATTAATCTCTACTGTAAAATATGTAGGATAATATGTTATTATGAGAGAGGGAAAGGAGCGATGAAGTAATACGTTTGTCTTCTTTCCTTCCTGTACAGTAGACGCAAGGAAGGAAGAAAATCCCCACCACGGTGTCCACGACTTATGTTAGCTTTCTCACTGAAAGATCGTTCTTAGCTGTCAGGAAAAAGTTGTTTGTTTTAATAAATTTAATTTCCATCTGAAACCAGCTGCTTTCAAAAAATGTTAAAAGTATTTTTATTCGAAACATATGTGCATACATCAAGTTAATATTTGTCACATAGGAAAGTACTTCAGCTGTCTGGCTCAAGTGTCGTTTTATAAATCGACATTACAACCCAACAATGAAGATATAGAAATAATTTCTTCAATTTTCTATTCACAAAGGAATTAAGATATATGTTCCTAAACAGACCGTATTTTTTTGGTTAAAATAATTAGCTAAAGCCGAGCTTCGTTATGTTTTTGTTTGCACTAGAAAAATATAATCCATGGACCTAGTTAACATCGTCTTAAACTGGTTATGCTTATTTACTAGCACAAATCTATAGGTAATATTGTTATTAGTCTGAAATATGTCGTTTACAGCAGTATTGAGTTTCACAAGATAGCGGTGTATGGTTTGGCTAATGGATACCATCTTAGATTATGTCAAATTCAAATGCTGTCCGATCTGTCAAACTCATTTTCGTTTTCGTCAAATGCATGTACTTGCAATTCCCATCTAGCTATTGGGAAATAGTGGCTTATTTTGTATTCATTGTATACAATGAATCATTTGCTAAATATATGTAGTTCTGACATTAAATTAGTGGTAAAAAGGGATTTTTCCATGAAATAAACCAACTTAAATCGGAGATAATTTAAGAAAAAACGCTGCCACTAATTGAAAACTGTTTTCTGACAATAAAAGTATGTCACCGCATAATGTACGTGTGCACATATGTCATTGACTTACATTTTACACTGTATACTACTGTTTCGATATGATTCTGGTTATCATATGGGTGAAGTTAGGGTTATCGTCCAGGCTCCTACTATAATATCGATTACACCCTTATTTCTCACGGTACGAAATGCAGAACAAACGCAACTGTGGGACGCAAGTGTTAGAGTTAGTTCAGAGTTAGTTTAGTTAAGTGGTATAATTGGTTCTAGACCGCCAGGTTAGGAAGCGTGAATACCTTATTCATCGCCGTAAAAACGCAGAATTAATGCTAGTGTCGAATGGATTTAAGAATGGTTGGCAGTTCTCTGTTTATGTGGAGGCGAAATATTACGTAAATGATTTCTTTATGCGAATACTTAATGTAATGAATAGGTTCCATAATCTTGAGTATGTAATAAAAGTGTTTATACTACAACCTATAAGCTGTTTCTATTTCCAGGGGCTGCACGAGAATTGTAGAGGTATGGGGTGACGGCTTGTATAATAAATATCAGGAATTTGCGTAAAGTCACCTTAAAGATTCATTACACAGACAAAACCAAACACATATGAATATGTTACACACTATAAAAAGCAATTAAAATATGGATGTACAATATATGATACACCCATTAAGTATACCAATCTCAGAGAAATTACTAAAAATATTAAATCATGAGGAAAATATCGCATCGTAACAACAGACTAAGAATATTACATGACATGTATAGATAAACTAATTTACTTCGAATATAAATAATTACCTGAAGATCACCATGTTTGTTTTCTGAAATATTTACTTTCTGGATGTTCAAGAAACTGGTAAAATAAGGGTCACTCTTAAAATTTAATAGTAACTACTACAATGATGTGTTTTAACGAGTACAAACGTACACGCGGATAAATAAGTGTGATAAACCATATTACCGGCTTTATTCTACGGTTGGTATGAATTTACCCAAGTTATTTTCTATAAAAAGGTATATACGATAGAGACCACTTGAAGGTTGACAACATCCATAATGAACGTCGTTCTATGGAACTGATTGGATTCGAACTTGGTAACAAGCCAATTTATCACATCCCAATTCCTCTTAACAAGTAAATAAATTATTTCAATAAAATGCTTACATTATTTTCTTATCAAACATATAACTTTTCTTAAAGACTAACATTTCTGTAAAATCAAAGATGTAAATAACCACAAAAATAGTGTACTCTCCTTAGATAAAAGAGTTAACCACACGGTATCAGCAGCATAACAAATTTGTGTGAGTTATATTGTCTAGTTTTAGATTTTTTAACTAAACACACGGAGTGTGAAGTTTATAAATCATGACAATCTAACATTTGAATAACTAAACAAGAACCTCATTTAACATAGAGTCGGAAAAAGACAATTAGCTATATCCCATTTGACATGTGCCAATATTTTTAAGAACACTAAGTAATTTTTGAAACAGCATTATTGGCCATTACCCGGAGTATAACTACAGAGAGGCGGCGTATACATGCAACAATACGAATGCATAACTCAACAAACAAAAACTACACATAATCAATAAAATAGAATATACGGGCACTTATCATTTGGCAATGATACTCCATTCACACAACACTAGCTGGATACTTAGGGTAGTATGAAAAACAAAATAAGCTGGATTATAGGAGCAATATAATGTAATACTTTATAACATCACAAAGTGATGCCCTCTTTGCCAGCAATAAATGTCACAGTTATACATTAAATACGGTACACATTACTAAACAGAAAAAAACTACCATCTACATAGAGATATCAGAAAAATATCCATATGTTAATTCGACATAAAAAGTATAGTGGTCGACCATAAGTCGAAGATAACCCTAACCCTAACCCGAAGGCTACGTGTTCATAAGCTACTACAGCGAGCTGTATGGTAGGATCAATGCTTTCCTGGACTTACTCCACTTACCCTTGATCCTTACTATACACTGATGAGTGTTTAGCAAGGGGATCAAGTGCCCTTTTTACTATTTAGTATAATGCGACCGAGCATTTTACTTTGGTCTTCCCGCCCAATACCAAACACTCTTACCATTATGCCAAATTGCCCGGTTACGGCTAAAAGATAAATGAAGCACGACTGAATACAAACACAAGTAAACAATAATATATCAAAACAAACTACCTTGCAAAACGCACTTTAAAGCAACGACTAAGCATAAAAACAATAACCTCAAATAATGATAACAAAGAATAACACAGACACACAAGATTAGACAAATAAAAACATCATGACAACTTCAAACAAACCCCTCAGTTGCCGACACAGCTAAAAACATAACCACACAAGAGACAAACACGAGGATGTGTATTGTGTGTAGCCAACCAACTACCACATAAAAAATAACCTACGCTTTATCCCCCATTGCCGAAATAGAGAATAGGAAAACACACAATCCTGTACACACACGCACATAGACACGCAAACTCGCAAACATTAGTTAACTATCAAAAGCTCTGCATATCAAGAACACACACACTAACAAACAAACCGGTCAATAGCAAAAACAAACTTAGTCTCGAGATTTTAGTTGAAAATACTGGATAAAAACATTGAAACAACTTGTCGCATCTCTTTTCATGTATTTCCATCTGACATCAGAAGCCGTTACGAAATGGCGAGACAGGATGTCATCAAAATTTGCATAACACACTATATAGATATCCATAGTAGCATAGTAGCATCAATATTACAAAATAACTATAGTCAATGATAGTGATATTTATATGACTACTTCTAATGATACAAACAGTACTATTACAAATGATAATACTAAAATAGTGGCAGAAGGCTCGCTTGGTATCAAAGGTTGATTAAAATATCAAGTAAGAAGAGCATAACATATACTTGTACTGGATGAGCGCGTGTAGTAAATCAATTGTGCGTGGACTTATTGTCACTCAATTTCCAGAGAATGCTGACGTTAGTCATCAGCAAAATACAATGGTAAATAAATGTTGGGATAACACAAAATTAATTGAAATGGTTATTGAAAAAGGTGGCCAGAACCTGGAAAAAAGGATGTCTGTAGTACCTAAACTCCATAGAAAATCACTGTATTTTGCCAATGTGTAAATGTACCGATATAAGTGAAACACTCGTTACTAAAATCCTTGGCTCTCGTTTCCCGATATTCGAAAGTCTTTTTTAAAAAATAATTTTACACAATTTTACACAAGTTTTCTTTTGACTTAAACTGCTCATACTTTTTGTCAGACAATACTCGCTTCTCCATTATACAATTATTTACTTTTTACAGCGTCACAGGTGTTGGTTAGGTGCTTCATTTAGCACCGACACATATAAGGGTGGCATTAAGGCATGTGTACGTATTTCTCTCGATGCAGCGTTTAAACCGTTAATTTTGGAAGTTGGTGCATGGGTACTTGAGATTTTTAACGCATGCATGGGTATGTGTGTCGTAGTTCATTTATGACGTGTGTGCCGTATTTTTTTAAACTCAAGTTCTAACAGAAAGAAAAAAAAAAACTTTGACGCAATACTCTGTCAACTTGAGAGAACTTGAACTGCAACAAATCTTATAAATCATCCTATCACCAACAGAAATGATGTTATCAGCCTCGGCATATACCACACATAATAGTTGTGAAGGGTGAAATAAGATGATTAGACTGAGAAAAGAGAGCACTGACTAGACCCCTACTGGAAGAGTGTTGTATGTACTAGGACCTTGTTGAGCTTATTGCAACCCAAACCCCTTAAGAATTCAATGATCATTGCAAGCGAAAGATCAATAGTAGTCGTCTATTCCGATAACGTAAAGTAATTTGCAATACCTATTAAAATAAAGGAATAATGGTGAGCAACTTTGGGAATTGTTATCACTAAACACTTCATTATTGCGAGTCAACAATCACTGATGATGACCTGTGTGACTCTCTTAGCGATACATAATAATAATAATAATAATAATAATAATAATAATAATAATAATAATAATAATAATAATAATAATAATAATAATAATAATAATAATAAAAAATTTTTAAAAATATTTTATTAAAAAGAATTAAAAATTAAAAACATTTAAAAAAATTATTTTTCATTTATTTATTTTTTATTTTTTTTAATTTATTTATTTATTGTTTCTTGAATTAATTCAAAACATTTTTTTGAATGGTGCCGGCCTAGGCTGACACCAGACAAAATATTTGTAGAGGGTCGAGGAGGATGAGAAGACCGAGGAGGGACAGCACAAACCAGACCTCTACTGGAAAAGTGCAGAGAAAGCTGGGACCTTAGAGATGCGTATTGCCACCCAAATGCCAGAGAATACTAATTGTCTTTACTAGCGAGAAATCAATGGTCAGAGGTTGTTGCGATAGCGCATCGTTATCGAAAAGAGGTGAATAATATTGGAAATCTGGGAAGGCTTGTTGTCACTCAGTCTCTCGGAAATATCACTGGTTGTTGTCGGTGAGCAATCACTGATGATGATCTGTGTGAGAACGTCTAGTGAGAACACGTAATAATAATAATAATAATAATAATAATAATAATAATAATAATAATAATAATAATAATAATTATTATTATTATTATAAGGAATACAAGAGCAAACACGACCTGCGAGATGAAAGCAATACACTGGAAACTATGCACATTACTGCATTTCTAACACATGGGCAAATGGTGCAAACGTGAATGAAAAACACTACTAGAAAACGAAAATAAGCAAATCCTCACATAGATGTGCAAACAGATAAACCCATACAAGCAAGGAGACCGTATAAAATAATAGTCAACAAGAAGGAACAATACTGCAAACTAAAGAGTACAGATCAAGGAGACTGAAAAAAACGAAGCAAATACACGGAAATCGTCAGAGAACTGAAAGGGATATGGAGTATGAAAAGAGTAAATATAATATCAATACTCATGAGAGCACTAGGACTAGTCTTAAATAACCTGGAGAAAAAAAGCTAGGGGTAAATTGTAATCGAAGGGATCACTGAGACCATACAAAGTACGGCAATTATAAAAACAGTTGCAATCTTAAGGACACTCCTGTAATGCGGAAACAAACATGCATAAGCTGTGAATAGAAACTAGTCGCATACATATAACAACAGTAAGAAAAAAAACGACACGAACAACACTACCACATAAACCCATGGAACAGAAACTGCAAGAAACTTCATAAACTGCACCCCAAAAGGTAGCATAATAAGCCTCAGCATATACGTCACAAAATAGTCATGAAGCGTGGTAGAGGATGAAAAGACTGAGGAAAGAGAGCACTAACCATATTTTCACTGAAAGAGTGCGGATAGTACTGATATCTCGGTGAGACTTATTGCTATCCAAATCTAAGAGGAGATCAATAGTTGCTACGAACGAGATGTCAATAGTAAGTGGTTGCTGCGATGCCGCAAAGTTAATAGTTATGAAAATATGGGGAGGATTCTTGTCCTTCAGACTCAATGGAATACCACCGGTTATTATCAGTGAGCAATTACTGACGATGGATTGTGTGACAACTCCTAGTAAGTGCAAATACTAATAGTAAGAATTAGAATAATACAGAGAGGCATTTTATAAAGGGGTCACCAATACTGTTTATCATAGCTATGATGCCACTCAACTGCAAACTTTAGGAATGTGATGCCGAGTATGTTTACAGACATAGAACAAAGAATAAACGACCTGATCTATATGGACACCCCGAAAATATTTTCAAAAAGTAAAAAGGAACTGGAAAAGCTGATAAATACAACTATCTCAGGCCAGAACTTTGAAATGGAATTCGGAATGGAAAAGTGTGCACTCCTAGAGATTAAAAAGAAAAACACTAGACAGAACAGAGGGTATGAAAATGCCCTACAAAGAGGAGATGAGTGCCCTTAGCGAGCATAGTAGCTCTGAATAGTTGGGAGATCTGGATGTAGACACCATCAAATCTACAGTAATAAAACAGAAAATTAGGAAATAATATTGGTGAAGAACAAAGAAACACGTAGAGACGAACTTATATAATAAAAATATACTAAAAGGTATAAACACCTGAGTATCACTAACGAGATAGTTTAGACCATTAATTAGCTGGACTAAAGAAAGCATATTGTAAAGAGGACTTAAAAATTTATGACTACACCGCACTTCAATCAAAATACCATACGGACGGACTGTACGTTAAAACAATGGAACTGAGATGATGCCTATTAAATATTGAAGACTGTAGTAGACACAAAAATGAGCTGGAGAAATATATAAGCCAAAACATAGAAAGGTTAATCACCGCAGCAAAAGACATCGTTCCAATGATACTCAGGAAGCACCAGGACCAAAAACAAAACGACAAGAACATAAAAGTGGGTAGAAAAATAACTACATGTACGCTTCATGAGAATGACAAGAGAAGAGACCCACGAAAATAGCTGTGCATGTCTAAGAAAAAGGCACTTGAACAAGGAAACATAATCTGAACTGACGGCACAGACAGCAGTGCGATACAGACTATTTACATCAAACTAAAATAGATAACACCCAGAAAAACGTAAATGCAGACTATGTGAACAGAAAGAGAAAACAGTGAATTACATATTAAGGGAATTCAGCACAATAGCCAAAATAATACTAGAAGATACATGACTGTGTAGGAAATCGGTACACTGAAAACTGTGCAAACGACTGCATTTCGAACACGAGGATAACAGGTACACTCATAAACCAGAGAGTATTCTGGAAAACTAAGAACCCATAATTATCTGGGATATGGATATGTAAAAAGATAAACTTATACAGGAAAACTAACTGGATGTAATAACAGTCGACAAGACGAAAAAGATCCTGACAAATCGTAGACTACCGAGTGAAGTTAAAGGAGACATATAAACGAAGCAAATACACGGAACTCGCCAGTAATTTGAAAAATGATATGGAGTATGAAGAAACTAAATATAATCGTAAGAGCACTAGAAACAATCCAGAAAAAGCTTGGAAAATGTATGGGAGAAATTAGAATCAAAGGAAAGACTGAGTCCATACAACGGACGGCAATTATAAATACAGCTGACATCTTAAGGAAGATCCTTGAATGCGGAAACTAACCCACATAAACTACGAATTCTGAACAGTCAAATGGAAGTTGCAAAAGGAAGGAAACAAAATCACAGTAAGAACACAACAACATTGAAGCAAGGAACAGGAAATGCAAGAAATTTGATAAACTCCCTAACACACACAAAGTGATGGAACCAGCCTCGGCTGGTATTACAAGAAATAGTATTGAAGGGCCAAGGAGGATTGAAAGACTGAGGAAGAAGAACACTAATCATATCTCATCTGAAAAAGTGCGAAGATGACTGGGCATTGTTGAGGCTTATTGCCATCCATATCCAAGAAAGGACCAATAGTTGTGGCCAGAAAGAAATCAATGGTAAGCGAATGTTGTGGTAACACGAAGTAATTTACTATAGTAATCAAAAAAAGTGGAAGGTACTGGAAACCTGGCGGCATCTGTTGTTACTCATAACTCATGGAGCACTACTGGTTATTATCAGTGAGCAATCACTGGCGACCATGACTTTGTGAGAACTAATAGGTAGTGCAAATAATAATAATAATAATAATAATAATAATAATAATAATAATAATAATAATAATAATAATAATAATAATAATAATAATAATAATAATAATAATAAGTAAACACAGCAAGTTACCTCAAAATAAATATAACGTAGATTCGATTGTGTCGGGAACTGTTCATTGTAATATGTAATTTTTTTTTACGTGTTATTATTGTTCGCACAGATACCTTCAAATTACCAACAACAGACGAAATTTCAATGTATTTACACTGAAAATACACTCAAATTATACTTACACTAACTGTAGCCAGTATTAATGAATGGGGGGAATACAAATAACAAATGTATTAAGCCTAGAATACTAAACATGATATTACTCAATAGAATAATAGTTTTCGCCGTCCCTGAAGGCAACACGGTAACACTGTAGAAGGCATCAAGTTTAAGTAGATGCCTGAATTGTTCCATCGAGCGACAAGTACTATAGAACATGGCTGATAATACCGTTAAATAAATAAGGGAAATATACTATTAACAGTTTTGAAAATTTAAAAAAAAATGGAAATTGAACTAAAAGTTAAAATTGCAATCATACAAAGTCCAACTATGATGGATAGCTAGCATATGTTATATTCCTAGAATGCATAAATCAACAATTATATCAAGCGTAAACTGACCAATGACAAAACTGAGTTATTACAAAATAAAATGGCGTTTGGGTCAAACATGATAAAGAGATAGTGTGCATATTAAACCATAACGAAACACGCTGATACTATTTGTCTAAGTATATAATAAAAAAGAGTATAACGAGAGAGTTTCTTTTTTTAAAAACACACAGTGACATCATAATAGATACGTAGCATAGAAATTGACAGCATAATGCTTGAGAGAATAACAAAATTGGATGGTATTGGAAGAGATAGCACACTCCTAACCTAGAATAAAGATTACCATTGTAATATTTCATTCTTCTCTTATGTGTAATTATTGTTCGCACAGTTTCCTTCACATTACCAACACGAGACGAAATGTATGTCTACGACATTTCTAACTTCCTATGAAATACTTTTACCCTTGGAATACTAAATGATAAAACACGTCTTTGTTACTCTCTTAAAATAGTGTGTGATAGGTTCACTAGGTTTCACTATCATCATTATGTTGTCAATGAAATGTATCTAGTGAATGATTGTTTGTAGAAAGTATCTCTTCATATACTTATGGCTTAAATGAATGATGTGAGTATACGTGTTTTCTGACTGTAACGTTAACAGGCTGCCTGCATCATCGGTATGCAGTCACGCGACAAAATAATTAAGGCCATTGCATTTATAACACTGATAATCAAGTCGGGCACTGAGCACAGGTAGTTGAGCGATTATCCACCCTTGAAAAATACGGCAACAGCTATTTCAAAGTGTAAAGAAATCTACAAACATGCACACAATCACATGATTTAGAATTCCTCCATAATGAAATGACAGCTTTCGCAATACGCCAAATACGCATCTACGTTTTCGCCTGGATGCAATATAGGCTCCTCGAACTTTATATATGCCGTAAATCTATTATCAGCAAAGGCAGTAAATAATGTTTCATCAATATTCGTTGAATCGGGTATTGTTTTACTTTAGTTAGTTGTGGATTAGCTGCGACTATCCCCTCCAGTTAGACGAAGTGGGATAACAGAATAAGACCGCTTCACTCCAGATAAATTACACACTAATTTAAATCTCTCAATCAATTCAATAACTTATCAAGTCCCATCAAACTAAGGAATGATGTTTCAGTCGAAACGGCTGTCCATTTCAGGTCGAAATAACTTGTAACATTACCGTAAGAAAAAAGGTTTACAAAGACAATCTACCTTTCAAACAGATATCAATCACAATCACATTCTCGCTGCTATTCTCTCTGAAAATCGACTCACTGCTTTCCATCCGTACTTACATTTGTGTCAGTCGGTCTCAACACAGATAACACCCATATATTAAAATATATAATTGTGAAGATATGCATTTTTTTTACTCAAGCAGATTGTCATGCAGGACAGGGCAACATTTAATTATCTTATTAGCTGGTAAGTTTGTGTCTGTATTTTCAGATTATGGTAAGCAAGCACATTTTGAACATTTATACTATTTCATACTGAGATGCCCGTTTTTTCTGATAACCTAATAAATCCAAGAAGACGAGCTAAAATAAAGTGTCTGCATTGTGTTTTATGTATTTCCGATTATATAACAAGTTGGAAGGACGTTCGGCGTGTACAGAGTCGCTTAGATGCCAATAGTCACCCGACATGTAATGAGTCACTCTGATGAACAGTTTTACAGTAGCTTAAAATTATTGCATTTTTTGTTGCTAACATTGATACCAATAGTATCCGTTGTCGTCATATATATATTATCTCGGTCATACTCATCGTAGATAATGCAACATTTATCTTAACATATATCAGGTGATATAAACTTGTACAACACTGTTCTCTTCTGAAAAGGATTTTACCTGATCTAGGTAGAGTATGTTACTACTATTATACAGACACACATACACACACATATGTATATATATATATATATATATATACATATATATATATATATATATATATATATATATATATATATATATATATATATATATATATATGTGTGTGTGTGTGTCTGGGTGTGTGTAACCTGGTCGCTTATTTCTGCAAGGTTGAAGGATGATTTCAGTGTAGATGAACGACATACCCTGACTCCCAAAGGAGACGGTAATTACTTAGGGATTGATATAATGACGAACGAACGCTACTCGTCTCCACCTCCCAAAACGATGAGTGTATGTCTGGGAAGATGATATTATGGCAACAAAATTGATACTACACTTCTGCCAGTTAAGAAATATCTAAATGAGTATTTGAATGTTTTCAGATTATTATGTATAACATTCAAAGTCATTTGTTGTATACTAAAATAAAATAATCATAACCCGTTTAATGTTAATGTTACACTACGTGGATATTTTTCCCATTTATTCGTTTAGATATATATGTTCCAAAAAGAGTAAGTAAATTTAACTGTCGACGTAAAGCACGCTTATATTTTAAATAGTAAAATAAAAAAATATTTTTATATTTCTTTTCTGTAAAATATACCTACCTATTTAGCAGGCAAGGCTAGTAATGATAAGTTGACCATTTAGAAAATAGTTTACTCAGACGCAGACAGATGGTAAATATCTCACATATTAAGTTATCTTGTCCGATTTTCCAAGCATTTTTAAAACAGAATAAAGCTAATGAATCAAATTGTTCTCTTGAGTCATTTTGGCACCGACAACTACTAATATGAAACCTGTGTTAATACTCACCTTAAATGAAATAAAATCAACCGGTGGGACAATTCATTTTAAATTGAACAATCTTGTAGATCTTTACTTTAAGACAAAAATACATGTTAACCAATGCAACTTAAGAAAATGTAAGATTGGTTGCTAGCAGCACCGGCTCGACTAAGCAACTTTATAATGATGCCGTGTAACTTACAAGGTTGAAGGCTGTTCTTATTATTTTGATACCATTGTGCTTTTGATACTCTGTACTTTTTATATTTGTCATAGATCAGTACTTTCGCAAATCAATGCTTTACTGTTTTGTGTTTTTTTCTTCATATCACTGATTATTTATAATCTGATTACTTGTAGCACAATTTATTCATGTGTCTTAGCAGTACAATATCTGAATCATATGCTCTTTTTACGACTATTGTTCCGAGTTCATCGTGTTTATTCTTGCACGCTTTGAAAACAGTCTAATTCAAGACAACGTGCATACCTGTAAAAAGACAGAGTTGGATTAAGTGGGCGTGGATTACATATTTTGAAATTGTATTTGTTTTTATACGTAGCATGTTCTAAAATATTGCAGGTACATGTAGTTGTTAAACATCGAAGCGAGTCTCAGCATCAGAACATTGACTTGCATTGGTGATATCTATATATATATATATATATATATATATATATATATATAAATTCATTTATTTAAGTAATATATATATATATATATATATATATATATATATATATATATATATATATATATATAAAGTGGTGTACAAAAAGCGAACTTTTAGGAAAAGTAAAACCTATTGTGATAAGTATACAGCTCAATATCCAGGATAGAGCAGGTACAATGAAGAAGAATGGAAAGGAATTAGAGAAGCAAAAGCCAAATCATAATTCAATTCAATTGCTCAGAGCAAGGTATATTCCGCAAAAAAGGCAATTTATTCAAGTTAAATTTTCCTTAAGCCAGGCTTTTCAAAGATCAAGATCTTATCATCAGAGGAAGTCGCTGGGATAGATAAGTTGGCTTTTGCTTCTCTAATTCCTTTCCATTCTTCTTCATATATATATATATATATATATATATATATATATATATATATATATTATACATATATTAAATAACTATATTTTTTATCATATTTTTATTTATCCACATATTTCCTTTTTTTAACCCCCATCAGTGTAGCAATGTAAGTCCATCCGACAAATCGCTGGGTTAAAACACAAGTATAAAGTCACTTGTGACTGCTACCGAACGTCTTTACCTATTGAACTAATGATATAACATCATAGGAGTGAAGGAAATTATAACTCATTTAAGATTCTATAAAGTGGTTATACACCCTGGTAGAACACGACGCAGTATTCCTTTAATTTACATTTCCCTTGCATAGTGGTTTACCTAAAAAGAAGTATATATATATATGTATATATATATATATATATATATATATATATATATATATATGATAAACATTACTCAGTTATATGAATTTATTTTATTTTATTAATTGACGTTTCTACTTTTCATTTATTAATTACATTAATTAACCATTTTTTAATAAGGTGATTTATTCTCATCTTTATTCTTATACAAATCAAATTCCTCGACGTTAAATATAGAAAAGACAATAGAAAACATTGTCGTTGTGTATTGCCGAATTAGAAGATGTGTATATGTTGTTAGTCTATAAAATTACTAAACTATGGAGAATATCTAATAACAACATAGCACTGATCATTTTATTGTTTTTCTCCAAATTATAAAAATGTGTAATCAAAATTATGCGAATGGTGGGTTGTGTAGAAAGGTATAGGCAGGTAGTTGTTCTTAGTATATATGTATATATATATATATATATATATATATATATATATATATATATATACACTTGAAAATATGAGCCATTAACAATGCAAGATTAATTAATTTTTTTTACGTCAATCTTATTAATTTCAGAACAAAATTGTATCTTCAGAGGTGACCAGTATTGAGTAATTTTTTTTCATCAAAAAACAAGAATAACCAAACTTATTTCTTTGTTACTTGATAAACGTCTCTCCGCGCATGTGTTGTTGGCGGTTATGATTCAAATTCCGGTGTCGAACGAAACGCGTGGCTCGCTCGCGTAGGTCAAGTAATATGGGTTGGTCGTTCATCTAAAGCATTGCTGGATTTGTTAATAAAATTGAAAATATAAGCCATTAACAATGCAAGTATCATTATTCTGTTTACAGAGGTGATCAGTATTCAGTCATTTTTTTTCTTTCGACACCGAAATTTGAATAATAACCGCCAGCAACACCAGCGCGGAGAGGCGTTTATCAAGTAACAAATAAATAAGGTTGGTTATTCTTGTTTTTTGATGAAAACAAAACTGACTCAATGCTGCTCTCCTCTGAAGATGGCATTTCGTTCGGGAAATTAAGAAGATTGATTTAAAAAACATAATTAATTAATCTTGCATTGTTAATGGCTTATATTTTCAATTTTATTAACAAATCCAACTATGCTTTAAATGAACGACCAGCCAATATTACTTGATATACACACACATATATATATATATATATATATATATATATATATATATATATATATATATATATATATATATATATATATATATATATATATATATATATATATATGAGGTATAAAGGAAACAATGTTTCAGACAAAATATAAATATAAAAATGGAATGAAGGATAAGCAAATCTAACAACTAGCAAAAATAAACTCAAACACACATATTGAATAGTACTACTAAAATATTTCGATTGTTAAAATACAATCATCATCAATTGGTAGCAGAACTTTAATTAAACACAGAACATTTTTCAAATGTATACAAAGAACACAATTGGGGAAAACATAGTCACGTGTAATAATCAGTAGAAAGGGAGAAAAAAAGAAAGAAAAAATGTTAAAAAAGAAAAAGAAAAAGATAAAGAAAGTCTTTGAATAATTGTGCTATTATGACGTAGGATTAAACACGATTCTATGATAAATTTAATAATGATTAAATATAACACTAACTATAATAGACAGACATTTGGCCTACCTATGGGTCACACCCTCAGTCCCGTATTAGCTTGTGTGTTATTAAAATTCCTCGAAATCGGTCCTTTTTCATACTGTATCCCTAAAACTGCTACTTATTTTAGATATATTGACGATATTTTAATTTTTCAACTTGTTAGTCATGAAATAGAAAGATCAGCACAAGCACTTTACAAAGTTGAACCTTCCATTAAGTTTACTTTCGAGAGTGAACACAACAATCCTTTAGCTTTCCTCGACATTCTTATCCTCAAAAGCAATAATCATCTCTCATTTCAAATCCATCGTAAACTAACCAACAAAAATCATTACTTACACTATTACTCACATCATAATAACTACATAAAAACAATATGATAATAGGCTTTTATCTTAGAGCTTTGTGTATTTATAGCCCTGAATATCTCTCAAGAATATAGTAAAATAGAATCCTCTCTCACAAATTAAAATACCCCAAACATGCAATTCGCTACGCTAAAAAAAAAGCTATCCAAATACATCTAAAAAATATAAAAAAATACGAAGACAGCTCCTAATACTGCACAACCTATACTAAGAAATGTTTTCTCCCTAATAATTCTTAATACACCCATCTCTTCTCTTCTCTTTCCCAACATGGTTTCAGAATTATACAAGCTACCTCACTTACTATTTAAAATATCTTAAAAATACATAAAAACAAAAATAAAGTCCTAACATCTCCTACTTCAGCTGGAATTTATACAATACCATGCGCTGATTGCGGAAAAATATATTTTAACGAGATAAAACGTTCGTTAAATAAACGAATCTATGAACACAATCATGCTATAAAAAGACTGTGACACCTCAAACGCGTTATGTACCCACATTATATCTTTTGATCGTCACTTCAATACACAGAGGGCGATTTTAATAAAACATATCCACGACACTAAACTCCATCGTCTCATAGAATCGTGTTTAATCCTACGTCATAATAGCACAATTATTCAAAGACTAGGATTCTATAATATTTCTACATCTTCTGCCAGATCGATTCTAATCGAACTGAACCTAAGCCAATATAATAACGGATAACTTCTTCAACTTTGAGTCAGTCTTCCTCCTCTATAATGGTTTAATACATTGCTGTCATTCATTTTAAATTTCTACTAATCTTCCTTCCCACTTTATTAACTTACAGAGTTTCCATTCGGCGTTTATATGCTAACTGCTGATTTTTTTTTGTTCTTTGTATAAATTTGAAAACGTTTATTTTTTAATAATAGTTCTACTACTAACTAATGATAATTTTATTTTAACAATTGAAATATTTTAGTAGAACTATTCAAATGTGTTGTTGAGTTTATGGTTTCTAGTTGTTGATTTGCTTCTCCTTTATTCTATTATTATTTTTTAATTTTTACATTGTTTCTTTTATTCCTTACATATATATATATATATATATATATATATATACATATATATATATATATATATATATATATTATTAATAATGTTATACGTACATAACAGTAATCCATAAACACGTGTTTCTGGCTTACAACCGTCACCAGCATTGCTTACTCAAACAGGGATCGAACCTTCGAATGTGATATCTATAATCAAGCGTTTTTCTAATAGACTACAACGCATTGTCAAGAAATTTGTACGATGTGTATAATCGAAATAATTAATGCATTTAATGTAATTGTTTTTATTGGTTGGTTTTGCTTACTACTACTATTTCGAGTGTTTTAGCTATTGAGTGATTAGGATTCAGTAAATTGTATTATTTGTCGCACTTAAATTATAGGGCATAATAATTGTTTATATATATATATATATATATATATATATATACATTTTATACTGCATAAAAGTAATCCATGTACACGTGTTGTTCCTGCTCACAGCCGTCATCAGCATGGCTTACTTATATATATATATATATATATATATATATATATATATATATATATATATATATATATATATATATATGTATATATATATATATATATGTTAGTTTCTTATAAAGGATTTCAAATTGTCGTAATTTATGTCTTATATTCATGTCAATCGCATCAACGTTTGTTTCTCGAAGTGTATTTTAATAAATAGTGTTATCACGCAGAATACAGTCTAACACAACCTTATCTCACTACGCTTCAGGGTTTTTGCTAAGTAATAATACGTTCTAAGTGATAGCCTTCTGGTGATTGACGATTCCATTTTAAGTGCGGGCAATGATAAGAATCCCGTTATGAATTACTTAAGATTTCTACACAATCACGGTTCAAAGAACGAAACCAATCTACCTTCGAGAATAAAATCAATTGTAGCGCTTGAAATTCAATACAGATTCCCGAGTTTGACAGAAAGATGGCCTAGTTTTATAAGATGAAACTAAAGAGGTTAAGGTGTAAAATCGACTGAAATATTGTAAAAATAACATCTTAGATGACAACAGTAGGCGAAATAATCTCAATAATTAAACACTCCTATATTCTTTTTAAAGTGAAAAAGACATCACAGCAAAAATCAAAGCAGTGACAAGGATGGAATGTGTCAGATGTTGTACATTTTTGCAAGTGATTGAACAACGATAAAACAAAGAATGTTGGGCATTCATGATTGACGGGCAAGTAAGGCATAGACTGCAGAATTTCTATATCAAAAATAGCATTTCCAATAAAATATTTAATTTTATCTAATATTTCATTTGTTTGAACTAATTTATCTTTATTAGAACTCCAGGTATTGCACTCATATACGTTTATTTTAATGTAATTGTGGTTGATTTACATTTTTTAAAAATTATTTTAATTTTTAACAATGATTAGATGTTTATATAAGTGGGCGCATTTTTACCAGTGTCTTGTCTGTTATTCCATATGTCACACCTCAATGTGAAATTGCTTGTTCTGATAACTATAAATGCTCCCAATAGTTAAACTTGCAGTTGGATAAGGTGTGTTTTATTTTTGTTGCGTAATATATATATATATATATATATATATATATATATATATTATGTTTAAATTTAACTAGTTTCCGTCCGCATAAAGGTGCATACATGTTTGCAAGTATAAATGATTTCTAATGAAGATTTCGAATTCAACAAAATCGCTTTATTTTTTTTACTGTTTTGCATTTTTTAATAATATTTCATAAAAAGTATCTGTCCTAATTTATAAATCACCATATAACCCTTGATAACCTCCTCCCTTCAAATTATGAGCAATAAAAGTAACATGTTTTGTGTGATAAACAATGCGTACCTGATTTTGTTTATCCTGAATATGCCTATGCCCCAACCACACATTCAAGACAGTCAAAAAGCATGCTTACTAAACCGTGGGCGCACTCGGTTACACATGTAAACAGAAAACTGGGCAACGAGAATAGCTCTATGACGCCTGCCCCAATCGTACTTGTATAGACTCAATTGATCGTCCCTTGCGGGTTTTATACGCATAACACACTTTTTTATTAGTATAAGATATTTTAAAAATTCACTTTAAATTAATTGAAAAAAAGAAGTAGCAAAACAATTGAACAAAACAGAGATTCTTTCTAAATTCTTGAAATAAAAAAACAACATGAAATATATATTTTTAAAATACACTGATGAACAAAACATAGCACTATTTTATTATATATATTTTTTTACAATAAAAAACGCAAAGTCAAGTTTATTTCATGCTACAGCTTCTTCGTAAATATTCGCGACTGTTTTCAATTGACGACGTGTTCATTGAAATTCTACGGCTGCCTTTTCGTAATCTGTACCAAAGCAGCTTCTTTTTATGACACTCTTCATAGAAAAGGCGGCAAGTAATCGTTCATAGACACTTTCACGGATTCTACGATCTAACGTAACTCGCAGTCCAGCCAGATTGGTTTGCAGAATTAAAGAAATTGATCGTGTAATCATTAAATTTGAGACCCGCCGAATCGCCACCAACATCAATTGATACCACAAAAAAGGGCCGTCGACCTTTTGGCAGGTTAAAAAAGCCGTCGAAAAAGCATCCAGACATCGACTGACTTTCCGAGGGTATTTTTTGTCGCTTATATTTCAGACAGGTGTATAGGCCGTTTACAGAGAGAACGCAATAATTAGCGGTTAGTTCTAGAACGGATAATGAAAGAAGCGGAAAGTATTTGGAATCTGGTTTCAATTGTTATCATTGAGACTCCATCGATCACCAAGTGGTTTACCAGTAAGCAATGACTGCAAAAGACTCGTATATAGAGGCGTTGTGTGGCGGTTATAATAACAATAATAATAACAATAATTTTAATAACAACAATAACAACAACAAGACACAACCACCAACAACAATACCAACAACAAAAACAATAATAATAATAATAACAATGATGATAATAATAATAATAATAATAATAATAATAATAATAATAATAATAATAATAATAATAATAATAATAATAATAATAATAATATGGAGCATGAAGAAAGTCACTCTAATAGTAATAATCGTACGAGCACTAGGAGCAGTCCCAAAATACCGGGGGAATAGCCAGGTAAAAATTCAAATCAAAGGAATCACTGAGACCATACAACGGACGGCAGTGATCAAAACAGCTGCGGTCTTAAGGAAAACCCTCGAATGCGGAAACAAACCCACATAAGCTACGAATGATAACCAGTCGCATGGAAGTTACACTAAGAGGAAAACAAAACAACTACCGCACGAACCAAGGAACCAAGAAACATCATAAGGTGATCCCCCCATAAAAACTGATGGCACTGGCTTCAGTTGACACCACACACCATAGACGTAGAGGGTCAAAGAGGTTGGGAAGAATGAGGAGGGAGAGCACTAACCAGACCTCGACTGGATGAGTGTGGGCAGTACTAGTATCTTGGGTAAGCTTATTACCACTTTAATCCCCAGTAAGATAAATGGTCGTTGCCAGCGAGAAATCGGTGGTAAGCGGTTGTTGCGATACTGCAATGCTATTTGCGGTGGTGATTGAAAAGAGCTTGAGAGTACTGGGCATCGTGGGAGTCTTGTTGTCACTCAGACTCCAGGGAACACCATTGTCGGTGCGCAATCAACGATGATGACGTGTGTGATAACACCTAGTGACTACTACTACTACTACAACTACTATTACTACTACTACTACTACTACTAATAATAATAATACTACTACTAATAATAATAATGATAATGATAATAATAAGATCAACCAGAACACAGAAAGGCTGATCACCGCAGCAAGAGACACCGTCCCAACGAACAACGCGGGAAGCATCGAAACTGGATACAAACAGACAACAACAAAAAATGGGAAGAAAAACAACTACATGGACGCTTCATAAGACTCACAAGAAAATACACCAACGAAAATAGCTAGGCATGGCTAAGAAAATGAAAACTGCAACAGAGAAACGGAATCTTTACTGATGGCTGCACAAGAACAATGCGATTAGGGCAAACTACATTGAAGCTAAAATAGATCAAACCCAAGAAAACAATAAATGCAGACTGAATACAGTAACAGACATGACTGTGTTGGGAAAATAATACACTGGGAACTGTGCAAACAATTGAATTTCGAATATGCATACAAATTGTACACACATAAACCAGAAACAGAACTCGAAAACGAAAAACACAAAATCCTCTGGGATATTGGTATACAAACAGATAAAGTCATACATGCAAGGTAACCTGGTGTTATTATAATCTACAAGAAGGAAACATTTTGTAAAATCGTAGACTTCGCCGTTCCAGCAGCCACATAGTCAAGATCTAAGACACGGAAAAACGCAGTAAATACACAGAACTAGCAAGATAACTGAAAGGAATATGGAGCATGAAGAAACTTAGTATACTACTTATAATCGTAGAGCACTAGGAACAATAACAAAACTGGAGAAAAGACTAGGAGAAATTGGAATCAAAGGGACCATCGAAACCATACAAAGAACGGCAATGATAAAAACAGCGGCAATCTTAAGGAAAATCCTCGAATGCGGAAACCAACACGTATAAGCTACAAAGGGTAACCAGTCGCAAAGAATTTACAACAGGGAGAAAACAAAACCCATACGAAGAACACCACAACACGAACCAAGGAACAGAAACTGCAAGAAACATCACTTCATGATTTCCCCCTCCCAATAAATTACACCGACCTCAGCTATCGCTTCACAAAAATGAACCACGGAACAGAAATGACAAGAAACATGATAAGCTACCCCCTCCCTCCCCACTCCACCCCTCAAAAAAGAGTAAGAAGAAAAAGGAAAAAATTGAAAGAAGTTTTTTTTTGTTTTGTTTTTTTAAATAGTGCCGGGCTAGGCTGACACCAGCCAAAATATGTGTAGAGGGTCAAGGAGGATGAGAAGACCGAGGAGGAACAGACCTCCACCGGAGAATACTGGGACCCTTGGGAGGCTTATTGCCACCCAAATGCCAAAGAAGAAATTGGTCTTAATCAATGGTAAGAGGTTGTTGCCATACCGCATCGTTATCGAAAAGAGATGGACATACTGGAAATCTGAGGATGCTTGTTGTCACTCAGACTCAAGGAAATGCCATGGTTGTTACGGTGAGCAATCACTGACGAATCCGTGTGAGAACTCCTAGTGAGTACAAATGAAAATAATTGGGAAGACTTATTGCCACCCAATTTCCGGAGAATACCAATGGATTTTTACCAGCGAAAAATAAATGGTAAGAGGATGTTGCGATACCTCGAGGATATTAACGGTGATTATCGAAAAGAGGGGAATAATACTGGAAATCTGGGAAGGCTTGTTGTCACTCAGACTCCAGGAAATACCACTGGTTGTCGTCGGTGAGAACTCCTAGTGAGTATAATAATAATAATAATAATAATAATAATAATAATAATAATAATAATAATAATAATAATAATAATAATAATAATAATAATAATAATAATAACGGTACAACAAAGATAACAGATGTACCACTCTCTTAACAATCGTTGATAACTGACCAAGGCGCAAACATGATGACGAAAATAAAATAAAGTTGCAAACAGCCTTCATAATAGATCAAATATGTTGAAGGAGGTAAAACGAAGACAAATACATACGCGTATCATAGATTGACTAAAAGAAAGCCTACGACAGTGATGATTCAATACTTAAGAATGTGCGCGATATCTGACAAGATTATTAATATTATCAAGAAAGCAACGAGAATATGGATACTAGTATTGGCAGCTGGAGGTCAGCACCTGACTAAGGTAAGCATACAGAGAGACTTATTCGAAACAGACTCTCCATCAACGCTTCATTTTATAATAGCCATGACACAACTCAACGACATACTTAAGAAGTGTGATGCCGGATACAAGTTTACAGACACAGAAGAAAGTTTAAACCACCTCATGTATATTATCTTCTTTTTAAATAGTGCTTCTGTTGACGTTCTAAAATATGTAAATATGTTATTTGCACATATTTTTGAATGCCTATTCCGGTAGATGTACCCATCGCTTTCTGAAACGTTTTTTGAACGTATCGCCAGTCCTTTCTGCCTCACTATTGGTGCTCGAGTTGTACGGCACGATTGTGATATGTTCCACTACATGTCTGATAGAATAGTTTAAATTCACAAAACGTGGTTCGCGTTTCGTATTCTAATACAATACAGTAAACAACCCCGAATCGGGCAAACAATTTATGTACATTGGAAGTTCCCTAGTTGATGTTTTTTATATTTTAATATTTCAAGTAATTTCGAGAAACGATTAGGTAATAAAGAGCATGAAGTAAGTAAGAAAAGTCGATCCTAGAACACGGTCGATCATATTTCGGCCAGTGTCTGAGTTTTATATGCGCGGTCTTCGAAGCGAAACTTTTGAATTCTTTCACCGCATTATCAAGGTGTTTTTCCATGCTCGTAAACTACGCATAGTTTTTCATTAGACTTTTAATTCTCGAAATACCTGGGTGACCGACATGAACATATTTCTTGTATTTCTTGTTAATATGCTACAGAAATAGCCACTCAATAAGATACTTATATCACAGATTGAAGACACTTCCGATATTTGTCGATGTTTTTATTTTATTTTCTTTGTTATTTTTAATCGTTTTCGAACGCCTTTTTCATTTCTTTAATTGTTACCGAAATCTCCCTAATGGCGTTACAGAATGCGTTTTTACTTAAACCTTTGTTCGTAGGGAGGCAATCACAGTGCATATATAGAGATGTATCTAGATTATATGTCAGCATGACTCATTTTTGACGACGACAGATGAACTGTATATTATAATTGTAATTGATTAGAAATATAACTCGTCACTGCAATCTGTTTACATCATACGTTAGTAATTCTTTTGTAGACCCATTAATCGTAAGCAATGGCTTATGGTGGCTTTGCAACAGAAAATATCTTCCATGAATATAACGATGGAATTTCGTGATTGAAAAAATGATACTGAATTTATTCTTTTTGATTTGTGACAAAAATGTTACTGCAATACGAGACACGTGTGTGATACGTTTTTGAGATCGGTATTGTATAGTGTGTAAACTCCTCTTTAAAACTCAAAATGTATCCTATTCTTATGTAATTTATATCATACACATATATTTCTCTGTAGAAGACAATGTAAGTTGTCCCGAAACGCTACGTTACTATTTATGTGCCGAATGTATATCTACTCTTATCTTAAAAACTAAATAGCTGTATCTGATTTTTTCATGAGGTTTTTTTAAAGATCTACTTCTGAATTGATTAGTTAGGAAAGTCTTACACTAAAAACTCCGTGTGCGAGGTTTCGACCTTATACACCTATTTTAAAGGTCGAAACCTCACAGACGAAGTTTTAAGTGTAAGACTCTCCTTACTAAGACACATTAATATAACATTATATAAAATAAAACTATTAAGATAACATTATATGAAATAGAATTAGTAAGATTACATTATATAAAATCAAAGAATATATTGTTCTCTTGTATTAATTAAAAAATGTAAGTCACGAATTTATATATAATTAGTACGCTAAGCCATTCCGTTCTGTTTGTCTGTCTGTCAATCTGTCTGCATCTATCTCTTTCTCTCTTTCTCTGTCTCTGTTTATCTTCTGTTTTATACTTACATAACTTTATCTATCTATCTATCTATCTATCTATCTAGCTAGCTAGCTAGCTAGCTATCTATCTATCTATCTATTTATTTATCTCTCAATATATATATCTATATATATATATATATATATATATATATATATATATATATATATGTATCTATCTATATATCTATCAATCTATCTATCTATATATCTATCTGTCTGCCTGTATTTCTCTCTGCTTCCCTCTCTCTCAATATATATATATATATATATATATATATTCCATAAGAATACCTATCTGCGTGTGTGCATGTAAGTCCCTTAAAACAAAAACATATTAAAGGGTGTACATAAAACATAAGTTGTTTCTATGTGCAATTTGTATGTGAACATGAAGGAAGTAGGTTTGCGTCTCTAACTTTTCCGAGGAGCAAATGCAACTTTTCTAACATGTTTCACAATGAACGTCTCTGTTTATAAGCTTTAGGTTAAAAGTATACATATATATCTTAGTTGGTAAAAATAGATTGCTAACATCACACTTACGTGTAAACTCGCTCTAATATGATGGTGCATATGATGCTAACCGACACTCTACCTCGGGTAACACCGTGTACACTTACTAAGATTATATATATATATATATATATATATATATATATATATATATATATATATATATATATATATACATATAAATTAGCGGTATTAACACGTCGTAGCTCATATGGAGTTTAAATGTTGGTCAAAATTTGTGTTCTTTTTTGGCGTAAAAGAAAAAGTTTGATATAACAATTTTGATGTTAGCTCAAGTATAGAAAAAAACGGTTAGCGCTACTACTGCCTACTACTTTTAAATAATACGTGTAATTTGAGGTTAGGTAATAAACACTATTAGAGCTGTTGTGTCACTGAAAACTGCGTTTCTGACGCCAGCTGTGAATTGCTTTCAAATTATTGAAGTGTATTATAACTATTACTGGACATTCAGTTAAAACTAGTTATGCAATTTTTAGAAATTTACAAAATATGCAATGTTTATCTACTATGACAGGGGTTTATCCCCACTACGGTACAAGTAAATGCTTTCAAAATATATGGATCAGTAAGTTTGCTGCGTTCATGGAATTCAACTTTATTGTAAATTTCGTCACAAATTAATAAAGAAAATTTGATGACTTCAGAAAACAAACGGAATAACGGGCCGTTCAACAAATCAGAAATCCCTTCCGATAAACTGTACCGTCAAATCTGTATGTATAAAAAGGTATGTATGTTTACATATGAATGTATTTGTATGCACAGGCTGAACTTCTAATTTAATTAACCGATAAGTATGTATTTTGGAAGACGGCTGCTTGATGTTAAATGTTTTCTATATTTTTTTCATTAGAAAGAGTATATAAGGATGAAAGTTATTTCGTGAAAATTGCAATACAACTCGATTATTAATCAACTTTCAACAATAGGTATTGTATATCAGTTAATGAATATTAATTACATTTCAGTTTCATTTGGAGTATGTTAAAGTGTTGTTCAGCGACATGATATATGCCCAACCTCCTATGAGAAACTCAAAATATATCATAGTAATCAGACACCAATAAAAATAGATTCTCTTAAATTCTACACATTTTATAAAATCAAAATCCTGTAAAAAATATGGAAATAAATTAAGATAAATATTCTATGATGTAGTGTCGTTATATTTTTATTTTAATATTCGTAAGATGCAACAAAGGGGGGCACACCGGTATACGTTTTTTCAGTGAAAATGTCTCGATGTCTAATATGTGTGTATATATATATATATACACATAGCTGATCATATATATGCTATATAAATATTAAATGAATGATGCATAGGTGGTGCAATTGTAGTTGTACTGGACTAGTATCGACATGTTAATGGCTTTCCTTCTTATATATGCTCATGAAGTTTCTTACAAAAATTATGCTAGAAATATATTTACAATCTAACTTTTTATGCCGAATCCTTTGAACTTGTGTGCGTGTGCTTAATTCATGTCATAATGTTGTATATTTATATGTTGCATAATTTCTCTCTCTCTCTCTCTCTCTCTCTCTATATATATATATATATATATATATATATATATATATATATATATGTATTGATATATATTGATATATATCGATATGTATTGTGTGTCAGGATAAGACAATTACTTTGTTCGATCGGAGAACGGCGAGAGCTTAAATACAAAGTATTTATTCACCAGCAATACGTTACATATTCAAAAACGTATCATTATTTCATTTATATTGGGATATGCTTACCCTTTAGATAAGGCTTTTACAACCAATCTTAAATTATCGGCGACACAAGAAAATAGATTGTGTGTGGATATATATATATATATATATATATATATATATATATATATATATATATATATATATATATATATATATATACATATATATGATGCTCCCATAATCGTTTCATAATGTGACATATCTAAACCCACAATACATGCTGGTGGTGAAATTTCGTTATTCGCTGGAACATAACATATAGTGTGCAAATACACAATGTATATATATATATATATATATATATATATATATATATATATATATATATATATATATATATATATATATATATATATATATTGCTATGTGTGCTTTTTCATTTTTTATTAAAACTACTTTAAATAATCTTAACAGTTATGTGTTCATAATAAATACGCTTTATATGCAAGTTTATTTGTTTACATACGATTCAATCTATACATGTAAAGTTAATAATATGCGCTAATGGTTTAAAGCGTATCTACTCAAATAACAACTTGGTATATGTCGGTATCCATTGGGCCAATTTCGAACATCTTTCCGTGTTACATCTCTGGAAAAACGTAATTCCTATTATCATCGTTTCGCAGCTTTTTTTCTATTTTGAGTATTCTTCTTTACGTTCGCAGATGATAGACTTCTTTGGAAAGACGACAAAGACACCTTTCTCGCTTTTTTTTTTTTTTTGTTAATGAAACAAATAATTTTCAACGTGCATATTTTGTATTGTATTCATTTATTTTCGATTTTATTTATACATTTTATTTTTGCTCGAGGCGACTTTCTATTCTTTTTTTTTCACGGCGCTCGGTGTTTGCATATAATTTAATTTGAAACACCTGGTATTTTCATGTGGCAAATTTAGAAACGATACTTTCTATTGTTTTTATTTTCTTAGCCGTGCTGTGAACGTTTCATACACAGAACGGTGTTCATCAAAGGCACAGGCCTTGTGAAAAATGAATTTCTACAAAACAATTAACTTTTTGGAGTAGTATTTTTTATGTGTATAGACAACATATTTTAGTTAAACAGCAGTTACGTCATATTTATTATTGCTATGAAACAATGTCTGTCAGAAATATCAAACCCTTTGTATGTGTACGATTTGATGTCACAGTTGGGCTTTATTCAGATTTTAAAAAGCTGACTTCCAAAGACACATTTTTAGAAAGTGTCTTTTACTCTGTCACAGTTATTCAGTGTGACTTACCAAACTATTGAAGCTATGATTGAAAAGTGATCGCTATCTTACAATTCCTGCGGCATCAACTCATGTTTATATGGAAAATATGTTCTGTAAAAAGTGGTTTATTCGTTTCACGAATAGCTTGGCATTATCAATAAGAGCAACCGGTGATGTAACTTATCACGGTGCTTTACTCTGTTGTCAGTCATAAACAGTTTCACTGGTGACGCTGCCGAGTTTTATTGTTAGTCGAGTTATGTCAGATGATAGCACGTGTGTATATATATATATATATATATATATATATATATATATATATATATATATATATATATATATATATGTATGTATATATATATATATATATATATATATATATATTAATATAAGTATATATACTATGAATACTTTTTAAATATAAAATTGTTTACTTATTAAAGAAAGTGTAGGAGTGGTTACATGCGGTCCCATGGACTCGAACGCAGTTCGTAGATTCAACCTAGTGTCACAAGAAAAACGCTCAGTACCACACGGAAGCAAGAAGTCGACACATTCATAAATCAAAATGTAAGTACACTTACCCGAGAGGCGGGTGAATCATCTTGTTGTCTACAGTGTTCAACGTTCGAGCAAACCTGTCTTATCTAAAAAATGACACATGTTTAATTTCAAACAAGGCTCTACTTTTAAGAGTTGCATCTACAAAAGAGCTTTTAACTACAGATATTCTTTTAAATATTAAAGGGTTATTCACCTACAAATTACATAGTCTCGGGCTCTCTTATACTCATCAGTTCGTAGATTCAGCCTATAATCACTAGCCACACGCAGAGTACCTCACGGTCGCGAACACTCGATGCACACAGTAATTAACATTTTAGTACCCTTACTCGAGAGACGGGAAATGCATGTTGTCGTTTACAGTGTTCAACGCTCGAGCGGCACTTTCTTATCGCAGAAATGACAACAATATTTTATTTTATTTCAAACAGGGCTCTACTTTTAAGACTATTCCATCTTCAAAGGGGATTTTACTATAAATATCTAAAAAAAATATTTAAGTGTTATTCAATTACACACGACATAGTTTCGGGCTCTCTTACCCTCATCAATGTAGGAGTGGCTGTTGCAGGCGGTTGCAATGGCTCAAACGCAGTTCGTAGATTCAACTTATAATCACTAGTCAAACGCTCAGGACCACACTGGCGCGAGAAATCGAGACAAGCAGTAATTTAAATCAATGTACCCTGACCCAGAATGCAGAAGAAGCATCTCATCGTTTAGAGTGTTACACGCTCGAGCGGAACTTATATATATATATATATATATATATATATATATATATATATATATATATATATATGTGTGTGTATATATATATATATATATATATATATATGTGTGTATATATATATATATATATATATATATACGTATATATATATAGATATATATATATATATATGTATATATATAGATATTGAGGAGCTCTCTATTTCTGATACAAGAAGGCTCACATCGTTTGTGTCATATGGTCCTGTATGAGTAAATGTTTACATTTAAATATATTATAATTGCGTAAGAAAACACAGAGTTTAATATTTGTAAAGTTTAAAATCACAAACGAGCGATCAATAACAAGTTTCAAAATCTTGCCTTTGGGAGGATAAATGGTCGCAACCAATCTAATAGCCTACACCTGTGTTCTGCTGCGGAAAGTATCATGAGATGCGTACGGAACTTTTATTGGGCTATAAATATTTTAATGCTTTACAGAGCATTATGGCTGGTCTTAGACACGTCATATTAAAAATGTATGAAAGCGCTCAACCGCGTTGGAAATAATGGCTTGCGAACAATGAAAGGAAGGGATAGCTCGTTCCGGCAATATGCGTTACAGGACACGGAGGCGTAATGTTGGTCAGGATGACGTGTAAACTTATCCCTCTACCATCGAGCTTGGGAAAATAAAAGGATATGATACATATAAATATAAATTTAAAAGGTATCAATCTCATAATAATTTGATAAGTTTTCGGCCGCCTCAAGTGGCATCACGTGAAAACTACTCGGAACAGTTCTGATAGTTTCTATAGTTGTGTCTTCGATTCTCAGGTTGGATGGTTAAAATGCATTTTCTTAATAGGTTTTACAATGCACGCTGACTCCACTTCATTTACTTATCATGAAAACAGTATATTTGATCATTCAAAATGTGTTTTATATACAAAATATTTTGAAAAAATAGATATTAGTAATAGGTTGAGGCGTGTGGATATGATCAAATCAGGACGCTTGAACATTCGAGTAAATGCTCATGTTAGGTAAATAAGAGATATATCATTTCATTCTTTCTCTTGCTAATGTTCTTAGCCAACAGTTTCTTGCCCCAAATTGATTCGCTTCTAATCAGCTTCTGTTATAAAAACTCCCCTTACTTCATCGATGATATCAACTCACTCAATGTGTCTTAGTTCTATTTCTCTTATCTCACGCATGCCAAACTTGACTCATTGAACTCATGGCAGTCAAATGCATCTTGCGTAGATCTTAGGCTAATATACAACAGTATACTTTTTCTATCACTGTTGTTTACCATGAACTCAACAACTCTTTAAAAGTGTTACTGCGATGGACAACACCAATTCATTTTCTCATGAATCTTTTAGTAATAAATGATCGTCAATAAACTGGACAAGTATTATTATTTTTAAAAGACCACCACAAAGAGTTTTGATTTGTGTAGGGTATACTATATGAAGGAAGCGCAATCTTTTGAAAAATCTCGAGATTATTTAAGAAATATTTGTTTCCATTAACCTAATATAGTAAAAAGACAATACTTATAATGTTCGCATTATAATTAAATATATGTGTTAAAGCTCGTATTTGATTAGTCTAAAAACTTACAATATTCTTTATATAAAATATCATATATTGATGAGCACCGGAAAATACTTCCTTCTTAGAATTTACTACAACATAGAACACTCCAATTCTCCAAGTTAAGAAAAAACACGAAAAATATATGTAACATTTCTCTGAAATTAGGTGAAAAATAAAGTATAATACACTAAACTGAGGTTAAAGAAAACAAAGAAAATATCATTTTCAGAATGACCTCACAGGGCGATAAAATACACGAGGGAAATTTGGACTAAGGATGGAAAATTGAGATATGTGCTAGATTATACTACAGACATGTGAATGTATCAGAAATGGAAAGTATATGGGACGCTACTTATCTCAGGTAGACATAAAGAAAGATAATATTAAATAAATAATAATACAACGTTTTAGTAGACGAGAAAATGTTCACGTATTTATAAAATTTATTGGTTTTGAACACTGATCGATTCACAATATATTAGGGAATTATTTTCCTTTGTTCTCTACATAGCTTTTACAAAAATGGGGTGGTGGTAGTCTCTCTCTACTCTATCGTTATTTCCATGGCAATTGTTCGACTGAACCTCAATTTTCCGATCATGTTAAATAACTCGTCCTGCTGTCATAACTGAAAGGGAGTGTGTTATTCTTCGTATGCTAAACACTAAACGGGATTTCAATCGTATTTTTTAAGAATTTTCCATTTGTAAAAAAGGGTTAATGAGAGTTCTTTTCTGCGACCTACAACATCATCCTTTAAAATCTAATATCAATTAAAAATTGTCAATTTCTGTTTTATTATATTTATTAGTTTTAATCTTCACGAAAGATTACTCATTATTCAACTGCTAATCTATCGATCTCATGTCCTCTTATCTTCAACGTGCTATGTGTCTTCATGAGTAGTGTAGTTTATATTAAAACAATAGGAATGAAAATGTATAGTTATATGTTGACATAAGAATTCTTTTTATTTATGTTTCAAAAAATAATTTTAAACGTTTAGTTATTTCGATTACTCAATGATACAAAGTATGTGCAGGCACATATTACCACATATGTTTACACAATCTATCAATGGAATTTACAGTGGGACCATATAAATACGCATGCAGTTCAATAGTGTCAACTCATTACGGCATTTAAAATAATTAAGAAATGTTGGTATCATATTAGTATTAGCATGGATAACATCTGGCTGTGGTTTCCCTTGACTTCGGTGTCAATATGTTCAAATTATTTTAAGTTTTCCAGTTATTTTGCAAATTCATTTGGTCAGTATTGCGCATTCATTTCTAATCATTTCAGTTCAATAAGGGAATGTTAAATGACGTACTGATAAAATATAGCAAATTAAAACTGAATATCACAGCGACAAATACATAATACAATAGCTACACATTCTGAATATTGTTGATTGAATAGTAAATAATGTAAGCCAAAAGGATATGGACGAAATTAAGATCGGGTCATCAGAGATCACAGAAAAGATGGCTAATAACGTAAAACCAGTAAAAGGGTATCTAAGAAAAGCTAGTACAGGCGTTGCATTAGATAAAGTGAAAATGAACAGTGGGATTGTGCAGGGCGATATTATTCTCTTCTGCTTTCTTTACAACGAGTTCATCCCGATGGCATTCTCTTATCAAATGTGGAAATAAGATCACAACTCAGGATAGAACTTACTACGATTAACCACTTACTATTCATGGGCAACCTTTGAGTTTTGGGAAATAATGAACACGAGCCAGATTATTGAGTGACCATATCATAAAATAATTTGGCATAACTAAATATGCTATACTTAGCATAACAATTAGTAAGTTCGTCGAATCAGATCGTTTTGACCAACCAACAAGAGATCTGATAAATAATGTGAGCGCAAGAGTGGTACACATACTTAGGAATATTTTAAGCAGATATATTATCTGCTTAAAATACAAACAAGAAAACGAAAAACTACATCACAGCTGAATACCTGAGAAGTATAATCGTTATTCTTACATCGCATTTTTACAATCTATACTATCAATACAAATAGTGGTAGTTGTAATTCGCAATACTGCTAGTTTACTTGACTGATATTTCGATGATTTTTTTAAATCATCGAAATATCAGTCAAGTAAACACAAAGACAAGGAAATGCTTACAAAGACAAGGAAATGCTTACAATCTTTTGTAAAGAAAAGAAAATGCTAATTTAAAGGAAACTGATCGAGGTTTACTTAGTGTGGAAAATTTCGTCAATAGAAAAGAACATAGTTCATCATACTAGATTTATGATAGTAACAAGGTTGTTTTTATAAGTAAATAGAGAATAAATACTAACAAGTAGGATCAAAATAATCAAAGGTTGCAAAAAGGCGTGGAAAATTCGCTAGAAACAAACTACACAATGTATACGTTAAAACTACTGAATTAAGAACTATGGCTAGGGTAAATTACACAAAATTTACTGAGAGTATCCTAATCACTACTCATGAATAAGAACGGTCAATCAAACGCTACATGTAAAAAAGTGCAGAATAACCAATGTTAAACACTGAAACAATGAAAGTGAGGAAACCGTAGCTCATATTGTATTGGAATGCCCTTTTCGAACACATGAACATAGAAAACGAGGAGACGACAAGGTCGCTCAGATACTACACTGGAATTGATGCACACTCTATGAATTAGATCACAATAAAAAAGTCGTATAAACATAAGCAAGAATAGGTATTAAATATCGAAAATATCGATGTCTTAGGAGGCATGCACAAATAAACTAATAATGCCATTGGACATTCCAAAAGCGGCTTATTATTTTTAAACAGAAAGGAGTAAACTTGTGAAATCATTAACATAGCCTGTCCGTTCAGTACAAGGTAAAATAGAAAGAACAGAAAAATATGTAAGCATCAAGATCAGAAATGGTAATTAGTTAGTCTATGGAAATATAAACGAGTACAAAATAATACCTTATTAATTAAAACGATTGAGAACAAAAATAAAATCCACCATAACCGTCCTAATCATACTTTTAAGTCGTGCCTGTTATAAACGGCGAAAGTGTTAATGGATAGCTTTTATATCTGAAGTCAAGGGAAATAAATTCATATTAAAAAGAAAAAAAAAACAACTAAATATATCTGAAAGCTGAGACTCCTGTATAGAAGTATAAAGAGTTTTAGTTTAAGTTATGCATGCAGAATACATTTGGAAATGTGCTACAGTATATGACTTTTTTTAATGCAGTCAGTGATTGCCGCTCAACGAGTCAGGGGGACGCCTAGTATCTATCTATATATATATATATATATATATATATATATATATATATATATATATATATATATATTAATGTATATTTCGGCAGCAAGTCATTTATTATACATGCATCGTTGAAGACCACGGAGTTTTCTTTCTTTGCTATCCTTCTAGTTCATTTCTCGACGCGGCGAGCGATTCGTCGGTTTTCCGTTGTTAGTTGGTGGAGTATGGCACCTAACAATGTATTGTGGGCCATTCCTCGAGCACTTTCGGTCTCGCGACCGTCTTCAGGTAGATGTTTATTCAAATCCTACCGACATGACCCTAGGAGTATGTGACACAAGGTCGAAAAGCCAGCGCCCGAGAAGGTGAGCACTCTAGCCATTAAAAATTGCTTGGACAGTCCCGTTGGCATTCTCCGGTAGGAACGCCTCAGGCAGTAAGCGAACAACCTACTCCACCCCAAAGAGGGGAGGCAAAGCCTGGGAAGGTGGATCTCCTAGAACTACACAGGACAGACCCATAGAACGGCGTCATCAAGTCCCGAATGCCAAGACGATACCGTTCTATAGTGTGTAGTATCCATCGGAACAGATACTACACTTTGATCCTGGCCAAAAGGCCAAGAAGCCGTTTTCAGGCGGATATTATTTACTCCTTCTCCAGGAGTTAGGCACAAGGCCAGTTTTATCTTACTCCCACAAGTAAGATGTGACCCAAGATCGGGTCGGGAAAGTGGGGTTTGAAAAGCCAGCGCCAGAGAAGTGAGCACTCTGGCCATTAACATTGCCTGGGCAGCCCCGTCGGCATTCCCCGGTAGGGGCGCCTCAGGCAGTAAGCAATAAACTTACTCCTCCCCAAAGAGAGGAGGCAAATCCTTGGAGGGTGGACCTCCTAGAACTGCAAAGGACAGACCTATTGACCGGCGTAAATAAAGCTCCGAAGGACAAGACAATACCATTATGGGGTGCAGTATCCATCGGAACAGATACTACACTTTGATCCTGGCCAAAAGGCCAAGAAGCCGTTTTCAGGCAGATGTTTATTCAACACCTACTCACAATAGGAGTATGTGACACAACGTAGGAAAGTGGAATTTGAAAAGCCATCACCCGAGAAAGTGAACACTCTAGCCATTTAGAATTGCCTGATAAAGATATCGTGTATGCGCGGTGGACGAGGTTTTTTATTAGGGCAGTTTTATATTGTGGAGGGCATTCGCTATGGTAGTTGGATAAATTAGGGTTATTGCTCGTGGGTTTTTTATATGTGGATGTTGTGTATTGGGCAGGATTGATAGAGTCGATAATAACGTCGATGAAGGGGATTGTTTTGTTAGTATTTATTTCGTGTGTGAAGGTGAGCACTGAGTGGGTGTCTAGGGTATGTTTGAGTTTTTCTATATTGTCTATGGATTCAGTAGCGATAAAAATATCGTCAACGTATCGGGTGTATATAGGGAGTGTTTATACACGCATACACGATATATTCATCCAATAAAATAGTATACAAATAATTAACCAACATCAAACAAACCCTAGTAAATAACTATTTCCCCAACAGAATTGTCCACCAACAAATAAAACTATATTTAACTTCCCTATACCAAAGGAATCAGAAAAAAAGCACAACAAAAAGACACTCTTCCTCTGTACTATAAAAACCAAATGCATTCTAACTACAGACTCGACGAAAAAGCTATAACTAACATAATAAACCAACACACTCTACCCACCGACCGACAACAACAAATAAAACTAATAATTCACTACACTAAATTAAACACTTCTAACTTAATAATCAAACATAATAACACTACTAACTCCCTCCTAAACAAACAAATGTACTGCATTTGTGCCAATACCCATTCGAGGAATGTTTCCCAAAGACCCAAACAGACAAACACAGTACTTATATTGGTCATACAACTACAACCTTCTCCCGACGCTTACGCATCACTTAAATGATACTAGTGCCATCCAGCGACACATTCCCACACCTAAAAAGGCATAAAATCGACCGAACTAAGACAAATATTATCAACTAACACTAAGCTCATAAATAAAAACAACTGCACCAACAGACTAAAAATCTTCGAAGCCCTCCACATAAAAAAATTACAACCCACAATTAATAAAATAGCATTCGTCACCGGTACTAACGCCTTATCAGTCTTCAACACGTAATACACAATAATAATGATGATAATAAAAATTATGATGATAATAATAATAATAAAGATAATCATAAACATAATAGATATAAAAAAAACTAAATACAAATAATAAATAAATAAATAAATAAATAAGTAAATAAACGAATAAAGATATATTTATATATATATATACATATATGTAAATTAATAGAAATTACCGACAATAAAATTATAAATACGGATTTTTAATAATAATAAGATACAACCTCCTCAAGATGGTCGCGAGACAGAAAGCGCTCGAGGAATGCCCCACAATACAACGTTACGTGCCATACTC
Organism: Sepiola atlantica; assembly: GCA_963556195.1. Taxonomy (NCBI): domain Eukaryota; kingdom Metazoa; phylum Mollusca; class Cephalopoda; order Sepiida; family Sepiolidae; genus Sepiola; species Sepiola atlantica. The sequence goes on along the minus strand of OY744515.1, from coordinate 224,760,621 downwards.
CACCAACTAACACCGGAAAACCGTCGAATCGCTCGCCGCGTCGAGAAATTAACTAGAAGGAAAGCAAAGATAGTAAAGTCCGTGGTCTTCAACGACGCATGTATGATATATATATATATATATATATATATATATATATATATATATATATATATATATATATACGTAACTACGTTATTCTAGCAAATTTAACCAGGTCTAGTTTCATAGATGAGTTTATAGTACGAGGTAAGACATATCTGGAGATAATCAACATATATATATATATATATATATATATATATATATATATATATATATATATATATATATATATATACATATAAATATATATATATACATATAAATATATATTTATCTATACATATATATATATATGTGTGTGTGGGTGGGGGGGTTGTGTGGGGGTGTTTATGTGATATACTTAAACAGTAGTCCCTCTTTCTACTTATTTATTAGATTACCTGTTTAATCATTTCAATGTATGAAGTCAAGTGTAATAAAATTATCAAATAGTTATTTAAGAAGTCATATAACATCATTAATTGCAGAATGTTTGTACTACTATTTTCCTCATTTACCGGCGGATACATATGAATATATTTAGCTAAATTGCTAATAACAAAATGAGAAAATATTTTCTTAACGTATATCGGAAATGACTAATCTTACTAAGATAAGCTTAACATGCCTCATTAACTACTAATAACGCACATATGTAAGAATGTAAATAAGGAGATGATAACTAGAACAGAAGTATTGTAGTAATTATTCATTCCTGAAAATTCTTTAAACATTCATGTAAAAAGTAATGGGTTTGGAGAACGTAGCTTCAATTTTATATGAATTACTTCAGAGATTTAAAAACTTATCACATACGAAAGTTGGCGAATAATATCCGTACTGTCTCTCTCTCTCTCTTTCTCTCCCTCTCTCCCTCTCTCTCTCTCTCTCTCTCTCTATATATATATATATATATATATATATATATATATATATATATATATGTATGCAACGAGTCAGGGGAACGTCTAGTATCTATCTATGTATGTATGACTTGCTGTTACTCCTTTAGTCTGAAACTCTTTCTCTCAATATATATATATATATATATATATATATACGGTTTGGTATGGTTTGGTTTGGTAGTTTTGTTTTACGGCATATCAACCCTTTTTGGGTTATTTAATGCCGAATCTGGTCATTATAGTAAAAGTTTTTATGCTTCAAGTTCTTTATATCTTCAAATGTTTAATCATCGTTTTTGGTTTGGTAGTTTTGTTTTACGGCATATCAACCCTTTTTGGGTTATTTAATGCCGAATCTGGTCATTATAGTAAAAGTTTTTATGCTTCAAGTTCTTTATATCTTCAAATGTTTAATCATCGTTTTTGGTTTGGTAGTTTTGTTTTACGGCATATCAACCCTTTTTGGGTTATTTAATGCCGAATCTGGTCATTATAGTAAAAGATTTATGCTTCAAGTTCTAAAAATAAAATAAAAAAGGGGAGGGAGAAAGGGAGAGGGGCTGTTGTTTTTGTTTTTGGTTTTGTAGAACATAATTAAGTTTTACAAAAAAAAAAAAATAAATAAAAAAAAAATAAACGTCAATGTAGGTGAATTTCGTCTCAGGGAGCCACAGGGCAGCCTGATCTGGTATCACCAGTATATATATATACATATATATGTATATATATATATATATATATATATATATATATATATATATATATATATATATATATATATATGTACGTAACTGGGGGCATTATTGCAAGTTTAACTAGGTCTATAGGACAAGGTAATACATGTTGTGAGATAATCAATATATATATATATATATACATATATATATATATAAATAAGTATTTATATATATATATATATATATTTATATATATATATATATATAAGTGTGTGATTATATGTTATATAGAAATATATATACAATCACCATAATGAACACCAACGAATACATAACAGAAATAGACACACAACTAGTCAACGAAGAATTCTACAAAACACACCTTACTGACCCCACACACACATTTAAATCTAAACTTAACACCCTAATTGGTATCTAGGCCAGGACACGATACCCACCGTCAAAAACTTGATACCAAAAAACTCCAATCCTTCTATCTTCTACACCATCCATAAACTTCACAAACTCACCAAAATAGTAAACAACTTACTCAACCACCTTCTGCCCGACAACACCACGGACACCGAGACACCGACAACAAACCCTCAAAAATATACCATCTATCTAAGGCTCTCAAGGCATTACCACCCGGTAGACGCATCGTTTTGGGTATTACAACCTTCACTGAAAACATCTGGGATACATCGACAGCATGTTCAACCCGTTGTTGTCGAACATCCCCAGCTACCTTAAGGATATCACACACTCCCTACAGATTATACACAGGATATGCAACTTACCCAACAATGCAATTCCCGTCACAATGGATGTATCCTCACTCTATTCCAATATTCAACACGAGGAAGGAATATCCGCGTACAGAAGTTACTTACACACACAACACCTACAAGACACCAACATTAACGATATATGCAACATAATACAATTTATTCTGACATCAACAACGTCATATTTAACAACCAACACTTCCTACAAGTAAAAGGCACAGCCATGGGAACTAAAATGACTCCCAGCTATGCCAACATCTACATGCACACATTTGAAAAAAATACATACACACCTACCACCTCAAACCACTACACTACTACAGGTACACAGATGACATATTCCTGATTTGGCAACATGGGGAAGAGTCACTGATGGACTTCTACCGACACCTAAGCCACTGCTACAACAGCATACACTTCACAACAGAACACTCCACCACACACATCTCATTCTTAGACGTCCTAGTACACATTGCCAACAATCACATCATAACATCACTCTACACTAAACCCACCAACGGACACGGTTACCTCAACTTTGAGAGCTGCATTCATCTACCTATACTCTCTCTCTCTCCTTCTCTCTCTGTGTGTGTCGCTGTGTGTCTCACACACACACACACAAACACGCACGCTCCCCCTTTTGCCACTCTCTATATATATGTATGTATACATATGCCCTTGTAGGCGAGCGAGTATGCATGTATATGCCTACTCACATAGATTGGTTTGTGCACGTACACCTTTGTGGGTGCGCGTGTACGCATGTATATGCCTACACACATATAACTGTCTAGGCTTCCCCCTCTCTCCACATGAATGCACGTGTGTGTGTGGAGATATTTTATTTTTTATTTATTTTTTTATTTTATTTTTTTTTCATTTTTTTTATTCTTTCATGTTTCAAAGTTCACACACACTCCGCGTACAAAACTTTACACCCCTACTCTAAGTTGAAATTACTCCATACAATTTGTCTGACCACTCCGATCTCTCTTCTCCCTTCTCTCTCCCCTGCTATGTTTTTGTATAGAGATATGCCTGTGCGTGTGCATGTGTGTGTGAGTTAATGGGCGCAGGTCAGTGTGCCGGTGTGTTTGTGTGTATGCGTGGATACGTGTATCGTATTTTTATCTGCTTATCCATCTGTTCACACCCTCATGCCAGTTCACACATGGAATAAGTGTATGGTCTACTTGACCATAGAGACAGACACCTGTGTGATCATCATTTCTCTGTTTTCCCATTTTTATTTTTCTCTCCTACTGCCACCACTCACCTCCCAGCGTGCACCCACAATTCTTCCGTACACTGACGAAGGTCGAAAGATTACGACCGAAAATTGTGTTCTCTTTTCTTGGAAAAAACACCTTTTTCTATATAAGGGAAAATTGACATTCCTAACGTCAAAATATAGAAAATAAATTGTGAAAATATATAAAAATATATTTTCACATAGATTTTTTATACACACACACACCTATATATATATATATATATATATATATATATATAGATAGATAATGTATGTAATGATTGGTGATTACAACCTTCTGTTGTTGTTTGGCTTGCTACTATGTCGATGTAATCCGTAGGCACGTGTTTCTGGCTCACAGCCATCATAAGCTTAGCTTATCTCGATATTGATGTGTATAGTGCAGCGTATTACCATTGTACTACGACTCCCTACTTAGAAATATGTAAAGTGTTTATTTTTTAATGTATTGCTATGCAATTGTTTTTATTTGTGATTGCAGCGTTCGTTGTTGTTTTTTGCTTACTACTAGTTCGATAGATATATAGATATACATATATATATATATATATATATATATATATATATATATATATATATATATATATGTGTGTGTGGGGGTGTATATGTATGTGTAAAGTTAGTGGGAGAGAATCCCAGGGGTTGCTCGATTATTAAGAAAAATTCAAAGATAAAACCGTAATATGTATATTCATATGTGATTAGAGATCGGTAGCGTCGGTTTCGAATCAAAACAGAGATCGTTCGGGCGTATATATATCACGCCACTAAGATGCTCAGATAAAAAAATTGTTTGACTTGCATGGGACACATACATCGTAAATTTTTCGAGCAGACATATCAAATAAGTAAAAAACAATGAAAACAAATAAATAAAATATAATAAAAATAAAATGAAAGATTAAAATATTGGAGAGAAATTCATGTAGCGTGATAAACGCTATTTTCCGAAAAAACAGTCATGAACAGAGCCTGAAGACTGTCCAAAAAAGGATGCCAACTTGAGGTCGCTTTTGTCTGGATGTTCTGTAATTTCGTATATATATATATATATATATATATATATATATATATATATATATATATATATATATATATATATATATATATATACATATATATATATATATATAGTAGAGCACTTTAGTGGTAGTACAAACACAGCATGACGTCATTTGCTTTATAATGCATCATTCCTTAATAGTAGTAGAATGCCTGGACATCATCGCGGCTTTAAATGTGTTTAAAACTTTCGAATCATGTGACCGGTAGTGAATAGTCATACTTCTATGGTGATGAGTCTTGATTGAAAACAGACGAAACGTATACGACCATAGATAATAAACAATAACAAATATTTTCATATATATATATATTTCATATATATATATGTATAGTCTATATATATATATATATATATATATGTTGTTTATACATACAAATATATGTATATATATATATATACGTGTAACACTGCTAGTATATATATATATATATATATATATATATATATATATATATATATATATATACATATGTGTGATTTGTATAAACAACATATATATATATATATATATATATATATATATATATATATATATATATATATATATTACATTTTACTTCAGTGTAAGTTTTTGGAAACGTAAGGGCCCCTTCCCGGGACTAACAGCTGATCGCTATATTGAAAACATAGATATTTGAATATCTTATTAAAGTTATACTTTACCTTTACAACGTTGAGGTAGTACAAAAGTTAAGAGCATTAATTTTTCTTCCACCTAATTCTCCAGTTAACTATATTGACACAGCTTTCTTGTTGTTATTAGGTTTACCGGATTCCATTTAGTCTGGTTCAGTGTAAGCTTAGAGCTGTTTCTAGAATCAACAAGTATTGTAGAAGTTTCACCATCCATCGTATACACCAGCCTGGTCTACTCATACCTATGATATCTCATTATGCTTCACATCATATGTTGTTTGAAATATTATGTGAGGGTTTCCTTGTATCGTAGCTGTGCTGCCAATGTTTTCTCTTGGTGTTGTATTTGTCATAGCACTAATGTGATATCATTATGTGAACGAAATGTGTAACCTTGTGCCGTGAGGAAGGAGAAAGTCGCTGAACAGCGAGAAAATATCCGCAGTGCTACACTGTTGCCGTGACCAGGATGAAACAGTTTATTTTCAAAAGACATGCCTACAGCGCGGACACACGAAGTTACATCCCCCCGTCTCCAGAATAGTATTATATTTGTTATGTTATAAACACACGACCAAGGGAGACATATCCGCAACAGCCAGGAGTCCTCCCTTGGCAAACGATAGTATCACATTCCTGACGTGAGCAAGTCGCGACGCATGGAGAATCCGCGGGAGAGCAGAATTCCCCACAAAACCAGTACTTCCATGAAACGGCTACAGCCAAACTCTGAAGAAATCACTCACGGAAAAATAACGCAGATATCCAAAGGGCAGGCACATTGATCTGGAACAATCTCCACAAGCACCAACATTTGAAAATAAAAGAATACACTGTAAACCATAGAAAGTTAAGATAAGTGACAATTTATTCTTTATTATTTACTCTGTCAAATATTGTTGGTTAAAATAATTTATACAAATGATTGGTGGAGAAACTTTTTTGTAAAACGTCTACTACTTAAAAAAGACAAAATGATTAACACTAACCTAGTTCCATTAAGTAGAGTTCTCTCAGGTTGATCGAAGATTCTAATATGTACTGGGTAACCGTATAACTAGCGGCGCTGAAAAAAGAGCGGGACTATAAGCTAACAAATACAGAGCCAGTAAACTTGGCGTACGACTTTTCGGAGGGTCTAGCATCAGATTGGATCGGGAAATATCTTGACGGTAATTTGAATAGCACCAGTAAAGACAGATCAATTATCGGCACAGAATAGCGAGTTGACAAATGCCGCTGACGCCGCTAGAGCTGTAATTTAAATAAAGCAGGAGTGGGTGAGATCATTGCGTATCATAGCAAATATGATTAACTGACTTGCTAAGGTAAAGTATAAGGACCCCGATTTTAGAGAAAGTTCAGATGTGCAAGCGCAGTAGGCTGAATGCTTCATAGATGCTATGATTCACTCCTTCATGAAAGAGGAGCTGGCTAGATGAACTCCGCTAACGTTATCGGAGACCTTTTCTGCTGGTAAATACTCCATGTAAAATCCTCGAAGAAAGAAAAACCTCGAGGTTATGTGCACCCAGATGGCATATTCGTCAGGAAAGTTCTTGACGCGGTCCTAAATAGGCCCACAGAAGAAGGAAAACAAAAACTCGAAGATGCAGACGAGTCCAGGTATAAAAATCTCCACAAGGGCGGCGAAATGGGGTGCATGATAAAAATCAGGGGTAGACAGATAGAAGCACTTATCGACTCGGGGTCGGTCTTCTCTTTCCTAAAAACACCAGTTTTTGAGGAATTAAAAACGAGAAAAAGGTACGTAGGGAATTGTAATCTAACAGTAACCCTTTGGTAACACATTGGTGCAGTGACGAACACACGAACAAGCTGGAAATCAACAGAAAACCCAGGTAACCCCCTGCAAGCAATAGTACTACATTCATGCCCGTATGCCCTGACAAACCCTTGTACAGAGGTACCTTAGACTCTCGATAAAAAGATCTAGTAGACATCCTAAGTTTCTCTCCGTCAGTGTTAAATAATCTTAATGGGAAACTATTTTTTAATGTTTCTGAATTACTGAAATGAGGATTGATAATAATGATTATGTTTTTATCATTCGGACTACTGTACTCATTTTAGTAGGTATATTCTAAACATTTCGACCGATGTATCCTCTGACATTTTCAAGTGTATCTTTTCTAAATTGGAAATATATTAGTCGAACATGAAGAGCTTTCTGTCGAGCTCTAGAACGTTACATTTATCTTACAAGGATGGCTGGTCTCATTCCGGAGAGTAGTGTTGATTTAATGTTATATTCAAGACTGAACAACTGTAGTAAGAATGAAATATCAACGTACCGAAGAAACAAATTGTCAACTAACGATTTTACCTAAAGCAACTCGGCGGTTGCATCGGCCGAAACATTATTAATATACCAACCAATATAAGAATATAATGTTAATAATACACACCATGCATATAGATAGTTGTGTTGTTCGCTTGTATGACGCGTACATAACTTTCGATCCGACAAAGCCTGGTGTTTGTGACAAGCCAGGGATGTTACAACCCTATTGTACATTTTACATATCTATGTTATAATTATTGCGACTAATTGCAAAGTTTATTTCAGCTAGTAACACAATACGCTGGACAGTTTATTACATAAGTAGTCTAAGTGCTAGGAATTTAAGAAACTTTATTCCAATGTTGACAGCAAGTTGTCTTGTTAAGCAGGCTAAAGTAAATCTATCGTTAGACATTATCACATGAGTAAATTGCCGGGGAGCGATAAACAGAGTTCTTGTTACTGATCTATTTCATACAGAGTCAGATAGTAGAAAGGAAAAAAAAGTCATGGAATAAGTAAACGAATTCCTTTGTGTCAGAGTTAATGGACTCCGAACCATTAGGAAAATAATAGGCTTATAATAAAATTACAGTGAATAATTTATAGTTTTGAAAGAGTGCGAACATTTTATGGCCATTAAGACAAAAGTTAAGACTCTCAAAACTTTAGCAATAATAGAATGACAAATTGAAAACCTTATTGAATGATACACTTATCAGCGTGTTGTTGATACTGTATTGCTGAATGAGTGCGTCTGGGTGCCATTAGTGAGATTTCTACAGTCACAGTGAATATTTAATGATATTCATTTTTATGTGACTTATGAGAAAGGCATGAATCCAAAATTCTCCAAAATTATGAATAAAATGAAAAGAGAGCTCGAATTACCGTAAGTAATTGATTGTTTATGTATTGAATTATTTTGGATATTAGATAAGCACAAATGTTTATATGTCGTAAAATATACAAACGTAACGAAATCAGATGTTTTCATTTGAGCAATGAATCTTTCAGAATTAGACAGCATTTACATCGGATATATTTTTTCTTCTTGAATATTCGCCTGATTAAAACTACAATTTATTACCGATTGTTTTACGAAAAGTAATCTTTGATCTACAAGGTGTTCTCATTCTTTAATCGCTTACCTGTTGCTAAATAAATGTTACACGTAAGGTTAGAATAGATCATAACATGAATTTCCATTAAAAGTTAAGTTAGAGGTTACGCTGAGCTTTACAGGAAGTTTCGTCTTAACAGGAAGTAACGTTACAAAGAGGAAATATAGTTGCTTTGATTTGAGTGTTCGCCGTCGAATCGAACGGGCGTATTTTTCAAAGCTTATCAACCACTTCAACGGGTGATGGCCAAACAAATTCCATGATATAGATGACCTTACTGCAAAAACAAAATAAACAGAGAGGAGCATGATATATAGCCCAGAGCTAATAATGGAAGTGTCGTTTTTTTAATTAAATTATTTATTACAGCTACAAATATACAAAAAGAAAAACGTTAACGTATTCATGATAACAATTACCCTGAGCACTACTGGCAAACGCCACTTCGCATTAAGTTAGCTTACTACAGACGATGTGTCAACACAACTCCAGCTGTTTATGTCAGCGTGACGGCATTAAATATGGTGACTTTAAAATAATGTTTCACGGAACGTTAAACATTTATTATTAGTACCGCATCAGTACGATTCCACATGTTGTTCACCTGGGTACCAGTTTTCGAATAATTTCAATTTTTATGATGATCATATTCCCCAACCACGTGAACAGTCGACATTTTATTTCAATGAGCATGTGTTTGCATATCATGTATATGTTTATAATTATTGATGTTATAGTCTATTCATACAATCGATGTAGCAGATGCAATAATACCACTGGTTTACGAAAATGTATTACTGAAACAAGCAAGTAAATTTATAAATCTTCTCGTTGTATTAACCGTACTATGTCTATCCTATTGTTGCTTTGCTTTCTCTATGGTTTTTTTTAAATATGTTTTTTTATAAAAAAAAGTACTCTGAAAGTGTAATACTATTATAACATTTTCGTTTGGTCGGTTAAAAATTAATGGAAAACAAGGTGATGCTATTTTCCTGTTATTTATTAAATTACAAATGAGTTGCTAAATATGTTAAAGCGAAATATGACATTTCATTTTACTGCTTAAATGCTTCAAATTTCGAAGGGTCACAATATACTTCATTATTTTTAAAAACTATCAACCAAATGGTAAACCTGCTCATTTGTTTAATAAGAAACCTAAATACATAGTGGATGATTTAACTATAGGATATGGGCTGGAGCTTGGTTAACAGTAAGGGACCTATTAAGTTGAGGACTCTTTTTTGGACCTTGTCAGGGAAAGAAAGACTAGTAGATGATGCACCAGCCAAGATGTGGCAACAATACGCCATGCATGGGCGGATGGTGGCTTTGTAGATATACAGGATAATATCAGGTGTGAGGATTTTACTAGCACGGTAGAGGAATCTCACCTTCTTTGCTGCAGCCTTGGCAATGTCTTCAATGTATTTGTTCACATTCATATTACCTGTTAGTTTGAATGTAACCCTCGGGTACGGTGTTATTTGCCATGACAACGGTTGGTTGGAGAGGTTTCTTGTTGTTATTGGAGGAAAGGAGCTTTGTCTTTGCGGCATTAAAAGTTACCAAGCATTTATGACCCTTATCCACTACAGTCTGGACGCCATTTTCTAAGGATTCATCCATTGTCTCGGATATGATCGCGTCCGTTTTGCAAACATGACGATAGTAAAGCCTTGTGTGGTAAGCAAATAAACCAATCTCAGACCCTGTGTCATCAGGGAGATCGTTTATATAGATCAGGAACAATAAAGGTCCAAGGATAGATCCCTAGGGTACACCAGCATTTATGTCATGTAGCTTAGATGAACAGACATTGGGGACAACCTGGATTTTTCTTTTAGTTAGGAATGGATCAAATTATATTAAGTAATTTCGCAGTAATACTGTATTAGCGTATTTTCAGGAGAAGCCCTGCATGTCATACCTTGTCAAAGGCCTTGGATATATTAAGCGCTACTGCTCTAGCTTCACTTGCCTTGTCGAGTGTATGATACATGCGTTCAGGGATGACCGTTAGAATGTCTGCAGTAATCGTGCTTGTCTAAATCTATACTGGCGGTCAGAAAGAAGTTTAGCATTAACTAAGTGCCAGACTATCGCTAGCTTGATTAAGGATTGAAAGAGTTTAGCAAAGATCGGAAGTAGACTGAGTTGCCAGTAGTTTTGAGGACCGGTTGTATTCCCAGAATTCTTGTAGACTGGTAGCACAGAGGCAATGTTCCAGCTATCGGGGAAGCAAGATTCAACTAGGTATTTATTGCAGAGTTTGGAGAAGACCAGGTACTAGTCTAGCAGAGTATGTCTTTATTACTATTACAGGTATATGATCAGGCCCACAAGCTTTGGAGGTGACAAGGTTTTCAATAATGTCTCAGACCTGGGATAAGGTGATAACCAGGTTATCAAGTGTGGCTTCGGTCCGCAATAGGAATTTAGGGAGGGAGAATTTTCAGATTGCAATGTTGAGTTAGAGGCAAAACGCTGGGCAATTAGATCAGCCTTATCAGTTGCCATGCAAACGACCTCATTGTGTTTTGACAGTGGGGGAATCGTTGATTGACCATTGTTAACCACACTATTGTAGATTTTCCAGAAACGGCGAGTACCTAGATTCTGTGATTGAATCCGTTTTTTTTGTTACCTCAGTATACCTTCTCTTTGCTTCACCTATTATTTATTGACTTATTAAACGTCTGTATCTTAGTAGCTGACTTATGACGGCCGAATTTACAGAATACTCGCTGCCTCTCAACAATGGCAGCCTCACATTCGTAGGTGAACCATTGGGAAAATAGGGCTTGCTAAATAATTTTCGCATGGAGACATAGACTTCAATGCCTGCTTTAACCCATTCAGTTAACTCATTTGCACACTGGTCAGCAGGCAGTGAGAAGGTTTCCCTCCATAGGCGTCGCTGATGTGATCTCTTATTGACTCAAAATCAAACTGCTCGTAGTATCCCGTTATTTTAAGCGACGACTCATCAGCTTTTGCACGTCTTTCAAGGGAGATATGAATCATTAGAACAAATTGATCAGCATTCCTGAGTGGGCTATGAGCTTTCGTTACACAAGCCTGAGCCATTGATGTCAGGAACAATCTTAGAAGTGAGGTTTGCTGGTTTACTCAATCGGGGATGCGGGTCGGGAAATCGACAGTCTTAATGAGGGATGGAGCTAAGGATGAATTATACGTAGATTTGCCGGCGTCGTCACTAAAGCTAGAGAATCCCAACCAGTCACCGTGGTGTGCATTAAAATCCCCAAATACATGTATCTAGGCATTCTAGTCAAGTGAGAGTGCTTTATCTATGCTCACAGCGACATAGTTTAGCAGGGTAAAGTCATGGGTAAAAGAAGAACGCTAAAAGAAATATAAGTAACTAACGCTGTGATGTAAAGTCAATCTAAAGCACATGTTGTCTTGATCATCCGATACTAACCTCTATTCTCTAGCTAGGGGGAGGGTGTTCCGAACATAAACTCCTAACATGTGCATATATTTCTCAAAGTCTTTACAGTAAGCTAGGAGGTAATCAGTCATGTACAAAGTTGGTAGAGGAGATGGAGGATTGAAGGTTTGTTTACCTTAGTGCTAGGATATCTAGAGAGTTTGTCAGGAGAAAGGTGTCCCCGTCGTTGATGTTAGTTCTAAGTCCCAGGATATTTGTGAATGCGAGCCGCAAGGGTGGATGCGAAGGTGTTTTTTGTTAGTTGTCTGGTTTAGGTTATATTTGATTTTTTTAATAACATGTTTGTTGTGTTATAGAGTGGTTTATGGTACTTGTTAGGTCCATATAAGCTCACACAACTAATCTATTTGTCGCGACCTGGTTCAAGGGGTTTGTGATTTCGGGAAAGCCCACCGTAGATAACAGCAGGGTCCCTTTGCATGCGCGAATGGCACACACAACTACCCAAAATATTATGCAACTGATGATAGAGCAGCCGTTCTTAGCGCTACCCAGGAGTGTTGGCTCCTGTCTTGTCAGTCGGAACAGCAGCTGTATAACCTATAGTCTGAAGCTGTCGGAACAAGAGCGACCCAGACTGGTCATGTAAGACTTAGTTACGAAAATAAACTTTTCCCAGAGTTGCCCAAATTGAGAGAAAGTTAAACGGCGTTTATTGTCCTAGTAAGGAAACTGATTGATTATGAGGCGTCACAGCGATGGTACCTCTGTGCCTGGCTAATAGACAAAGAAGGACTGCAAGGACCGGCGATGGGCAGAATCTATCTACTCCTTAAGCAATTGTAAACAACAAAAAACATTCCATATATATATATATATATATATATATATATATATATATATATATATATATATATGTGTGTGTGTGTGTGTGTATGTCGATTAAGTTCACTGTACACTGATGAGGTAACAGCAAGTTGAAGATAGGTTTCCCTCTCGCAAATAAGAGTAAGACAGCCAACACTTCAGGGTAGCGTAGGATTTCAAGAATGTGTTTTCAGTGGGAAATCAATAGACAGGCAATACGCCAGTATATCTCAATAATTAAACACATGTAAGTCAAGCACAGAATTAAGTACATTCGGATAATATACATTAGGAGTTGGAGAAAAATAATATGTGAGTGGGCAAAAGAGTATGTAAAAGACGAAAATAAACAACAAATAAAAAAATATTATTTTTTCGTCGCCGGCATGGGAAAATATATGGTCTGGCTGGCTGCACATAGCCTACGATTTACTTTAGTGGGAGGAGAGTCAGCTTATTTGAGGAAGGAATTTGACGGGTTGGTGTATCTCAGTTCGAAGACATTTTTCTTAGGGCGACTTTTTTATTATTTGCATATCGTTTCTCGTTTATAATTTGCATATCGTTTGGATATATATCTTTTTTTAAATAGTGAAAACATTAATTGTATACCTTGTTATTAGTATTGATACGGTAGAAACAACTAAATTAATTAAATAATTTGTCAGCCAGCGTGGGATTTCAATGTTATTTTCAGTGGGAAATCAATAGGCAGGCAATAAGACAGTATATATCAATAAGTAAAACATTTAAGTCAAACACAGAATTAAGTACATTAATATAATACACATTAGAATTTAGAGACAAATAATATGTAAGTGACCAAAAGAGTAAGAAAATGAAAATAAAAATAAATTAAAAAGTGCATATCTATGCGACTGTAAGCTTTACTCAACAGTGATGTTCAACACAACTTACGTAAAGCCACAAGTTTATTATTTTTCTTTGCAACAAGATTTAATGTATGAAACGGTTTGCATCAAGAACAAGTAGAGGCATTCGTCCTATGAAATTATTTGAAAAATTAAGCAGGAAACTGAAGCGGCCACTAGGTGGTTTGCGATAAATACCGTACAAAAACAGGATTCACACTCCAAATGATGTGTATCATGGATTGACAATAACTTGGGAATAAAGACATATATTTAACTTCAGGTACATGGTGATAGAGAAACCTAAGAATAAGCATCATATATGGCAGCATGGTGTTATCCCGAATAAACACGTTTTTTATGGGATACCTTTAAGTCAAGTACGACTCTTACGAAATAATGTATTTAGTTATGTTGGTGACTGAATTCGAATATATTCATGTTACACTAAAACGGTAGAACAACTTGAAATGGGGTGCTCTATGTTCGTCCAATATATTTTCATATATATAGTTGGCACCACAATCAAGTATGTAAGAGCGTAGACAGAGGTATTAGTTTTCTCAAAGAAGATGTCTGACGCATCTTCAAAGCAGTGTAATATAAACACGAATCTGTTAAATGGAAAATGTGACTGAGGTACAGTCAATAGACATAATTCACTCACTCCACTCTCAATTCAGATTATTCACATTGACATCTAGGAAATGTATACTCTTAGTGGAGTTGACGGTCCCCTGGGAATAAAACACGGAGGATTCACATGAGCGCAATAAAGTCCGGTATGGATCAATTCGCATGAAAAGGGGGTTTAGAACTTTACGTGTTACAGATCAAGGTTGGATTGCTTGGTGTTATGCAATGAAGACAGATACACTCTCTCG
>OY744515.1:224705737-224740737 GCA_963556195.1 Sepiola atlantica | reverse complement strand
TTTAATTTACATGAGTACTATATATATATTTATATATTTATATATATATATATATATATATATATATATATATATATATATATATATATATATATATATAATTTTCAGTATTTACGTCAACAGTGGTCGATGCGTAAGTAGATCTAGGTAGTAAGCTATGAAAATATATCTATAGCAATCAAGCTACACATAAGCAATCCCCTGCATCAAATATTCAATAAAAATAATCAGCAAATTCCTTACAGCTGCTGCGAAAACCTAGAAATTATAGTTAAGGAACACAATAACAATATACTAGAAACGAACAGCAGAGAGGAAGGAATTAACACATTATATAAAAAAGTGACAAATACAGCAAACATGACACTAAAAAACAATAATATGAACACTAAAAATAGAAATAAGCAAAACCCTAATAGTAATTACCCGAATAGAAATGAAAATAGAATGAAAAAGTTAGCAATGAAGAGAAAAGATGTAACTGCATAAATCGTACACTTCACTACGTCTACTACAAAATAGATGCCTAACCAAAAGTAGTGTTTACCCAGGCACAATATTTGCAAAGGAAAGACTGAATAACAAGAAGTACTACGTTGGTATGACCTTCCTAAATTTAAAAACATAGATATTATAACCACAAAAGCAAATTTAAAAAACAGCACTAGCAAACAACTATTGGGAGCTAAGAGAAAATAGACGCTCACCACTAATTGAATGGAAAATAATACGACAGGCCAGTGCACGTAAAAATTTAGACAACCCGTGTAGATTATGTATGAATCAGTAATTTTTAATCATGAAGTTTAAAATCTATTTAACTGTAGAAGTGAGATAACAAACAGCATTCTGCACATAATAAAATTTACGTTAGGCTAACAATACATAAATAAGTTAACACACAAATAATTACAAATCCAAACTAAACAAAAACCTAGCAACTTAAAAACTAAAAGCAAAAATAGAAATACAATGAACCACGTGTTAAAAATAAGGTCACCCATTATATTGAACCAACTTAGAAACAAGATATATGCCACCCTATAGAAAACAGAAGAATAGAACATGAACTACGGAAGTAAAACCAACAGGACTTTTGTTCGTGAGCAATCCAACGATTGTCTAAGAGAACAACAAATAATCTAATTAGTTAATTAGCTTGCCGTGTATATAAAAAAAACAGCAAAACTAACTCCATGCATTTTAGAATGATACGCAAGAGGTGCCGTGTAGCTTTATTGTCCTAAATATATTCTCATAAATTACTATATATATATATATATATATATATATATATATATATATATATATATATATACCTTCTGTAATATAGTAGGAAACATCTCAACAGAGTGCTCAATTATTAAAGAATTAAAGTTAAATATTAAGTGCATAATATTTATTTATTTTGGTACAGAAAAAGTAGTACAACATTCGTACTCGTTATTCGCTCAGCGTGTTGTGTATGTTTGTTTGAATTCAAATTTAGTGTGGGGAAACGTTTGAGATTTAAAACCGAAGGAGATTTGAAGAGATATAAGAATATAAAAAATATATAGAAAAGTAATGAGAAAAAAATTAGTAAAAAATGATAATAATAAATAATCAAATAACGCGTCCGAACGAGAGTGTCACGTGACTTCACATTTCCCAAACAGGTGACACCAAAAGCTGAAGAGAGCCGAATGGCTAAGTTTTTCCGTGCTTGAATGTTGTACTCATTTTTCTGTACCAAAATATATATATATATATATGTATGCTAGATTATTCCGTCGATATCGACGTATGAGTGTCCCACCAAGCGCTGCCCGCGCGTGAAATTGTAATGCCGAGGGTTGAGCAATTTCGAACAACACCTCTCTTGAGTCGGCACTGCTAGATTCCTATGGCAAGTAGTCCAAGACAACTCGACACAATACCGAGATGAGCAGAGAGCACATACAGCATCTGGTATTCAAAAATTGTTACCCATTAGGTACTGGCCAGGTTCGACGCCGCATATATGTATGTATGCATATATATATATATATATATATATATATATATATATATATATATGTGTGTGTATATATATATATATATATATATATATATATATATATATATATATATATATAAATATATATATATATATGTTAAAATAAACATAGTTGGAGTATCCGACAATCGTTTTAGAACCTACTCGGCTCTTCTTCATGGATGTACTGCTGCGCTAAGATAATATCCGCCAATACACAATCATAAGACAGAATGAAAAGAAAAAAACAAGCAGGCAATTTACATTTAAAAAATCTTCAGACGAGACAACCCTTCCATAAGATTGCAACTTTGTCACCTAGCTATCAACTTGCAAGAAATTGGATCATACCGTCTCTTCCTCTTTAACCACACGCATAGGCATCGAGACATACTCATACATACTCACACCCACGCTAATACGTACATAGTTATATACTCACAAACATACGTACACACTTATATATAGAAGTAAAGTTAGAAACATATATACATATGTATATATACACACACATACATCTATATATACATACATATATATACAGACACACACCCACACACACACACATATATATATATATATATATATATATATATATATATATATATATATACACACACACTTATAAATATATTAATCTATTTTGCAAAAACTTTTGGCAGGACCGGCTAGACATTCCCGTCTCCTCTACCGTAATCATATGCACATACACCGAGGCAGACTCACACACCCACATCCACGCTTATACGCAAACATGTATACACTCACAAACATACATACGCACTTATATATAGATGTAAAAATAAAAAGATAAATACATATATATATATATATCCACACACACACATACATCCATATATATATATATACACACACACACACATATATATATATATATATATATATATATATATATATATATATTTTGCGTAATGTGTTGATAGTTTAATTTCTTTTATCTAAACACTTTCCCAATAAGCCATTAAATATAGTATTATATATCAAGACAATCGTTATTTACTATTTAATTAAATTTCTTAAAAAATATCAATCATATTTACCGGCGAATTAAGTTAATCCAACCGCAATATTATCTCCCTAATTACTTGAGGACTAGAGACCAAGTTGTTAATATGGACTAATTATTTGTGTCTAGTTTTTTTATAATTTCCTTAAAACTTTATTTTTTGTAATAATTTTGCGTTATTTTATAAAGGAATTTCATTTTTTTAAAATTTTTTTTTCTCTTTATGTGTCCATCTATATTGATTTAGTGTAATGGACTTTTAATTGGTATTAATTTTATTTCACTAATTTTATCATTATGTACACCCTGCAATAAACCTCTAAATTCAATATAAATTCTAAACTTTGTAACCTATTAATTTATAGATCTCCTAGTTATTAATAGTTATCTCATCATGTGTGTGTGTGTGTGTGCGTGTGTGTGTGTGGGGTGTATGTGTGTGTGTGCATATAGAGAGGGTGGGTGAAAGAGAAAGTAAGAGATAGCGGTATAGATTCAATAATAACAACAGTTTATTTACCGTTATTGCGGGTCTTTCTTGCGGCATGATTGGAACCTCGACCAGTGTGTGATGACAGGGACTTTCAGCTAAAACACGACGCTATGTATTTATCACTTATAAATGTTTTCGATCATTAGTAATATATGTAGGAGTGATAAGTTCATCTAAAGAATTTATGAAGTTTAATTACCATCAGTTTCTACACATCTATTATCACTAACTATAAGAACTAATACTCGGAAAAATAGATATGTAGTCATTCATATGTAAACCATATATTTACGAGACTGGAAGAAAGAAAACAAGAAAGAAGTAGAATGAACAATAACTCACTTCGGCATAATAGTAACCTTTAGAACGCTTCTTTTCGAAAATCAGTTAGAGACGGTGTAGTAAAAATATCTCTTTTCTTGATTGACAATTGGCATTTAAACAAATCTCATCTCGTATTGTCTAAGTCGTTATTGGTCGAAAAAAGAAAGCATCTGCCCCCGAAATGAATTTAACAAACATGGAGGAATTCGCCCGGGCAGATGATCAGCGAAACCCGGAGAAGAAAGCAATGAAAAGAAACAAAACTGATTCGAATCACGTTTGTAACCTTTTGCTATTGAACTGTGATCTGTTCGAATGACCGTGTGCGAATTTGGCGGGTGAATGTATTGTCTGCGATGTGGGCATTTGCAGTCGATAATGATAGCATATTGCTGAAAATGTCTGAACTGATTAGACGTGAAAACTAATATTCGATTTCGTGTTATCATCTCATGGAAGCACGTCAACATCTGTTTACAGCAAAGAAACCAGCGTTACAATATTTCATTTTCCTTCTTTTTTCTTTCAGCGATTATTTAGCTTATTTGTCACGAATAATATCGTTAACAAGCGTTGTAAACCGATAAGCGTCTTTTCCCCCAAGCAGCTTGAATAATAAAGTTTGAGTTTTATAGTTCAAGATGTGTTACTTATTTAGCTGTGGCTAAAATGTTACAGCCATAGTGTTTTGGATGGGCTTTGAATCTAACGATGACTGTATCTAGCATTTACTTTTTCAAAACGTCACGAAATTAAAACAAATGAATTGAATCACCAAATGTACTTTTCGAATCAAGGAGTTTCTATATTCCTATGTATTAAGTATAATCAGAATTTCGTTTTATTTTTATAACCGGTAGTGTTCCTTAACCAATATCTACATTTTAAATTCTGCTTCGTATGCACTTATGTTGCTTATTGTTACATGCTTCTAGAAAATAAAACTTAGTTTCTTCCGACATTAACTATTTTCAAATATGGTACGCTCTGCCGTATTTGTTTTTGTTACATTTTATAGCATGAAACGTAGTGGCAAACCCCCATGGTTATATTTTCTTCCACTAATAACACAGTATCCTTTTTAATTCCTCGCATATACGTCAGTACATTGCTGCGAGGCTGTTGTTTCGTAGTTCTGAAATAATCGGAACTTTTAAAGGATTACTATTTTTGTAATGTAATACTTACATGTCACTACAATTAATATTCATAGTATTCTTTGTAAATAAGCTATACTAACTCATGCAAGGGTTCAGGTGTGAGATAATGAATATTCTTCGTTATTCAATTTTATCGGGGAATGCCATATATGCGTTCCGCAGTTTACAAATAAATGCATGAAATCTATCTATATATCATATAAATTATTAAATTTGTTTGTATATGTTGTGTTATAGAATAGCTGAGTAAGGTTTCTGAAATATTTGGATCCGACAAAATCTATGCTTAAATTATTCTTGTTTTGAGGATTGTGTTATTTCTTTAAACTTCATATAATATGTTCTAAAAAGTCGCAACTTACAATTAACTACCCTATTCTTATTTTAGTGATTCTTCTGTCTATTAATCTATCCTATATATGTTGGTTAACTCTTCCGCTCTTTTCTATTACAGTGTTTATCACTCTCACTTCATTTTCTGCAATGATTCTATTCTCTTGACTTCCCTCCCTACCCTTCTCCTTTTCGTTATCCATCTCCCTCTCTCTCTTTTTCTATCCCTCCATCTCTCTCTCGTCCTCTATCTCTCCACATGTATGTCTGTATCTCTCTCTCTATCTCAATATTTCTGTCTCTCTCTCCCTCCCTCTCTCTCTCTATCTATCTACTTCTGTTTATCAACAGTTGAAGGTAATATATCTTTTTAAAGTTTGGAATAGTCCCTTGTAAAGAGAAAATGGAATATTACAACACATGGTAGTTATAGTTTACACGTAACTGGAGAGTGAAAGTAAAAACGCGAGAAAGGCAGTATGTAGCTAGCAGGAAGAGACTACATTAAAAGTGTGTCTTTAACCCTTTTATATATAACTAGTTTTAGAAACTCACTTTTTCCCGATTTAACCAATTCACGTGGAGCGTATTTTCGTTTAGCATATATTATACATTTGCTCGTAAACTTTTAAACTAATTAACCTATCAGTGTTCATGTGTACATAACCTCTAGGCACAACAATGACGCATGCAGTGTATAATTAGTTTTATTTCTATTTTAAGAATGTTGTGAAAATAGGGCCGACGACCTGTCGAAGTTAAATGTATCGATAAACCAGGCTCTTATGGAATTTTAAACATGGCCATTACAGTGAGTGTAATTTGCTGGCTATAATTTTTTGGTTAGAGGGCCTGCAAAAAACGAGAAGAGCCGTGCATCTGAATGAGTCTATAGTTTCATAAAATACTTGAGAAATGTTGTATAAAATTTCATTCAGAATCATGGATATTTAATATAAAACAAACTGTAATGATTTTTAAAAAAAATATTTTTTGTGTTAAAAAAGCCAAATCCTCGAATTTAAGAAATAAATTTGATTATAAATGTCATCATTTGCCGTTTCTACACTTTTGCCTCAGATGTTATGATCTCGAAACGGACAAAGCCACGTGACCCTGCTAACACGCTATTATGTGGAAAGGATAATAAGCAAAAAAGAATAAATGTGAAATAGAAAAAGCGTTTGAGAAAAAATGATATGAATGTTATTTAATCTGATAAAAATAAATGTAACATCTTTTTTTAAACAAATATATTTTTAAGTTAACAATCCTGATACTAGTTAATAATGCGATTCAAAAATAAATACTTACGCTTTACTGAGAATCAATAGATAATTATGTATCCAGGATAATAGTTGAAAACTAAAAAGCATTCCTCTGGAATCATCACATTGATTTATAACGCCAGCGTGGTTCCTCATTTCTTAGATGTGTGTACATTTACACCATATAGTTCGAAATAGTAATATAGAACATAGTTTTCACTGAAATTCTCAATCATATCAAACAAAGACAGTGAACTGTTCCAAGCATTCGGGCTTAAATTATACGTAGTATATGTCCTGTTTTCAGTCAGAAGATGAGAAATCTTTCCTGAGTGGCAATTTCTATTTTTGTCATAGTTACGGGGCTATTAATTTATAGACAATCAAATCTAAAGAAATAATACTACACATTTTGTGAGCATAATTCATTGCAGAGATGTTACTTATTAACTTACGAACCTACGCACGAATGAGACGAACGGCAAGCGGTTAATTTAACGTAAGAATTAAAGTGTTTTACTAGCGATCCCTTTGACTCACACTTAACAGCGCATCGAAGCCTGAGAACATCCCGCCAATAGTGTATGTTTAATCGGGCGATACGATCACTCACGCCGCTATGTCTTTGACGAAGAAGAACATGGCACGTCAACAATCTGAGAAACCACCTAAATGTAACGCTTTGATAGCACACAATTATTCAATTAGTGGGATACAATTAACGTTCGCACTCGACTCTAATATAGTTTTTATCAAGAGTTTCATTTTTTAAGTATCAAATGGTCATCTCTTTTTTCATCTCCACTTTGAAACTGCCTTTCTTTTGTCCGGTTATTGAAAAACAACGATAAACAGTTAGCAGCGCATACATAGTATAATTTAGGAAGGTCCTTACTAACCACCACACTTTGCATTCTATTTTTCAATCATGTACGGAAAATCTCAAAAGAAAAACAACATTGTTCCTTACAAACAACCAAACAAAACACCATGAATCAATATTTAAAGATATAGATAACTTAACGCATAAACATTTTTGCTAAAATTACCTTAATCGGCATTTAAAAAAAAGAAAAATGTTGATATATGTAAAACCAGAAACTAAACAACCATCGTATACAACAGATACTATACCTCTGCTATTTTTTTAAGTTTATATCACAAAATAATGCTGTTATTATTTAGTTATATCATCACATCCACTCCTGTATCGCGCACATGTGTGTTCTAAGGGATATCATCATAATTTACTGCTGTCATCATTTCATGACAACACCAATTGTTCATGAACATACAACAGAAAAGAAGGTAACATAATCCATAGAGTTTAAGTTGTATATATATATACATATATATATATATATATATATATATATATATATATTATATATATATATATACAAACAAGAGCCGTGTGCATATATGTGACGTACGATTTATTGTTTCATAGACTAAGCAGTGTTTGATTTAATGGATTAAGAGGGTGACATCAATACTATAAGTATAGCTTATATTAGTAAGCATAGTGGTGGCGTATCTCCAGGAACTAAGATATGCAAATAAAAAAGAAACTAACCTCTACAATAATGTACATTAAATACACACTTTATCTTTTTTTTACCATAAATGAGAAACTTTTACAAATGATATTTCTGAAATAAAAGTATTTGTATATACGGTTAAATTAATTAAATATTAATATAAATAGGCTTATGTTTTCGGAGATTTCCTTTGTCACATGTTTAATTTGTTATTTCCGTACAGCCTAGCGGCAACATTGTCTTGAATATATGATTGTATTCTTATTATCATAGTGGTGGATTCTGGCATTATATTTATTAAACACATCGTCGATATACGGTGGCCCACACACATGTAAAAAACAATAATTTTGCAAATCTTTACGTTGTCTTTTAAAATATCTGTCACATGTACGGCTGTCTGCCTTTCTTTTGCGAACAATGAATATTTCACTTTGATACAATATTCATGCCCGCTTCCAGTCATAGACTATAGTTATATCGCTGACAGGTATGGTATATATATATATATATATATATATATATATATATATATATATATATATATATATATATATATCGCTTTGTGGTAGAAATAATAGATTACTTTTTCCTATTTTGTTTTCATCAATATATTTATGAGAAATTCTCTTCATAGTCTATTCTCGCCGTCTTTTCGCGTCTGTTTATCTGAAAGCTAGGATGCCCCGGCTCAAATCTCAGTCTTACACTGCTGCAAACACGCGTTCGTTATCGACTGTCAGCAAACCGGTATTGACTATCTTCTGTGGAAAGAGAGTCAAACAAAGAAAAACGACGACTGCAGTGTGATCTTTCTGTTGTTGCCGGATGTACCGACTCTCACTCCGTCAGTCGGCAGGTTTTCGATTATGCCTTTGGGCTATCTTCTGTGAAATGCGAGGATCACGATTTTCCTGGTGAGTCTTCGAATAAAACAATGTTGTTCAGTTCATATAAGAGACCTAGTTATAACTTGCTTCATTTTCACTGCCTTCAAGCTGTTATATTATATTTCGATATGTAGTTATATATATATATATATATATATATATATATATATATATATATATATATATATATATATATATATATATATATATCAGGAAAGTGAGGAAAGAATTTGAAGACTTATGCGTATATAATTTCGATCTAATTTCGGTATGTGTATATATATATATATATATATATATATATATATATATATATATATATATATATGTTACACCGGCCGTTCTAACAGAAGAGACACTACACCGGTTCTCACTATAAATAGTGCGAGTCACAAGAGTCACGAGAGAGAGACAAAGGACAGAATTGTGTTTCTACCTTGCGTCACGTTAGTACCCTTTTTAAAATATTATTGTTGCCAGTTATTGTTAATTATTGTTACCGTTGTTATTGCTTTCTCGTTTATTGTTACTGTTGATCTGTTTTCCTTTTTACGTGGTTTTTTTCTGCCACATTTTGTTTGTTTTTTAAACTTTTATTTTCCCTTGCTAAATGCTAAAAAACGACTCGGGGAAAGACAGTTTTTTAAAAGCCAAAGAGCTTAAAACTTAATTAGATAAAAGAGAAGGAAAAAACGATAAAGAAGAAGAAAATAATTAAATAAAACCACTACCCCCAAACCAAGTCTCCAGCCGGTCGCCAAACCAATACTCCCTAAAATGTCACATTCTCCCAAATCAATGCCCCCCCCAATCACTGACCCAATTTTAGATAAACCTTACAAACTGATCCTACTAAGTCCCATTAAATCGTCCAAAAGTGTCATTTCTCCCAAACCTTCTCCCTTTGTCTCCCCATTAAATCCCCCCCAAAATACTCCACCTGCATCCCCCACAAAGCAATCCTCCCGTTCGCCTCCTCCAGCATCTCCTATAGGGCCTAGCTTCCATTCTTCCTCCCCAATGGATGACATGCCTCCCCCTCCACCTATTGCATAAAAGAGGCAGAGGAGCCCCTCCTTGGCAAGAAAAAGCAAAAACACCGCCTCCATCTCTGGGGAGGATATTTGCAAGGTTACCAATGTCCAAGAAGAAACAGTGAAGTAGTATCACCTCTCTAATCTTGGTGACTTGCTTAAATTCAAAGAAGTCGCGGGTATAACCATAGAAGACTCGTCAAATTTCTCCAACGCCCCTAAAATCTTAACTGTTATGAGGAAAACATCTGAAGCGAAGGCTCTATGGCAGATGCTGGAAAGGGCGAACAGCACTTTTAATTTCACCCTTCCAATGGCCATTTTTAAAGATGAAGTTTTATCTGTCTTAAGGAAAGATTGTGTTGGGAGAGTCCCCATAAGGTTACACCCCGCCCTGTATAGGGTCGCTAAACTAACCTATCCTTTGGATGTTTTGCGGCATCTCCCACGATGGTCAAATTAATGATCAGATGGCCAAACAATCTTTTGGGAGAGCCATCGGCACCCTGACAACTTCTATGTTCGTTTCTGGAACCCAAACATAAGTCACCCTTATGACTCTCTTTCTAGCGAGTTTGAATGGCCGGAGCGTGAGGGCCGACGCTCGTAAATTTTGAGTCGCTACAGACCTTCAGCGCCTTTGAGTGGATATATGTTGTGTTCAGGAAACCCACTTGATTTTAGGGGACGATTTGGGTGCGCTGGCTAAGGGTTTCCACGTTTATTCAGCGTACTTTAATTCTTCCGCTAGTGGGGTTTCCTGGCTGGTAAGCAAACCTTTAGATGCGTCGTGTGACCCTTGCTACATGGATCCGGAAGAGAGACTTTGCGTTTTGGATATTACCATAAAGGAGAATACATTCTGAACTCGGTTCTTTCTTTCGGCGAATCGAGCAGTTCTTGTATTCTACTACGCGGATGGTCAGTCTAGCGGGAGACTGCAACGATTCGGTACAACTTTCGAGTTATATCTATCGGTTCTTGATTAGGAGAGTCGACATAGGATTAATTAAATGTCCAAGTTTTCATAACATAGTTTACTCAGATAATAGACTTGTTCGGGTCTGAGTAAACTTAGATAGGCCTAAGCCTAGATTAGCTGGGTACTGGAAGCTCACCACTTCTTTGTTCGATGTGAAGGGCTACCAGGAGCAGCTTTTACTAACCTTATAGCGGCAATTGACGGGGCTATAATTGGAAATAGGAAGTTGATCCATTTTAAGAAAGTTATAAGGACTTTTACTGCCGATTTTAGCAGACGACTCCATCTATCAACTAGGGAAGCTAAAGTGGCACTAGAGTCTTGATTAGATCGGGCGGTGGAGGTGGGGGATAGCTCTAGTATTACTATAATTAAGGCCAAACTGGCTTCTTTCGCTATCCAAGTGATTAGGGCTAGGTTAAAAAGAGTGCCTAACGAGCAGAGGAACATCGACATGCATTTGATCGACATACCGCTCGTGTCTCATTGCCGGATGGGGGACTCGTGACCATAAACGAAGGTATTCTGGAGGCTTTTCGTTCTCATTTCCAGAATCTTTTTACCCGAGCACCCGGTTTGTCTTTAGCACAATTTGACCCCTATTTAGCCGACTTTTCTCGTCTTGAGGCGACCAATGCGACTAGGCGCGAAGGTTGCATAACAGAGGATGAAGTCCAGGAAGCCTTCAAGCGGATCGGCCTTAACAGGTCTCCGGGGATTTATGGTTTGCCCTACGAACTGTATTTGAAGATGTCGCACATTTTTGTACCCTTGCTGACAGTTTTGTTTAACTCGTGGTTTAGGAATGGGACTATTCCCCAGTACTTGACCATGGGTTTAGTGAAATTGTTACGCAAAAGCAAAAATGGTGGGGATGAGTTAGATAATGTTCGGCCCCTTACAATGCTTAATGCGGGGTTAAAGATTTTGGCCAAGAGCTTATTTAATCGTCTGCAACTTGTTTTGCCTGGTCAAATTAGCCCCGAACAGAATTGTTCTGTAAAGGGTCGGACCATTCAAGATAACTTGCACTCGATACGCTTGATCATAGATGAAGTCGACACTGAAGCCGCGCTGATCAATTTAGATCAGTCCAAATCATTCAATAGGATGGACCATCGGTATTTGGAGGCTGTTTTGTCTGCGGCCGGTTTTGGCCCGCAATTCCGCTTTTGGATTCGCCTCTTATATGCGAACCCCGGTGTTAGGGTTGAAGTGAATGGTATGAGGTCTGAGGCCTTCAGATTGTCCAGATCTCTTCGTCAGGGGTGCCCTCTTTCACCGATGCTTCATGTGCTTGTTTTGGAGTCTTTCCTTAACAGGCCAAGGGTTTATACGGTCCTGCGTAGAATTACTTTGGCAGGTGCTTGGACCACGTTGAAGTACTAGACCTATGCCGACAACTTGACTGTGCTTGTAACGAGCAATGCAGAGATTAGGGTCGTAGACAGAGAAATTAGAATGTATGAAACGGTGACAGGGGCAAAAATCAACTGCGATAAGTCGGGAAGGGTGTTTCCTTGCAGGGACCATTTGGCTGGACGGATGGGGCTTGTAAGCGACTCGGCTTCTGGTTTGGTCCGTATCTTAAGCTGGAGAGAAATTGGGCGGAAGTCCTGAAAGCGATTTGGGCAGCAGCTGGTCTGTGGTCCCGCAGAAATCTTTCATTAAAAGGGAAACCGGAGGTGTGTACTTTGTCACATTCATCCGATCATCCTATATCGTCTTTCAGTGCTCCCACTCTCGTCGGATATACTGCTGGAATTGCAACGGGCTTTTTTGAAGTGTTTGTGGCTTGGAAAGGGCCCTATAGTCCGTCGCGAGATTTGTTACCTTCATCCTTCTGAGGGCGGTCTGGGTATGCCTAGGATCGAATGTCGATGCCACACACTTCGGCTACTTTATCTAGACCTAAGGAGTACACAATGTGAGGGAAACGGTGTCTTCTAGAAGGAAGACACTAAGAAAGCCTTTCCGCCTTTGAGAAGTGTGTACGTGTATTAGGGGGAGGCACACAGGTTGCTTCGAAACGAGTGCTCCTTCTATCGTTAATGTAGACATGCATTGAAGTTGGTTTCGAGGGTGAGAGAAAGCCTCTCTGACACCATGCTGTTGTCCCGAAAGGCATTATATCGGGTAATGGTGAGGGGGACTGCATGAGATGTTAGGCATAGGGGCTCGCTTTGACAAGGTTGGAGCTCCGCTCCATCTGGCCTTGGGCGCCTGGGTTAAGGTGCTTTGATAATGACGAGGCATCGCTTACCTGGCTGACGATTAGGAAGGCACTCTGGGTAGGTAAGAGGCTTCATTCAGCACGCTTGATGATTCTCCGACTTGTGTCAGATGCGGGGATGAGGACGAGACCATAAGTCACGTCTTCGTTTTATGCCGCATCGTCGTGCCGCTGATTAAGCTTGTTGCAGGCTACATGGTTCGTATTCTTAATGTATCGTCTTTTGACCTGGAACCCATTAATGTATGCAGCAACTGGGCTCCGACAACTGATAGGCAAAAACGGTATACGTTTTTAATCTTACTAGCCATTATGAGAGTTACGATTTGGAAGACTAGGTGCAAGAACGTCTACGGAGCTGAGACCTTCACTCCTCTCGACCTTATTGCGATTTTTACATATTACCTGGAGGCTCGCATTTGGGCCGAGAAGGTGAAACTCTCTTCGGCAGATGTTGGTGAAAGGTGGGTAACTGGAGAGCGACTGTACAGAGGGGCATGGGCTTGATTAGAGTGGTATCTGGGCGTGCCTTAGGCAGAGAATATTGGGTTCAGGAAACGAACACTGCTTTAATTTTAAGTTAGATTAAGAGTTATTTTAAGTTATTTTCTGTTTAATTTTTGTTGATTTTTAAGTTTAACAATTTAGCTAGTGTATGATTGATTCCATTACATGCCCTCTTTTATTTTTGTCCTCATACGACTCCCCTTTTTATTTTCTGTCCCATGTTAAACTCCCCTCCCCTCCCCAATTAGGTGACTGAGCGCCAGATTTCTCGGAGATGCAGGTCACCCTTCGATATTTTCGAAGGAGGTGTTTAGGAATAAATACTTTGGGGCCTGAATAAAACCTCTTTTTTCGAGTTTTCGATTTCGACCAGCAAATCTGCATTTGTGCCACATTTCAATAACGGGGGACTTTTTACTAACATTTATTTTTATTTCACTTTTTCATTGTATATATCATTTTTGTATATATAAATTTTAGTCCCCCCCCCCGTTGCATATTTCTTTTATGGGTTTTAAGTAGGAGTTCACGGTATGAATTCTTATCGTGAGTGGCAATGGATATAAAGTATGAATGTGGTATTTTGGTGAATGATGGTCATGATTGAAACTAGCTAAGCTTAGTTTTTTTTAAGTTAGCGATGAACCTTTTTGGCCTTGTGCCACATTTTGTGTATTCGTTTACGCGAATAAATATTGAGAGAAAAATGACAGACTTGTAACTGTCTAGCCAAGTTTCCTTATCTTGTACCTTTATGTTAATACACTTGTTATCTTAACCAAACCTCGACTTGACTTCTTCTATTTATTCTTGGACTACTTCACAACAGATTGACGACGAGAAATCGAAACGATATCACTGCAGAAAATCACCCATAGTGATTGATATACAAGGATTCGCAAGATCATCATCGAAAAACATCGTCGTCTTTTCAAACAGATAGTTTGATTCGCAAGGATTAACAGCAAATGAACCACTACAAGAGTAGTTTAGCGACGAAAAAAAACCCCAAAACACAAACTCAAAACTTGCTACTAAAAATTTAAAACTAAAAAACGCGAAAAACATTTTCAATTATTAAAATTATTGAATACACTGTCACCATTATTTTTTTCTCTTCAAGTTCACTGAATCGTTAAGATAAATGTTATCCGCGTCAACTATTACAGATATTGTGTAAGTTTGTCGTTATTATTAGGACAACATCTGATATTTGACCAAGATCCGGATTGACTATTTATAAAAACGGTCTACCACAGAATTTTCGAGGGCAAAGAAGGACGCGCAGTGAAAAATATATATTCGCGTAAGTCATTTGTGCTTCTAACAAAGAACTGTTAAATAAGCAAGTCGCATTTTTGCAAAATGCAAAGGAGTTAAAAAGATTTCCTATATAACTAGTCTTATTAGGCTTATAGCGACGGACTTGTTTTTGTAAAACTACGTACACATGTATAAAAAAGGAGGTTTTTTTCTCAGTTTTGTTTTTCAAACAAAAGAACTGGGATTGAATTTTTTTTTTGCTAAGAAATATATTTCTTGCTTTGTGTGTTGGTTGAGCAAACTAATTATATTAGGCACGTTGTGGGGGAAACTGATTTTTTTTTACAAGTGTAAATTGTGCGGTGCATAATTTGAATTCGTGAATGATGGACGCTGAATCCAAAGATTCTCTTTTTCAATTAGTTAGATTCAAACGGAACAAAATGTTACGTTACAAAGACAGCAAGTTGAACAATAAATGGAACTTCAAAGAAAACAAGTTGAAATTGAGGAGAAAATTAAAAGAGAGATGTTAGAACAGCAAAAAGCCCAAAGAAAAAAGAGCCGGCGACCACACGAGAAGAAAAATTCCAAAATAGACTGCTACAACAGAAGAAACACTTTTATGAACTCTTGATAACAGCACAGGAGAGACAGAGAACATTTCTGGAGGCAACACAGTTAACGAAAGCAAACGAGAATCATAATGCATTCTCCCAGACGGCTGTGTGGAGCGCTATCGAAATTTACAATTATAATCCAGAAGACGATGTCACTCTTGCTCACTTCTATAGAAGATATGAGGATATTTTTGTATCGGACTGCAGTACATGGACAGACTTTAAAAAAGTTAGATTTTTGGTAAAAAAAATAGGAGCTACCGAGCATACAAAGTTCGTGAATTTAATCCTTCAAAAAAAGACCAGTGAGTTGAACTTCCAGGAGGCAGTTACTTTACTAACAGAACTGTTTTCAACAAAAACTTCTCTTTTACACATATAAGTGTATAAATGTCACTAGAAGAGAGGAAGACGACTACATTACGTATGCAAGTATAGTAAATAAATTTTGCGACGATTTTAAATTAGAGGAATTATCATCGGATAATGTTTAATGTTTAATATTCATGCAAGGTCTGTTCTTAAATAAAGACTCCGAAATCAGACGTCGTGTTTTAAATAAACACAAAAGTAAGCCATTTCTAACAATACAACAGTTAGCGGAAGTAGTTTTAATAACAAGCAGTACAAATAGCTATATGCGAGATCCGAACACCGTTTCGTGAGATCACTCTATCTGCCTGGTAAATAACAGCCGATTGTCGCTATTTACAGTTAAAGTTACTCTATATTTACTAACTAATTTACGATGGCCGTTTGGATAAGATCACCGACTGCGAATCAGTGGCGATTTGTGTTTGGGGTTCGCGCCTACCGACCGTCGGGAATTAGTTCCTAGACTGAAGATTGCGTTAGCATGAAACATCGATGTCTCTAGGTATTTAAATAATGAATATTTATTTATAAAAATATTATTGTATATATATATATATATATATATATATATATATATATATATATGAGAAGAATGTTGTAGTTCGCTTGGAGCATTGTGTATAGTGTAAGAATAATATTTTTTTTTGAAGGCGATAACAATGCGTTGTTAAAGTGACACATACGACACGTGGAATCGTAAAAACAAAACAAAGTGACAATATTGAAAAGTCAATAATTTTCAAAAAATTTTTTATTTTATTTACCAGTGTATCGTGACCGTGGTGTTGGGTTGGAGTGTGTCCTTTTCATTATTATTATTATTTTTTTAATTTTCGAGGGTATCCCTAATCCTCAGAATAAAATAAATACTACCACTCGTTGGAGTGTGTTTTTTTTTGTTGCCAAAAGCCGGGGCCGGAAATGTTGGTTTGTTTTTAGTAGCAGGTCCGCAGAAGTTTGTTTATTTATTTTTTTATAAATTATTATTTGCTATTTTAACAGTTGCTGTTTATTTTGTTAGTAAATATACTGAGTAATTTATTTTTTATTTATTTATTTATTTTTATTTTTTTATATAACGTTGTTGTTTGTTTTGTTAATAATATACTGAATAATCATTATCTCGGTGGTAGAGGCTGGTAACTCGTGTGAGTCAAGCTTTGTTTGTGGGAGTTATGTCCCTTAGGGTTTTAATAATTTCGTTCTATAAATTTGTTTACCGTGTGTGTGTAGTAGCAGATGTGATTGGGTGGGTGAGGAATCCTGGGTATGGAGGTGGGGCGTCGTTAATAGAGCATTTGGTATATATATATGTGTGTGTGTGCGTGTGTGTGTAGGTGTATGTATATATGTGTATATATATATACGTATATGTAAAATACATACATGCATACATATTTATTTTATTTCTTTATTTTATTTCTTTATTTCTTTATTTATTTTTTTTATTTTTATTTTTTTGTTCGATTCTATATTATTATTTATCTATAGTATTAGATTTTGTTATGTGCAGTCGTGGTATATAATGGTCGGGATTTCAAGCTAATAAGTAAGGCGGGCAACAAGTGCAACCACGTGTCCGAGTTAGCAGCAGGTGCAAGTGGCTGTGTGTGCACCAGTGTCAGTAATTGGGCTAATAATATGGGCCTAACTAACTTCATTTAGTGTTGTTATCGCTAATAGTAGGTCCGCATAATATCATAGATGTTTGTTAGTAAAATGTGTATGATGGTGCTTGTCGTGTGTGGTTATATTAAGAAGTTGGAGTTTAGCTCGGCTCTGTTGTTCAATTTAGGGGATAGCTTTCTAATTAATATAGATTCTTTAAGTCTGAGATTGCCCTGGTCTCTTTCGCTAGCTAGTATCTTGACTCGTATGTCTTTGGTGGGGTTGTGGCCATGTGTTATATGTTTTTGGAAGGATGATGCCTTGGTGGTTACGTGTTCTTTAATTCGTATATGCAAAGGTATCACTGTACTGCCGATGTAGAATTCATTGCAGACCGCACATTGTATCTGGTATATAGCATATGTGCGGTTGCATAAACCCGTGTTGTTGATGGGGCAGTTTGCTAGGGTGCAAGGGTTCGTGTTGAAAGGTGTTCTAGGTTTAGATAGGTGTTGTCTTAGTGTAGGTCCGGAGTGTGTGAGTTGAATGTCTAAATGTTCTTTGTGGATGGCTTTGCGGATGGCCGAGGTTATTCTATCGCTAAAGTGTGGTATTTTAAGGAAGCATGTGTTAGAGGAAGTTTGTTTTGGGTGTTTTCTAGATGTCTTATTGTAGTGTCTGATGTTTTTGGGTATCCATTCCGCTCGAGTATCTGTTGGAAGTGTCTAACAGAGGATGTCTTGTTGGTTTCCGTAGTACATTTGCTACGGATGCGGTTTACTTCGTTCACAGCATATCCTATTTTGGCTTTGGTAGGGAGGGCCGATTTATAGTTTACGAAGATATCTCTGCAGGAAGCTTTCTTGTAGAATTTGGTGTGAATAAGCCCTTCGTCGGTGATGCAGAGCGTGAAGTCTAGTAGTGAGAGGGATCCGGATGTCTTAGGGTGTTCGATTGTGAATTGTATTTTGTGGTCTGTGTTCTTAAAGCTAATGAAGATTTTGTTGGCTTTTTCGCGGGATGATGTGAGCATGAGAATATCGTCCACATATCTCGTGAAAAAAATGCTAGAGTGGCAGGTGTCTAATGCGCGTTGTTCTAACCTATTCATGTATGTGATGGCCAGTAGCCCTGATAGGCTGGATCCCATAGGTAGGCCTGTTATTTGTTTGTAGGTCTGTCCTTTGTATGTGAAGTAAGTGTTGTCGACTATTATGTAAAGTAGCTTGTGTATGTCAGTGGCAGTGAGACCGACGCAGTAGAGGTCGTTGAATGAGATGTAGTCGGTGATTAGGTCCACAGCTGGGTGAGTTGGTACGGATGTATAGAGGGATACAACGTCGAGGCTGAACGCATATCTGTTGCGTTGTAGTTCCTGGGGTTGCAGTGAGTGCAGTCTGTGTATTACCTCATCAGAGCTGCTGACGTGTCCTGGGTAGGTGGGAAGTAGGGGCTTTAGTAGTTGGGAGAGAAGCCAGGAGATCTTGTAGAGGGGTCCCTCTATGCTTGAGACTATGGGCCTTATTTGTGTTATGGGGCTGTTTTTGTGTGTTTTTATTAGGTGGTAGAATGTAGGGAGTCTGCTATTTCTTATGGTGAGGTTTCGTTTGTATCTGTTGGTGAGGTTTCTTTTCTTACATATTAGTGTCCATGCTGTGTTTATATGATTTTCTATCTTTGGCACAACATATCATCCATCATACAAAGAGAACAACCAAACATCACACCCAATCTCACAAGAACGCAACGACTCACCCTCAAAAACTTAAAGGACAAACACCTAATATTCCTGCCTTCTGACAAAGGCAAATAATTCTGCTTTATCTCTCAAGAAACGTACGACGACCTAGCACTCAGACACCTCAACAACGACACACTCTACACACCCACCACAGACGCCTCCCCCACGTAGATAGAAAATCAGATAAACACAGGGCTAGGTCGTCGTACGTTTGTATAATATTCTTGTTTTCAATATTTTAAACATTTCAATATCTAATTTTACAGAATCAAAATACTTCAGCATATATTGTAATACCATAATATACACTCTTTCTCTCTCTCTCTATATATATATATATATATATATATATATATATATATATATACATATATTAATTCTCGACTCTATTGTACCCCTTCTCTTTTTATCGTTACCTCTCTCACCCATATATTTTGCCCTCTTCCATCGCTGCCTGTCGTTCCTCTTTCCTCCTCTGATTTATTATTTCCTATTCTGATTATTTACACCATTCATTATATAGTGACTCGCCCTTTTACAAGCTGTTCATAATACTAGCAAAAATATACTACCGCAGGGAGTATATTTTTGCTAGTCAACCTATATTTTAAAAGACAACTTCTGTCTCTCTCTCTCTCTCTCTCTCTCTCTCTCTCTCTCTCTCTCTTTCTCTCTCGCTCTCTGTATGTGTATGTCTCTCCGCCAGTCACATTTGTAAAAGATATATCTAAACTACTTGTAGAAATAGGAAATATACCATTAATACTAAATAATACATTCCCAATTACAAAAAAAATATTAAATAATCGTTTTTGGAATCGGAATTAGGCTACAATTTTACCGATTACGATACCAATTACGATACCCCAAAATGTTCCGATTTTTCGATTTCGGATCTCAATTCCGATTCCCATTAATTGTCTCCACACTAATTATTATCAAGACAGACATATATTTAACAATATATATATATATATATATTGTCAAATATATGTCTGTCTTGATAATAATTAGTGTATATATATATATATATATATATAATGATCCCCAAAGTTATATGGATGGTCTTGTATGCTACTAAAACTTTGAGCATTTGTCATTGTATTGTCATGATATATATATATATATATATATATATATATATATATATATATATATATATATATATATATATATATATATATATATATATATACTGGCCCAAATTCTTTTATTTATTATCTAGTAAATACTGTTGTACTTGAACACGTACAGATAAATAATTATTAGTTTCAAACTATTAGTAAAACCAACATCAATGGAACTATTAATAATGGATATTATTCATACGTCTCTCTGAAGCAGAAAATATATTATTAGTTTTACTCGCTCACTTTTTATATTTACTGATCATCTTCTATGTATACCCAACCCAAAACTTCCTCAAACATCATGCGTCTTTCAAATTTGCATAATCTATTTGTTTTAAATCTCCTAATAAATTTATATTTGCAAATATACACTCATGATTGTTTTTTATTAGATTTGTGGATATATTTTAAACATTTTCGTTGGTAATAATCTTTATAAAAGGTATAATTATAATTAATTAAATATATTGTTTTTTTAAATCTATATAATTGAGTAACGTAATTAAATTAGATTGTTATGGAATATGATGGAACAGCCGGCGTCCTGTCAAACATTCTAGTACCCTCACTCTGATTATTAAGTATTACGTTCTATTTCTAACGCACAGAAAGTTATATTTTAAAAAAATTACCAAGTGTTAACATGACATCAGATTAAAGAGATAAAGAGAACGAGAGAAAAGTGAGAGAGAAAAAGAGAGTGGATAAACGCGAGAAAGGCAGAGAGAATAAAAGAGAGAGAACAGTGAGAGGGATGGGCACATGACAGTGGCCCGTTATTTGATTAATAACATATAAACAACACATTATCTAAGATTTATCCTACGACTCGCTCAAAAATGATATATTTACTTTGATTTTTTTTATATTAAACGTTTTGGGTTTGTTTGTTTTTATTTTCATTAGAAATTTTGTTTTAATACACCAATTTATTGAATTTAAAAAAATAATTAATTACCAAAAAATAAAATTCATATAAAAGTTAAATACGAACATGTGTTTAGTTTTAAATGCTTACTAATGTAAACAATAGGTCGTAGAATTATCCTTAAGTGCGAACTTACAGTACTTAAATTCCAGAAAGATAAATGTTGCCATCATGAATATTATTTTTGAGGCGGAATTAAATGAAACAATTATAGTTGATCAGATTTAATATAATTATTTATTTTAATTTATTTTTGTTCGATTAAATTTAAAAACTTTCTTCTATTTATCGAATATACTTTTAAAATGTTGTTTTCTAAACACTTTACTTGCGGTTACCTTTTACTTAGTTTAACTGTAATGTGTCTAATATGTAACTTAAAACAACTAGAAGAAATATTCGACTGGAGGGAGCATATATTTGCTAGTCATAATAACGAAGGTTGGTAAGAAGTGGCACCGATAAATATGGCACTAGCAGATAAATAGGAAAAATAGCACGTGTAAAAATATAGATACAAATCTCATAATGAGTTTATAAAAAATGTAATGAAATACATGAAAGTAATCAATTTAAAACGAAAACTGTATCTACATAAAATAAGTAAATGAAGACCTTCAGCTAAATCACACCTTTCATCTCAAAGAATGAGATTCTACTTATTTTAGGTTATTACGTGTAAGCAACTTGGAACAGCTGGGGAAAATCTATTATTTTTTAAATTTACAATGGTGAAATAATTCTACATATCAATTTCACAATAAAAGATCAACCATCTCTTGGTCAGTATCAAACTAAATAGAGTTTTAAGGGCCTATAACCATTGGTTCCGTTAACGTACATTAATATTGTGTGTGTTTGGGAAAGGAATGATAGAAACCTCCCTCTCATAACCCGATTACTTACCTTAAAACTAGATGGCGACAAGTCCCGCCAAACAATATACTCTGCCTTACCCCGACCACTAACCCTAAGTCCGGGGTACACCCTTTATAACCTTTCACGAGTACTACGTCCAGATGAAAACGTAATACACTTCCTAAAAACATGATCACATCGAAGATTAACACAATAACAACAATAAACTTTAATGTGATGGGTTCAATATTGCGGGGGCTTATTTAATATTAAAAGCTATAGGGGGAACCCACTTATCCCAAATCTAAAAGAAATAGATGTTAGTTGTTTTAAACTCACAAATTAAATTATCATAGTGCATATTACATCAAATAGGAAATAATTTCAAACAGAATGACCATCGTCATACGTCGCTATTTAGCATGGAATCGTTTCATTTGATGGAGTCTTGTGTATCTGCTAGCACAAACAACTGTGACGTAAGCAGAAAAACGCGACTAAATGAAATCGTCTTCTCTTTACGAATGCTACAGTTCAAGCACCTGGGGTGTATTTATCTTAAAAAAAAACACCGTATTTTTTTAGAGAAAATGATGCTGAAATAGTTGTGTATACTTTAACCACTTTATCTAAAATGTCCAATGTAGTATTATTACAGCTTTCCATCGAGTGACTTTCTATATTTTAAGTATTTTTTAAAGGTTTTTCATATCATAAAATTAGAATTAAATTGTAATTGTATTTACAGTTTGAGAAATGACTAATTCAAATAAAATGTTGTCAACTTACGACTTACGACTTTGTTTTAAAAGAGAATACAACTTTAGTAGCCTCACTACATGCACTCAATTATCTGAAAAACATTATAAAGATTGTTAGAAATACCTTTTCTACCGTGTAAAATACGAGCTCCCTCAAGTGTATTTTTTTATTTTACGAAAATATATTTGCACATATATTTTTACGATAATATGTAAAAAAAAAACTCCATAGGTAAATATTAAGACATTTTTAAGGAATCAAAATCGGAATCTGTAATGTATCGGAATCGGAAATTTAGAACAGAATCAGTAATTGTATCGGAATCGTGAAAATATTGGAATAATTGTCCAATCCGTAATACTAATTAATAGTTGTTATCCAAAATGCCTCCATTTTTTATCTTCTCTATTTTCTAGCATATATTATACCTTTATATCTCTCTCTAATGTGTCTCTCTCTTTTTTGGCTATCTCTTCTGTTTTACTTTCCTATGTATACTTCTGTCTTTTCGTTATTTACGTCATTCTACTTCTCCGTCTATATCATTATTATTCCACCTGTATTAATTGCATTCGCTTTTTCTGACGCTATACACTGTGTGCGGTAATAAGCACGAGGGACACACACATTTGTAAGTATATAAATCAGTATAGAGGACTTGCCCAAGAATTACGTTTTACATTATATGCTATAAAACTGTCGGAATCAGCATTATATACACATAAGGAATAATAATAATAATAATAATAATAATAATAATAATAATAATAATAATAATAATAATAATAATAATATTAATAATAATAATAATAATAATAATAATAATAATAATAATAATAATAATAATAATAATAATGATAATAATAATAATAATGCAAAAAGCAACAAAAAAAACTGGAAAAGCTGATAAGTACGACCAAAATCTTCAGTCAAGACATTCAAATTTAATTCGAAATCGAAAAGTGTGCATTGCTAGAGATTAAAAAAGGAAAGCTGGAGACGACTGAGGGCATGGAACTACCCAACCAAAAGCAGATGAGGGCGCTAGATGAACAAGACAGCTATAAATATTTGTGAGTTTTGGAAGCAGACACAATCAAATCAACACTAATGAAAGAGAAGATTGGAAAAGAATACAAGAAGGCTCTTAGAAAAAAAATTATATAGCAGAAACCTAATCAAAGAAATAAAAACCTGGGCAGTATCACTAATAAGATATTCTGGACCATTCATAAGCTGGACTGAAGAAGAACACAAGCACCTTGACCAGATGACTAGAAAAGTAATGACTATGCACAATGCACTACATGCAAAAGACGATACAGACATACTCTACGTAAAAAGAAACGAAGGGGGAAGAGGACTGGTAAGTATAGAAGACTGTGTGGACGAGACTAAAAAAGAGGTGGAGAAATACATAAACCAGAACACAGAAAGACTAATCACCGTAGCAAGAGATACTGTCCCAACGAACAACGCAGGAAACATTGAAACTGGACAAACAGACAAGAAAAGAAAAATGGAAAGAAAATCAACTACATCGACGCTTCATAAGACTCACAAGAGAAGAAACCAACGCAAATAGCTGGACATGGCTAAGAAAAGGAAACTTGAACAGCGAAACAGAATCTTTACTGATGGCTGCACAGAACAATGCGATTAGGACAAACAACATTAAAGCTAAAATAGATAAAACCCAGGTAAACAATAAATGCAGACTGTGTGGACAAAGAGACGAAACAATAAATCATATAATAAGTAAATGTAAGAAACTTGCCCAAAAAGAATACAAGAACAGACATGACTGTGTTGGGAAAATAATACACTGGGAACTGTGCAAACAATTGAATTTCGAATATGCAGACAAATGGTACAAACATAAACAAGAAATAGTTCTGGAAAACGAAAAATATACAAACAGATAAACTCATACAAGCAATTTTTATAATAGACAAAAAGGAAAAATCTTGTAAAATCGTAGACTTCGCCATTCCAGCAGTCCACAGAGTGAAGATCAAAGACACAGAAAAACGTAGTAAATACACAGAACTAGCCAGAGAACTGAAAGGCTTATGGAGCATGAAGAAAGTTAGTATAATACCAATAATCGTAGGAGCCCTAGGACAATCCCCAAAAAACCTGGAGAAAAGACAGGGATAAATTGGAATCAAAGGGCCCATCGAAACTATACAAAGGAAGGCAATGATAAAACAACTGCAATCTTAAGGAAAATCCCCGAATGCGGAAACCAACACGCATAAGTTACAAAGGCTAACCAGTCACAAGGATTTTACAACAGGAAGAAAACAAAACCACACGAAGAACACCACAACAAGAACCTAGGAACAGAAACTGCAAGAAACAGCACTTCAGAATCCCCCTCCAATAAATTACACCGGCCTCAGCTATCACTACACAAAAATGAATCAAAGAAACAGAAATTACAAGAAACACTATAAGCCCTCCCTCCCCCCCCCAAAAAAAATAAATAAAAAGAATTAAAAAAATTTTTTTTTTAAATAAGGAAAGAGAAAAGGAAAATATTCAGAAATTTTTTTTTTTAATTATTTTATTTATTTATATATATATATATATATATATATATATATATATATATATATATATATATATATATACATAATTTTTAAATGGTGCCGGCCTAGGCTGACACCAGACAAAATATTTGTAGAGGGTCGAGGATGATGAGAAGACCGAGGAGGAACAGCACAAACCAGACCATCACTGGAAAAGTGCAGAGAATGCTGGGAGCTTGGGGAGGCTTATAGCCACGTAAGACCCAGGGACGACCAATTGTCCTTACAAGCAATAAATCAAAGGTAAGAGGCTGTTGCGATACCGCATCGTTATCGAAAAGAGGTGAAGAATACTGGAAATCCTGGGAGACTTGTTGTCACTCAGACTCCAGGAAATACCACTGGTTGTTTTCGGTGAGCAATCAGTGACAATGATCTGTGTGAGAACTCATAGCGAGTAATAATAATAATAATAATAATAATAATAATAATAATAATAATAATAATAATAATAATAATAATAATAATAATAATAATAATAATAATCCTCGTCTTAACTATTATTTAAAGTCATGTTGTTTTATATGGCATAAATTAGCTAAAGTGTAGTATTTATTTAGTTCATAGAACACAAATAACCCTTATACCAGTCTTTTGTCTTTTTAAATGTAATTAAATATTGAAATATATTACTTTTCGGCAGTTTTAAGTTTTCGAAATTATTTCAAAATTTCGAAAGTACGTTATAGTTGACAGAAACGATCTGTTTATATCTCTTATTGTGTCAAAGAAGAAAAACGCATTTGCACTCGCAATACTGAGGCATTTTATTATTTAAACAATCACCAGTTTTATCTACGAAGAGAAACAGTTGCGTATAGGGCATGCCCTTTGTCAAGATTCCATCAGACATTTCACTATAAAGAATCGCTGCTCGCAAATATGGTCAACGGGAATAGAATTATCGAAATGGGTGAGTTTTAGTTGCCGTGTCTCTTCTAAAACTGGAAATGTAATAGGCACTGCACATACCAAGTCCAGCCTTTGAATGATTTATGTTCCGGTTGGAACACCAAAAGTGATCAATATCCACATTTGGTGCATGAAGAGTCGTATATAGCTTCTGAACCCAGATGCAATGACAAAGCGCTCTGTCAAGATGTATTGTGATAAACATTAAGCTGTGGAAGTTTCATTATAAACTTATGGTTTTAGTTTGTGTTCTAAATGTAACAGGCAATTACGGTGCTAGCAAGTAAAGCAGGGGGGTATGAAGCAGTTACTCCTTTTGCTGTATGTGACAAATAGTTGTGCATCTATATACAATATTAACATGAACAATAGTGTGTGCTCATACTGTAGATACTAATTATGGAGTTAAAATTACAGTTATGAATTGACATTATTTATATATCTTCCCTATAGAGTATTTACTACCTGCATTGTGTTCGAGAGTAACTATTTGACGCATTTAATACTAGTAACTTTAACGGATAGCGGTTTCTGAGAGTAATCAGTGAGTTAGAGAGTGTTATACCATATAGGATAGAACGCACTGGAGTATAAGAAAATTGTGAAAAGCTTCATGACAGTTTAAACTAATCGGAAATCCTAGCTACAGTTCAGTGCTCTTTGAATACTTTGGAGGCCGTAGGGTGTGAGCGATAGAATTACATCAAATATGTGAAAGTGTTGGCGAACCAGAGGGATTATAGCAAATGTTCTGACTGAGGTGACACTACTAAAACCGTCGGGAAGATTTGAAAAGATGCGGCACGATACATGCAAAACAATGCGGATTTGGGAAAGAGAGAGAGATGAGCGTCATAGTGACAATTGTGTAGAAACGATTGAACTAAGGTGGTTTATAGTCCTTATATAAAGTCGAGAGGGCCAACTATTCGTTGCCAAAGTACAAAAGAACCACTTTACGAAAGTAAAAACACTCTGCAACAATGTCAAACACTCTTGTACTTTTTGGAAGCACTTCGACAACGAACTGAACAACATGTGGCTAGCCTACAGTATGCATGTAGTCCCGGGCGTCATGTAGACAATGTTAACACTAATATTGATGTTAGCTGTGTATATTTTAAGCGACGGCCACGTGATGTCGCCCCACATCTTCAGACAAGGAACTAATTCTCAATTCAAATAGCTATATTGAGTTGCTGTCACTTGTTCCCAGGTGCTTGATGAATAGGGTGGCGGCAGACATGGCACTTTGTGGCAGTAATATTTAGCTTCGTGTCACGCATCCGATAACATCGAGGTGTAGCTATTTGAGATCGTCAAGGACTTCACCAATCACAAAATCTAGTTGCAACTCAATCGACTATTATGTACAGTTGAATAAGACACAAACCGTAACACCTTAGCACCAAGGATGAATGGATATCCAGGAGCAAAATCGTGTAATGGCGTCTATCGAAGTACACCATTACGGCCGCATGATTTAAGTTTAGGTTGAGCTTGGACGCGGTGCTGAAAGCTCATAGCGAGTTAATTGAGTGAGGTGTAATTGTTCTTAGAGATTAAATTAAATATGTCCGAAGAAATCATCTATTGACCAAGATATTACGTTTTGTTTTCATTCCTTTCAAAACCCTGTCAGATTTATACCGAACACACTGCATTTAACGTATGATTACAATATAGAAATAGGGAATATCACCAATAGTTATATGTAGGTATATATATATATTACAAAATGCCTAAAAGCACATTAAAAGTATACTCTTTTAAATCAG
This sequence comes from Sepiola atlantica, assembly GCA_963556195.1. NCBI lineage: Eukaryota > Metazoa > Mollusca > Cephalopoda > Sepiida > Sepiolidae > Sepiola > Sepiola atlantica. Next base: position 224,712,359 of record OY744515.1, on the reverse strand, counting down.
TTAGCGTTGTATTAGAATAAATGTAAGCTTGCATTAACTGTTATCACTAAATAAATGACTATAATCCTTAATAAAAAGGTGTTGTTTAATTGAAAATATGAGCCTTCAAAACATAGGCATTGGTCAAACGAGTGGAAAATTATATTAAAATGATTTATTGTTTTACTTAATCTAATAACTGATTCACATGTGTGCCTACAATATCGTTGCACTATTTTTTAGTATATTAGATAATATATAAAGTCAACATTATCTACGTGTTTCTGATTCGTGGAACAGCCTACCAGCGGTAGTGACGATGTCTATCATATCTATGTGTGAAGTTGGCTTAGACAAACGTTAATACTGTATACAGACGTTCACATCTTCTAACTTCTCCTTTGCTATTTTTTCTAATCAAATGTAATTTAATTATATATATATATATATATATATATATATATATGTTTATTATTTTAATTTATAGGTGGGGCATTGTTTTATTCACTGCCAAATTTGTATGTGAATCGAAAAGTTCAAATTTCAAAATCAAGAATGTTATAAATAGAATAGAAGAAAAAACGTTGTAATGAGTTGAAAGGGATATTTTTAACACTTCATTTTTATTGGAATTAGATACTTTTCCTGTGGTTAGATTAAACACCAATCAACATCACGATCAGTAATGTGTGTTCGAATGCTGTTTTCTATCGCTAACCTTCAAAGTAAGATAATTACTAATTTGTATGGATCAACTTGTGGGGCGTTCGATAGGTAAATTAAGCACAACGAATAGATTGACATACGTCCATACTCTGTACGTTTGTGAATATAACACATCATTTAATAGCTCATGCGCCTGATATATAGTTGACGTTAGTAAATTTTAAAATCGATATGTTCTTAACGAAGTACTTACTTTCAAATTGCACGTGTAAATCGGATTGTTAGTTCACAAATTACAGTTATTTAATCGACGCTACTGTAGCCAATTTTAAAAACAATAAAAATGTTGAATTTCACGAATCATTGCCTTTAGATGGGAACATACTGTTCACGTTCAATGTATTGATACGTGTCCGTCGTAAATCACAGTAAATAGGTCATATGCTGACTTTAGACACGTTCGCACAAACCTATATGATGCTTCACGCTCATGTCACCCAAATTAAACAGTGGTCCCAGTAGAAAAGTTTTAAAAAATACACAAACCTTTTGGTTAATTTTAAAATGAAGAGGAGCTGGCGCTATTAGTAGACGGTGTATTCACTATTCTCCACGAACATTTTTCAATGATAAACCTGTGTTCAAAGTGAGTTCTGCGTTTCTGCACGATCGATAAGAAACCAACAACCAACGGCGATTTAAAGCGTTAGGGTAAACTCGTTCAACGCAACGAAGAGGTACTTTTTCATCAATTATCTTGATTAGAAGAACTATCAATTGCAAAGATTATATGTCATAAAATATGCGTTTGAAAGAAAAAATCGCCAAAACAATAGTCAACAAGAGAGTAGAAAATCCAACTTCTCCACAAGACTATGCACCTTTTCATAAGTCGATTGTAACAATATAAATGCAACATGAATTGCACCTCACTATCATTTGGATGTTACTCCAGTGAATACTGAGAGATTTTGTGATGATGTGATATCGGAAGCAAGAGCGCATTTTTAGGCCAAAGAGGAGACGTTCTGAAAAATAGGCATAGAGTTGAGATTCGATGTTAGTGTCTTACTATCTGATCTATCAAAGGAATGGGAAATTATATTGTGTAAATAGATCATTCCATTTGTTTACATATTTTACTATACTAATAATCGGAAAAACTAAATGCTTTTTCACGGAAGTGTATTTTATCTTAAATCAAGGATGAACATAGTGATAAAAGACAGGTATCACCAATAAACGTTGTAATATATAATATTTTAATAAAATAATTCATATATATATATATATATATATATATAAATACACATATATATATATAGATATATATGTATATATACAAATAGCAGTAATTAAAGAGTAAGATAACAGTTATCAAAAGTTCATAGTATGTGTGTGCTTCATATGGTAATCATTTTAAATAGCTAAGTGCTTTATGAATCACCCGTATATATATATATATATATATATATATATATATATATATATATATATATATATATATATTGCCAGAAATATATTTTCATGACTTACTATATATATATATATATATATATATATGTATGTATATATGTAGTGAAAGAGAGATAGACAGAGAGATAGATTTCTAACAGATCGTTCTCGTCTTATAATGCATGCTATCATAAGTAATGCTCGACTTAATGGTTTAGCGTATTCGACTTGGAAATTAGACTACTCTTATGTAGTTGATTTAAGCCTATATAGATGTATTTTTATACAAAAGTAAAGTACGCTCACGCACTATATTTGTATATTTTACTTCTTGAAGTAATGAAATTCAACCCATAAATTTAAATACATTTTAAGCATTTTAAGACAATCGAATTCACAAAACTATTTTTCTAAGTGCACAACTACAGTTGCTAAAACTCCAAATAAAAATCCATTGTTTAAGATGAAAAATATAATGCTCAAACTATAGATATATAGTATATTCTGGTCGGTATAGGGTTATGTGCAGGATTAAATGAGTCACTTACACATCTTAACATCAAACATGAGCGGCACTATACAACACAATAAAAAGTTTACAAAATAAGCTTACCTAGTTAGGTGAAATATTTGCTTTCAGGGTAGGAATATCTTAAACTCGAGAAAAAATCATTAGAACATTGAAAAATTAAAAAACTATAGCATAACAGACGAATTCTGTTATTTTTAAAAACGTTTACACACACACACATCTACACACATACCCACACACACACACACACATATATATATATATATATATATATATATATATATATATATATATATATATATATATGTGTGTGTGTGTGTGTGTGTGTGTGTGTGTGTGCGCGCTTTTCTCCCATTACCCAAGAAAGTATGTGCAGGGAGCGGAAGGGACAACGAAAATTGCAAGTCAGACAACCCCCACTGTCTGAAATGTGTTCGGGAAGAATGTGTTATGCTATATTCAATAATAAAACGTTTTCTAAAATATTTTTTCGTTCCTTTTTCGATACCGATTGCTACTATTCTCTTTTATTTTTTTCTTTATTTAAACTTTCAACTTGTAACTATTTTATCCATTTATTTCTTTTTAATTTCCCAAATTGCCATATTTTGATATGAATATTCGTGAAAACACTAGCAAAACGTGGCTCTTCTGCCGTCATTTCTGACGGAAAGTGTTCGCACGTTATATATAATGTGTTGCATAAGATTAACACATCACGATGTTTGTAAAACTTGTAATTAGAAGGATTCGGCTGTTCTTACTTCGCACTTATAATTAGTGATCATATACCCATCGTTAGGCCGACTCTATTTCCATTATCAACAATATCCTCCATCGACTATGACTTTCTCTAAAAGGCATATAACGCGCCCTCATATATCATTTTACTTATTTGTCTTCCCTTGCAGTTTCCGGTTTGTCTAAGTTTATTCTGTCCATAATTCGAATTATGTTTACGAAGTTATATGGTATGTTAACTAAAATTTGGCTGATACGCGTTAGCATGCTATATTGGTTGATGAATATTTATCTCTCTCCTACGGCGGGAAGATGTGACTTAAATGTCGGAAAGGTGTATTTGAAACCAGCGCTATAGAGGAAGAGCGTTATGGCCGAACAAAATTTGCCTGTACACCCTTGTCAACATTCCGCGTTAGAGGCGATTTAAGCGATTGCAAATACACTAATTGCCAAAACAGCCAGGGACAATACCCACCAGCGACAAGCACACTAGAATGCCCAAAACTCTGCTAGTCTGATATTTGAACGAAACAGACAACGTGAAGAGTATTGCAATTAGTGTATATTTCTTTATATTTCACATATTCTTAATGTGCCAGTTAGATGTATTTAGTTAAGTATTCTGTCTCCTTTTGTGTCACACGTGAAATGGTGGGACGACGAATCCACTATTTGGCAAACCGTTTTGTTTCGATGTGTTTGTGTTATATTATGACGGGCCCTGTATTTTAAACGGGTAGATTAACTAGTATCAAATAGCTAATTTTGTTATCGAAAAATAGGTTTTGTTTCTGGACTCAGAAATGAGTCAGAGAAGTGTTTGATCCAGGAGTAGTCATAATAAATTTAGACCTGACGTGACCTTGAGTCAGAGATCAGAGTGAGACGTTTTTGTCCCCATATCGTGCCTGGGAACAATGATTACGTCACCACAGAAAACAATAACTTAGTTTTTAGAATCAGTCTGTGCCTAGAGGCGATACCGCTCAGACCGGCTGCGAGCATGTAGCCGGTAAAAAGGCAAGGCCCCGCTGTGGGGGGCAGAAGATATCCCAGAAAGGAAAGAAAATAGCCCGAGTATGAGAGAGTCGAAGCCGGAATCCCCCTGACAGCAACCGAACCGAGAAGTAAGAAAATTGTGTGAGAATAAATAAATTTGTGTGAAATATCCCTTCAAGAAAATCCGTGTCTCGTGTGTTCATTTTGTCTGAGTCAGACTTCTTCCTTCGATTAAGACGATACAGCCAGCGAAGACTAGACGAATCACAGGCCAAGGAAGAGAACAGAAGTTAAGACGACACAGCCAGCGAAGACCAGACGAATCACAGGCCAAAGAAGAGAACAGAAGTTAAGGTAAACTTTGAGATTTATTTGAGATTTATTTGAGAACTGTTTAGAGACTTTAAGATTCGTGGTTTTAAAGAGGCCGTAATTGAAAAAGGCCTGAGATGCCGTGAAAAGATTCTTGTAATTTTGAGAGGTCGTTATTTGAAAAAGGCCTGAGATGCCGTAAATTGATACGTGAAGATTTAAGACTGTGGTTACGAAAGTATAGAGAAAAAGTGATATACAGTTCGAATTTTATAGAGTAAAATGATTATGAAAATGATATAGATTAAATTGTATCATCAGAAGTATTAAGAAAAAAGATTGAAATCACTATTAATCCTCTCGTGAACATTTCGCGTTGTTTTCGGCCGGAGAGGATGTAATAGCGAACTGCTGAGGTGGTTTTGGAGAAATGCCTCAGTCGGAAGGATTTCTGCGTGTAGTAATAAATAAGCTCTCTCCCCCCCTTTGAGTTACGTTACGTTTAATGTCAAGTAGTTATGCAACATTTGTTCGCTATTTATTGTTATTGTTATTGTTATTGTTATTGTTATTGTTATTGTTATTGTTATTATTTTTATTCTTATTCTTATTTTAATATCTACCCACTAGTTTTCGTAAAGGATTGCTCACCGACAATACCCGGTGGTGTTCCTGGAGTCTGAGAGGCAATAACCCTCACCAGAATTTCAATACTCTTCAACTCTTTCGATCACCACCGCAAATGACCTTGCGTATCGCAACAGCTGTCTACCATTGATTTTTCGCTGGCAATTACCATTGGTCTCCCCTGGGATTTGGGTTGAAATAAGGCTCCTCGAGTCCCCAGCACTCACCGCACTTTTCAAGTAGAGGTCTGGTTTGTGTTGTCACTCATCAATCTTCCTACTCTCATTAACCATTTACGACTATTTTGTGTGGTGTCAGCCGAATCCAGTGGCATCATTTTGGGAGGCGGGAGGCGGGAGGCGGGAGGCGGGGGCGCATCTTATGATATCGCTTAAAATTATGTTCCTTGATTCGTGTAGTTGTGTTATTCATGTCTGTTTTTTCTTCCTATTGTAACATCAATGTGATGAGTTACTATTTGTAGATAATGCAGGTTGGTTTCCGCATTCGGAGATCTTCTTTTAGATTGCAGTTGTGTTGATAATTCCCGTCGTTTATAAGGTATTAGTGATCCCTTTGATTCCAATTTCTTCCAATCTTTTCTACCAGGCTTTTCTGACTGTTTATATTCGTCCTACGATTATTTTGATTATATTGACTTTCTTCATACTCTAAAACCCTTTCCATTCTCTAGCAACCTCCTTGCATTTGCTTCGTTTCTCGTCTGCTTCGGTCTATCGTTTTCTGGAACAGCAAAGTCTACGAGTTGTCATGATTTTTCCTTGCTGTTGATTATTATGGCATCCTGTCTCCTTGCTTGTATGAGTTAAGCTGTTTGTACCTCCATATCCTAGAGGAGTTCCGTTTTTATTTACAGTAATTGTCTCTGGTTTATTTTTTATTAAGTGTCCACGTATTAGAAATGCAATTGTTTACAGAGTTCCCAGTGTACTACTTTTCCCACATAGGCATGTATGTGTTTGTGTTCTTTGGGGGCTTATTAGCTGAATTGACTTATTATTTGATTTGCTGTTTCGTATCCTTGTCGACACAGTCTATATTTACTGTTTCTCCTGAGTGTTATTTTGTTTAGCTTTAAAGTAGTTCGTTTTAATGGCAATCTACTGTGAAGCCGACACTAAAGAATCCGTTTCTCTTTTCAAGTATAATTTTATTAGCCATTCCCAGCTATTTTCGTTGCTGTATTCTCTTGTCAGTCTTAAAAAGCGTACATATAGGAGTTTTTTTCTCACGTTTCTTTTCATGTATCTTTGTTTCTTGTTTTGCTGCTTCCCGAGTTGTTCGTTG
>OY744515.1:224620737-224700737 GCA_963556195.1 Sepiola atlantica | reverse complement strand
TGAAAAAGAGAACAATGAGATCGAAACGACGTCGTATATGGTTATGCAGAATGCTTGCAGAGTGTAGGCCGATTGTATAACTGGGGTTGAACCTTGCGACTGTCTGACATCCTTATCTCCTACACTGCTGATTGTAAAAGCTTTACACGTAGGCGTATGTAGGTAATAATAATGTAATAGTATATATATATATATATATATATATATATATATATATATATATATATATATATATATATTTGTGTGTACAAAGTAATCTCCGTGACTAATTAACGGATCATTATGAATTTTAGATTTTTTTTAATTTACGGTAAATAACATTCTAAAATGTTTGTTTATCCGTTAATTAGTCTTGGGCATTACCCTGTACTCGCACACACACACATAACACACACACACACATCTCTCTCTCTCTCTCTCTCTATATATATATATATATATATATATATATGTGTGTGTGTGTGGGTGTGTGTGTGTGTGTTTGTGTTTATACAGGGTAATCTTTTGATTAATGAATGGATCATTATTGAAGTTATAATAAATATTTTCAAATTTAGGATGAGTTATATAAGCGCATAATTTTTTTTCTTGTTTTGGCCATGTTGTCTATTCAACTGACGAATCCTCGAGTGAACAAGCACTGGCTAACAAGTTTAGGAAATAAAAGCTAGGAACTCACAAGAAAGTACACAACATCATATATAGTGTGTATGTGTTAGTTTAAACAATACGTGTGCGTGACGCCGTCACAGACTATCGAGACCTACATAGGCGTTACTCAAGACATCGGTTCATCTCATAACTTGCTACATGTTTGCCGAGCTCTACCTGCGATCTACTCGTCAACTCCGGTATTTTGTCAGTCACCGACAATAACACATGCCCATTCCCGTACTTTCTTTGTGTGCGTTGATGAGTCACTTCCTATCCTTTTTCCTGGCATCGGCTCTAGCGTCTTCCATAGTATCACAAATATCGAGAAAAAAAACTAATTAAGTATGATGGGTTGTTATTTTATTTAAAATGAACTAGCTTTCAAAATGACTTTTTCCTTACCAAAATAATTCTTTTTCGAGCTTATATACACTGTAATGTTTAAGCTTACGAAACATGGAATATTTGGAACTATTAGAACATGCAGTGTTGTGAATAAAAGAATGGACTCCGAGCGTTTGTCTACGTATCAGTGTGTAACAAAACACACACCAATGTTTTAATAAACAAGGTAGGTTGTAAACTCATACTGGGAGCAACGTAATATGAAAAGTTACGGGATGTATCATACTATGTATAAATTTACTTATTTCTGGAGTTTCCAAAGCGTATAGCTTCTTAGTCCTTGCAAATACTGAGAATAATAAATATGTCCATTCAAAATGTAAGGTTTATTCGTATCCCTCTGATCACATTCACTAATATTGAAAGCAAGATGACTTCTGTATTTCCTTGATGCATGTACGTACGTCTCATGTGTATGTGTATGTTATAAATAATAATATCGCAGGAAAAGGGAAGTTTAATCATTTAGAGTTGCTTCACTGAGCTCAAATCTTTGGTAATTTATTTACAGCAAACATTTTTTTGTACCTAAACCAAAACAAAACTTCAATAAACAAACTATTTCACCTGGTACTTCCCATATAGTGAACTTAATGCTACGAGGCTGCTGCATAACTGACTGCAACATTGGCGTCTAAAAATACAATGATAAACGGACATTATTTATAAAGTCTTCAATACACTTGGCTACTGACTTTATACTAATACTGCTGGAAAATTGCTATTTTTCAAACGTCAATGTATTTCATATCCCAATCATCACATTAAATAACACTGAAAGTAAACTTATTTCGAAATTTCGTGGATAAATGTAGGGATGTTCATCATGTATGTGCGAGTTTTAAATAATAATATTGCAGAAAAATGAATGTTTAAAGATTAGAAATTTCAGCTCATTCCTCCAATAAATTACACTAATATACATCTTATTACTTTAGTTGGAAATTGCTTATTCCTTGGAACAGTTGTACGAAACATCCAATATATTCTCGTGCTATTCATAAATAAATTTTAATATATTTTCGAAGACACTTTTAGAACTTCTGAAAAAAGACTGTAGTAAAAAACATTGATTTTCAATAACACTGTATACAACGATTTATGTTTGAACTAAATAAAGTATTACTTATGCATGTCGGATTACATACGAAAATTTCCAATATATTGTTGCTTGATTTAAAGTAATCCCTTTAAAATATCAATTCAAAAGTATTACGTACACTCTATAAAACTGGAAGAAACGTGGGATTTTAACCGTGTAATAAAAATATATTTTTAAGTATTGTTAGAATTCTTAATATATATTTGCTTATTTTAATGGCACATACTTTCATTACCAATGATTAGACATTCTAAAAAGTTTGGAATTAATGTGTTGGCAAATAAATATTTACTAGAACATGTGTTTGTTGCACAGATGGGTATTATTTAACAGATTAGATGGGTATGTATATATGTATGTTTATAGTTAAGACTTGTTTTCCAAAACAATCCATAATATATAATTTGAAGAACATAACACTTTTGCACTGTATTTATGTACTTTTACAAATATTACAATCATGATAGAATACTACTAACCCTTATGTCTAGAATTAGTATTAAAATTTTGATCGAAATCCATTACAAGCGTTTATTTCTTTAAAATATCTACAATTCCAGGATACAATAGACAGGGTCTGAAAAATAATTCATGAATTTTGTTTAATTGGTATTTTATTAATATGGATCAAATTAAATGTTAATCTTAAACATGTGTCCGTGTATTTATATGATACTTCCGTAAAATATCTTTAAAATGCACCAAAGAAAGTTTTATTTAAGAAACATGTATTAATTAATGTTTAATAAATATGGGTACAAATTCACAAGTTTCAAAGACAAAAGGGTTCCACCTCTTCCTTGCCTCAGTGGATTGCACAAATTATAAGGCACAGCAGTAACTCTTTAGTACTAGTGCTGTTCTCCAAAACTCATACTGATCAGGTAATAATTTTAGGTGACCTAAGTTTATATAAATAGAGATATTAATCTTGCACACACAATACTTTGTTGAATTGTGATATTTCTGAAAAACGTATTAAAATAAATTAAAGTTACATCAGCATTCATGATATTTAAAAATGATATTAAAGCCATTAACTTTAAATTATTATGATAACTCATATGTAATATTGACGGATTATTGATTATTTCAGTATTACATCTGTCACATCATTTATATTTACATTTTATAAGCAAATAAAACAAGCCTTAAAACTCTGTTATTTCTTTTTTTAAGTCACGGTGTTCAGCTGAGTGTGTGATTTATTTCAAAAGTTTGAACTAAATGTATGAAAACAAATAATTATTTAATGAGTATTATTTAAGTTCCTTGTAATCTGCATGTCAGAGGAGGAAGACGTGTTCAAACGAAGTATCTCCAACCCCTGCGGAGGAAGACTCGTAATTTGTAATTCACTGTAGAAGAAATGAAAGAAAAGAAAACTAAGATAAATAGTAAAACACCAAACAATAACGTATTGCTGTTAGTATATACTCCTTGATAGCAAGTATGCGAGGAACCTTGCTACTATGATCGACACACAACATACGACACAGAGCCACGTTAGACTAGCACTATAACTAGATGAAACTAGACGACACGCATCGGCCAAACTTTTCTTACGTTTCGAAGATTCGTTGACTCGCCATGTTACAACTATATTTTATAGTCAAAAGCAACTTATAATCTAAAAGTGAACACACTAATTTTTAAGGCATTAATTACTGTAAAGTTTTGTGTAATGTTCTCTCATGAAATAATCCTCTTTTTGTAATATTGTTTTGGATACATAATTCGACAAATATGTATTAGATGATTGATTTAAATACCCATATACTTACGCAAATTCACATGTATTACTTCACACACATCGTTGGTATCAGCATTATTTTCAGTAAATAAGGCGATATGATAAGAAATCTAACCGGATATATCCCATAATGTAAGTTCCGTATTATTGAAAATGATAAAAACATTTTCTGACATATAATGCTTACAAAACAATTACCCACCTATAAAATAAAAATATATAGATTTAATACATTTCAGATTTATATACTATTTTCTTTTTACAAATATGCAATTCTTCAAGATATTGTAGAATAGTTATAGGAGAGTCCGTAAACTACATATTATTTTGAATCTATTACGATTTCTTACTAAACAAATGCGGTTGATTGAAGCGTTATTTAATTAGACTTACAGACATTTCAGGATTTTAAGCTGTATTTTTTTTATAATTGCAATAATTTATGACAAAGTTTCATCGGCAATACAATAGAATGCACAGTATAAAAAAGACGTCACCAATCTAAAACAAAGCAAACACTCTGTTAGTTAAAATCTTATGAATGTTGTAATATTTTTGATACAATGTTATAGTTGTTAGTATTCTTCACAATATCAACTATAATATTGCAATGCTGGAAAGTATAAGGTATCATCACATTTTAAGTAGTGTTCTTAAGGTATGTAAACATCATGCAGTTATATATAAACATTTTCTAAAGTCATAACTAATAAGAACAACATATTTATTATTGTCTACGTCTGCTTAGTTTCTTTTTTTTCTCACAATAGTTATTTATGCAAAGAATGCGAAAATATTTTGGAAAATACTTACAATACCTTGTATTGTATGCTGTCAAACATATAAATAATTACTTGTTTAACCTGTGGTATTGACCAATAAATACGAATATGCTTAAATAGTTACGCTTCCTATATTATTATACAAATACTAATTGGTAAATGTGCAGTAATTTTTTTTGTTTTCTTGTTAACTGTTTTATTTTCTTTGACCCTTTCTATCGTTCTTTTCTTTTTAGTTCAGTCAATTTATTAATTCATCTATTTCTCTTCTTTTTGTCTATTTAATTTTATTTTTATTTCGTACTGTTTTGTTTGTCTGAATTTAACATTTACTCTTTCTTTCTATGTTGTGTTCTTACTTGCATCGAGTTGATGTGTATTTTCGGTTATCGTTTTTCCATGATATTATGTTAGTTCTTCACCCATTTTAATCCTTTATTCAGTTTTCTTTTCTCTTGTTCTCTATCTTGACTAACACATTTTTTTAGTTCACCTGTTCTTCCATAGTATCTTATTTTTATAATTAATGTCTTACTTCCATGCTTCGTTTCGTGATTTATTTATTCCTTCTCTCTTTTGATCAATTATTTCTTTATTTTCATTGCTTTTATTTCTTTTAAATATGTAATTCCTCCGGTTTTCCTCTCACATTTTCTGTTTTTTTTTTCTTTTCGTTCCTCTATGATGTATTTTCGACGTTTTGTTTTTGTATCTATGCATGCCTTTCATTAACCTTCTCTCTTTCTTCCTGACCTTACTCTTTCGCAACTTATATATAATTAGATTTCTGAAAACTCACAGAAGTGTACCGACAAATTTATTGATCTACTCTCAAATGACTTCTTTTATATTTCCATAGAATAATTTAAAATTGCTTTTACTAGACCGGAAATTAACATCGATAGTGAAATAAATAATTTACCTAAGATATAAAAACATATAACATCCAATTAGAAATATAATGACGCCTCTAATCAAGTGCGTTGTCTATGAAATTGCAGGAAGAAAATAATTAAGCGTTTCTTGCTGATCAGATTTCAAAGTTATAGAGAAAGATCAGGTTAAAACGTGGGAAATGGCTGGAATCATAATTAATAAGCATATACGGAATATTTTTGTACGAGATGTTTAGTTCAAATTCGGAAATCATAACTATGCGTGTTGTTTTAGTTCTACATTTAATTTACTTGAGTTTGCTTAAAATCTAATTTTCTTTTCGTTTTATCTAGTTGATAAACGAACAACATCGATGCATAACTGTTTAGCAGTTATAAAATAAACGAAAATAGATTAGTATCGGTAAGCTATCAGAAAACACTTTCATAATTACTGTTTTGTCTCATAAAATGACCGAGATTGTTAATCTACTCAGTAAAAAGAAAATGAACGATCGTTATGAAGAATGTAATATATATATATATATATATATATATATATATATATATATATATATATATATATATAGGTTCTCTCCAAATATGATCTGAGGTTAAGATCGGATTCTAACTCTCCCTGATGAGATCTCAGTTTATAGTAACTGTTGATCGATATCATCGACATGCCAGTGTCGCAGATTTTGTACATGTCTGTCTAAATAAAAAATTATCATATATATATATATAAAAAAGAAAAAAAAAAAGAGAAAAAAAAAAAAAGGTCCCATCCTTGGCTTTTATCCACTTCACAACTCAAATTCCTTCTCAAGTTTCCAATCTCATTTCTAAAGTCTGAATATATTATTTAGAATAAGTTATCTCCCTTTGACAGTAAATTTAAATTTAGATTTGAAGAGAATAAATGAAAAAAAATAAAATAAAATAAAATAAATAAATAAATAAATAAATAAAGATTGATGAGTCATGTAAAATGAAACATAATAAAACTTTAAAAAAATTGGTATATTACTAAACTAATGTTTATAATGCCTTAGTTATATGATTGCTTAATGGAATTTTGATGTTTTCTGCGTTCCTAATCCACTTCACAACTCAAATTCCTTCTCAAGTTTCCAATCTCATTTCTGAGGTCTGAACATATTATTTAGAATAAGTTATCTCCCTTTGACAGTGAATTTAAATTTAGATTTGAAGAGAATAAATGAAAAAAAAAAAAAATAAAATAAATAAATAAATAAATAAAGATTGATTGATGAGTCATTTAAAATGAAACATAATAAAATTTAAAAAAAAAAAAATTGGTATATTACTAAACTAATGTTTATAATGTTTTAACCTTAGTTATATGATTGCTTAATTGAATTTTGACGTTTTCTGCGTTCCTACTCCCAATTGTTTTCCCCTATAATACGATGATCTGACACCGGTTTTTCCACGTTTTTCCGACCCCCTCGGTCTTCTATTGTTGTCTTCTGATAATGAAAGTTGTTCTTTCGAAAATTTAAGATTACCCTTTGCCGATCTGTTACTTACCAAAAAAAAAAAAAACACTATTTGGTATTTAATCAGTTTTCGTGAAATTATTAATAAATCGTTTTGAGTTTCAATCTCTCCCTGCGTTTATTGCTTTTCACTTTTCCATCTCACGGCAACCACATCGCATTGCTATAGCCTTGGACGACTAATTTACACTTATATATATATATATATATATATATATATATATATATATATATATATATATATATATATATATATATATGTGTATATGATAATTTTTTATTTAGACAGACATGTACAAAATCTGCGACACTGACATGTCGATGGTATCGATCAACAGTTACTATAAACTGAGATCTCATCAGGGAGAGTTAGGATCCGATCTTAACCTTAGATCATATTTGGAGAGAACCTATATATATATATATATATATATATATATATATATATATATATATATATATATATATATATATATGTAGAATATAGAAATAAAAAAATGAAATACACATTGTAACTGTCGCAACTTATACTTCATTCCGACCTCCTAGTTTCTTCAGAATGCTAACGGGACAGCTATATATTGGGAATAACGGGAAAAAGAAATATTCATCAGCCAAAAAAGAAATATCATAGGCAGAGAGAGGGGTGATAAAAAAGAGGGGAACAGCAAAATTGTATATTTCTCTCTCCTTTTTTTTGATGATTTTAAATTAAGTGCGCTGCTTTTCGTCCTTTTGATACTCCTCTCTCTGCCTATGATATGTTTTTTTTTTTGGGGGGGGGGCTGGTGAATATTTCTTTTTCCGTCATTTCCAATATGTAGCTGTCCCGTTAGCATTCTGAAGAGACTATGAGCTCTGAAAAATATAAATGCTGACAGTTTTAATGCGAAATGTGAAAGAAGGAAAGCTCAAATAAAGAAAACCGAGGAAACAGAAAACAAAGAGACAGAAGAGAGAGAAGGAGAGAGAAAGAGAGAGAGAAAGGAAAGATACATAGAGAGAAAGAGAGATAAAAAGAAAGACAAAGAGAGAGAGAGAAAAAAAAACAATAATGAAAAGAAAAAAAGAGCAGGTTTTTAATGACATTACAAAAAGAGTTTCATAAATATTGGGAAATTCTAAATATTTATGAAAACACTTTTGAATTTTCAGATATTTATAAACCTCTTTTGTGTAATCATAATAGACCCTCTCTTCCCCTATTGCTCTGTTTCTCTTTGATTTTGTAATTGTTGTAAACACATTATCATCACAAATTGTCACATTCAAGAAATTATTGATGTATATAACAAGCCATGACTCAACAGGTCACGTATGGTATAGTATCAATGATATGAGCAACAATAATTTAACAAAGAATTTCTCGAATAAATTTAGACGTGGGTTAGTTTCTCAGAAGGTTTAGCAAAATACATTTCTTATTCATACATACATTTTTTCAAGTATGATTATTTGTTATCCCATGACATATTTAATTTATTTTAATGTCTATTTAACATGTTCTCAATATTATTTTTATATAACTTACAAATATTAAAACAACACAAAAAGCATTACAAATCTATCAAGAACACTTGAAATATAATTTACTGTAGCGATATATCGAAACGATAATTTGCCAAGACATACACTTTTATTAAGTTATTGACATCTAAATGTATTATTAATATACATTTCGAAGATTTAATTTGTAATGTTTTATGGAATCTCAAAAGAGGTTCAGTTGGCAACGAAAAATGCGCATCTGTTTGCAAATAAATATGTTCATAACGAATGAAATATATAAAATGCAATACACTCAAGATATCTCTAAGATAATACAAGCATTTAAAAATATTTTACACCATTTAACCAATGTTTAGATTTACATAATAAATTTTCACATTATATTTTAATTTAGTTTATTGATTTTAATTAATCATATTTTTAGTTTCCTGTGTATGACGTTTTTCTTTTTTGATAACGTACTCTTCGTAGTTGAAACTATTCCGATTTGATATTGACCTTCTTAACATACCTAATGATTTGACAGGTTAAAATACCTGAATGCATACACTCCCGGTTAAATAGTACATCATTAATTTAACCGGTTGACGTTACTGTTTTTTATACCGTAACAGCAAGTATATGTGGACTATTTCTGAAGGCTAAGTCGCAGTCATTAGCATGCCTTTCTTATATAGTTCTAACATATCATCGCAGCTGCTTGCACTACCACAATATTCAAACATAACCTATTCATTTACATGTTTCGAGTGGATTACAGAAAACAATAGTGCAATCGCTAAAGACGTCCATACACGATTAATTCTAAGTGAGGGTTTTCTGGGCGTTGATGGTTGAATAGCTGATAATTCAGAATGACTTAGACAAATTAATGAACACTTTTAGCCAGTCATGACTTACAGAATCCGAATAATATACCATTACGGATTCGAGAAATGTTTTACTTCGGTATACCGTTTATAAGTTTCTGAAGTTCAAAAATATGCACTTTAAGTAGGTAATAGGTTTCATCTATCGAGAGGTTACGTACATAGTCCGAATACTCACAATACCCTAAACGATTAATCGTGATCTGAAATATTCTGGAACATTTATATTCATGTTTTGGATTTTTTTCCCAAGTGAAGCGTGGAATACTTCATTTTCGGATGTTAATCTCATTTTGCGTAAATGAGAATAAAATATTCCAAACTTCACTTGGGAAACAAAATGAATCGTAAACTTACAATATTCAATTTTTTATAATGAATTGTATGCATAGTTTACTTATTAAAGATAGCTGAAGGTAACATTATAAGTCATATGAGTTGTCGTAACTTACAGACTTTATTTGAATTGTAAAAAAATTCCATTAGAAATAGTGTTAAAATATTATCAATATGGGCAGTATATATACACGTAGTGTAACACGTTCCTCATGGCTGTAAAGAATAGTCGAATTAGTTGGTTGATCGGATTAGAATCGCTGTAGCTCTCTGGTATCACTAAGATGATGTTCTACTTCTCCATAAAATGACCATGTCTGTTCAGACTGATTGATTAAAAACAGAAGCAAAACATAAATCGTTAAATAAAAACCATTCTACAGATCAAACCTTATCCGCGTGTCAATCTCAATTTCTGTCGAGAGTAGTTCAGTTCTATTTCACTTATACACTTGGGAACTTATGAATCTGATTCTCCCCTATTCCACCGATTCTCAGCTTCATGATAGAATAACTATTCAATAAGTTGGAAGGACAACTAAACTAAGAGCATAAACATCGGGTTTTACAGGCGGGTCTAGTATATACATTACTACTCACTTTGAAGTGCAACAGCAGCTGACTAGGAAACTATAAGCTGCCAGAGACAAAGACTAACCAATGCATGCAGATAGTAGAGAAGTCTGAAAAAATCGTCAGATGAAGTTAGGGCCAAGGAGAGAAAATTAAACAATATTATGCGGAATTAAAAAGTAACATACCAACACATAAGTTGCTATGAAATCGAAAAAACGTAATTAAAAGCAATATATAAAGCATTGGAAAATTATAATATCATCTCCCAATCACCTTAAGCCATATCGGAGAAATAACGCCGATTTAACGTATATAGTGTTAATTTTCTCTTAATGGCCGTGCTAATTTGTGGCGACCAAGGTGTGGACTACCGGACTACAAGTGAGTGGTGACTTTGAAACCGAGTGTGTGCCTTTTGACAGGCAAACATTCCAACGCTGAAGATTGCGTAAGCATTACTCATAGATGTCTGAAGGGAATAATGATAAATATTAATTTTAAATGTTATCATAGCATTTTTAGTACAATGACTTGTGTCTACTATATAATTTACTAATAGTAAGTAACACTCTGGCTTAAATGGGATGTCCGACTATTTGTTGTTTAATACTGTTCGATCGTGTATTATGTGCGTTCGCTGATGTAGCGTATATAGCGTGTAATTTCTTTTAATTTCCGTGCTGATTAGTGGCGGCCGAGGGGTAGAATACCGGACTACGTGTTAGTAGTGAATTTGAAACAGAGTTCGTGCCCTCCATCCAGCAAGAATTAGCATTCCTTACACGGAAGATTGCATAATCATTAAACAGTGCTGGCTTGTAGGTAATGATAATAATAAATATTTATTTAAAATTTTAGTAGGTATATATATATATATATATATATATATATATATATGTGTGTGTGTATATATATATATGTATATATATATATATGTATATATATATATATATATAATTATTTTAATAACAAATATTAAAATATATAACAAACAATAACATGCGAATTAATATTCAAAATATGTATAGAAGCTATTAAAGACACCAATCTTTGGGCTCTATTTCGTTTCAGATATAGTTTTTTTAGGATAATAAGTAATGCATTTGACTTATTTCAACTTTATAAAACTGTTTCAAAAATCATACACTTTTTAGCAGTATATGTGTATTTTAATACAAATTCAAAATAGTAGAAAATACTATAAATAGCTTATTAATACACTTCGAAAGATCAGACTACAGTTAAATTGCGGTATCAAGTATTAAAATAAGCTACATATATATAACGCATTAATATATATATATATATATATATATAATGATGTAGAGAGAACAAGTGTAAACGCCGTGACCACCAAAGGACATATCTAAGCGTCATAATTATCTCCCATCGATACTTTCGGTTTTAAGACAACACTGATCACTCAGAATGAAAGTAAATTATGCTATCAAGAGCTCGACTGAAAATTTGGTTGCATTCGTTATCTTTAGCACTACCGGGTGAGTGTTCAATGATTCCCTGAAACCGAAGGCATCGATAGAATATCAAGTATCAATAGTACTAAAAGATATGCATGCTCTGCCGCTTAGGTACTTTGTTTTTTCTTTTAAGGTAGAGACATAATTTGTGTAACTTTTTGACGATATTTTTTCCTTCCTTTTTATTATTTTTACAAAGTCAAGACTATCGAAATTTGCGTCGTGAAAAAAAGAGTTTTCTTTTTTCTTAATCTTTAAATTACATTGAGGCTATTCTGTTTTGGAGTGAAACTCGACGGTACCAACAATAGTTTGATCTTCTGTAATACATATACCTATAAATATCGCGCTCTTATTAAAAAAAAACATTAATAATTGTTCACTCTGATGGGGTTCACCCCCACTTATCTTACTAATGTGCATCCCTGTATATAAAAAATAATAATTGTATATATATATATATAAGTAATGTCGATTTTTTCCAACACATTTATTTCATCTGAAACATTCACATTTGGGTATTTTTAATCTTTACAACAATGTCCCTCATTTTCTATGACTTCTGTCTAACGAGCAACTAGCAACTTGATGCTTTCTTCAAAGAAATGCTCCGATTTTTGAGAAAAAAACAAATTCATCATCCAAAAAAGTAATTTTTAACCGAGCTTCCATAACTAGCAAAAGTTAATTTAGTTCAAGTTGAAATAAGTTAACAGTAATATATTTCTTGTATTTTTTCATTCATCGCACGACGTATCTAAGATACGACATTCGTAGGTTTTGACGTGAAAATCCGCGTTACCGACACAATAGTCGGTTTTAAAGTTCAGGAGCATTACATTATATTTAATCTAACTGAGAAACATTTGTTTTACTATCACTGAGTAGAGTGTACACAATTTAAAACAGCCAACAGGTTAAGTAATTGTATGATACTTCTTACGACCATGGGTAACGTTAAGCTTTAAGTTAACAAGTTAGAACCATCATTTTCGTAAAAACAAATCGTCCGTCCGTAAGTAAGCATTGTAAATCATATACAAAAACTTAAAATAGAATTTGACCGAGTATTGATTTACTCCTCTCCAGGAGTTAGGTACAAGGCCAGTTTTTATCTTACTCCTACAAGTAAGATGTGACCCAAGGTCGGGTCGGGAAAGTGGGGTTTAAAAATTGCCTGGGCAACCCCGTCGGCATTCCCCGGTAGGAGCGCCTCAGGCAGTAAGCAATAAACTTACCTTTCAGAACTGCACAGGACAGACCAATTGACCGGCGTAAATCAAACCCCGAAGACCAAGACAACACCAGTCTAGGGGGTGCAGTATCCATCGGGACCGAGTATTAGTCAAAGTTTTAAAGTCGTCAGTTTAGTGACATACTCCAGTTTTACCTCGCAGGAAAATAAGTCCCAATAGCAGGAACAGGTTGAAGGTCTCAAAGTTAAAGAACAATCCTCAGGGGGCAGCCGCGTGCTTGACAGAAGAAAAATAAGGAATATAGTAACAGGGGAATCCCCTCAACGATTCTCCTTTAGGGGTTTCGTTCGTTCGCCAGACGACATGACTTGCACCTCAACCCCCCCCCCCACGCCCGCATTCAACCGGAATTTATTGCCCCTTAAAAAGGTAACGGTTGCGTTTTTGCCTACCAAATGTAAAGGTCTAGTTATCGTCTTCAAATTAATGTTCCTGCTGAAATACACGATAAGAGAATATGGAGACCGTTCTATAGAAGTTAGATTTTAAGAATAACGTTGGTCGACTGCCGTATTCCATCGCGGGAAAATAAGTCACATAGCAGGAACAGGTGAAAGGTTTCAAATAGAAAGATCTATCCTCAGGGGCAGCCGTGTGCGTGACAGAAGAAAAAGTCAGACAAGGAATATGGTAAATGTGGAATTCTTTCAGAGTTTCTCCTTTAGGAGCTGTCGTGCACTCGTCCTGAAGACGTGACTTGCTGTCAAAAACCGTCCCCCTATCCATGCGACTAAGAGTCATTGTCTCGGCAGCTCAGTGCTGTTGAAATGTGTAGCGAAAAGTGACGCTATAAGGTTGACCACCAACGGCAACTGGCCGAAGAAAATGGAAAGCAGACACCCTGCCTCTGTAATTGTGGATAGAGGGGGTGTTGCAATAGATTACCGGTGTTGCGACTTTGGTTTTGTAAACGAAGCCAAGGTCTGGTAATAATTATTTTAATAGGAGCCACAATATGACCTACTGACGGTCTCAAAAGGAAGCCCTAAACAGCCACAAACAGCCTGTTTTATTTAGCCAAAAGGGTGTCATATGACCACTATTCAAATTTATGTGGATAAATAAACAATCAAAACAAGGTAGCTGTTTCCACATGAATCTACCAGAAGCTACCGGTAGGTAAGGACAACTTTTCCTGACAATACATGCCTGATCAAATACCGTGGAATAGGCTGTTTTCGTTATTTCCTTATATACACCAAAAACATAAAAACATGTCCATAACAAAAATTACCAGTTTAACATATATTATACAAACAATTCACAGAAAATAACAAACCTAACAGACAGATGCACTACACTTATCGAAAATCACAAGAAAATTAGCATAGCAAGCTGGTATACTTGGTTTAAAACGTCTTAACTTA
The DNA here is from genome assembly GCA_963556195.1 of Sepiola atlantica. Taxonomy (NCBI): domain Eukaryota; kingdom Metazoa; phylum Mollusca; class Cephalopoda; order Sepiida; family Sepiolidae; genus Sepiola; species Sepiola atlantica. The sequence continues at coordinate 224,686,252 of OY744515.1, read as the reverse complement.
TTAAAACAATTACGCTATTTACTTAACATTAACCTAAGCCAACAAAATATATATATTTACTTGCCGCATAAAAGGAAAACCTAGCTAATACACAACATGGAACATATAGTTCCTGGTTTAGCCGTGAAACAACACATATCTCAATCTATCAGAAACGAGTGCAATTCAAGACCACATTACTACACATAACAAACCTCTTCAGTCAACCGGGATTAGAAACACTTTTATCTCTAAAAGAAAAATCACACACTAAAATAATCGTACACATTGTTCAAAAATCCTAGAAGCACTATACATGAGATAGAAAATGCGTAAGATTAATAGAATAGTCTTTAAGTTTGGCACTCACGTATAAAATGTCTTCCATGATTAAATTGTTTAAATAGATAAGTATACAAGACCCTATGAAAAACAACCATTCTGTTGAACTTCATGTTTTCCTCACTGAACAAAATTAACCCAAAATAACAAATACATAAAATCAATAAATAGTCATAAGCATAAAGATATAACAAATCCAATTACACCTTTCTACTGCCAAAACTGCAGAGCAAAATGATAAAAGACCTTCACTAAACAACAATATAGTAGAAATAAAAACAACGCCTGAAGACGTTCCCTAAGATCAAAAGCGCTTGTGATGACCGGAGAAATAACAGTCGAATCCATACTTCTTTCATGAACAGCAGAGTCTCAGAAACAAGTTGACTGAGTCGAGACAATAATAACGAGCAGAGAAAATTATGTCGTTTTTGATCTGACATTTCTACCACTGATGAGAGCAATAAGACTGGAACGCTTGTGTCTGTAGGTAATAAATAATTTAATATTGTGTTATTGAATATTATAATAATCCCCTTTTACATATTAAAGTCGAGCACTCTCGGGGATTTTAAAATAGGCAATCTAAAAGCTGTAATGCAAAGTTCCGAATACGTTCGTCGAGCCATTTAGATTAGTCTTCTGTCTGTGCACACTTCTTCTTGGTACATATAGATCTTAACACCCCTTAGTCACGTGACAGTTTCCGGTGGTTGCGAGGCTAGGGCGACTGCTTACGGAATATAGGCTTACTGTGAACCGGATTGTCGCCTCTCGACAATCTCAAATTCTGATTTTCCTGAACTGTTGAGAGCAATAAGCTTGAAACGCTAGGGGCTGTAAGTTATAGATAATTTAATATTTATTTATACATATAATATATATATATATATATATATATATATATATATAGAGAGAGAGAGAGAGAGAGAGAGAGAGAGAGAGAGAGAGAGAAGAAAAAAGAGTGATAAATATGCGACGATTGTCCAAATTTATTTCAAATTTCAATTGTTCAATGCTAGGTGTAGTCAGTAATACACTAGTGTTTATTATTATTTCCTTAAGCCAAGGCTTTTCAAAGATCGAGATCTTATCATCAGAGGAGAAATACAAATGGATAAGTTGGCTTTCGAAAAAAACAAAGTTCAAATATTTGAAAAATATGAAAAATATTATTAAAAAACGCAGTGAAAAAGGAAAAGTTTCGTAAAAAAGATATGCTTTTGTCCGGGTGGTAAATTTCCGTTGGCTTCAGGAAAGAATAATAAACACTAGTGTATTACTGAATACACCTTGCATTGATCAATTGAAATTTGAAATCAATTTGGACAATCGTCGCATATTTATCACTCTTTTTTCTTCTATCTCTACAATTGCTCTATCTCGTATATTGAGCTAAACCTCTTCACAATAGGTTCCATCTACTAAAAGTTTTACTTTTGATTTATATTTGATCCTATATATATATATATATATATATATATAAATATATATATGTATATATATATATATATATAGAGAGAGAGAGAGAGAGGGGGAGAAGGAGAGGGAGACACACACACACACAAGGAGATATAGATAGGGAGGAGTGGGCGTGTGAGAAATATACGGGATAATAATAGATAGATATTTGTCTAGAATCTTCAATAGTGTCTTTCATTTTGGCAATCGCTATTTCGATATTCAATTGTCCTACTTTCAAGTATCACTTTATCTTATTTCATAGTATAGAATTTCCATGCGTGCATCACCTATTATTATCGTGCCCATTGTTATTATTGCTTTCGTTTCTAATAATAATCGGCACTGTTTAAAAGTATGTTCAGGCAGTCTTTGGCGTTAAAATTCTCAACTACCTGAAATACTCTCTCGCTTCTTAAAAAAATAACGTTCTTTCTTTCGGCTTTATTCTACTGATTCATATCTTGCATCTTTCTAGTGGAGAATCCACTTTTTAACGGAACAGAAGAGAAAACGCTGATAAGATTTTATCGCTTATTTCATTGAGTTGAATTATATTTTTAAAAAGTGGATGAAAGCCACATTGGTACGCATGTGCAGAAGTCTAGTTTTGAAAGTCAAATTTTCTCGATTATTCTGAAGATATTTTATATAAAGTTTCAGCACCCATCCACCTTCTAAGAATACACGAGAATAACAAATGTCAGCGTTTCTTCGAATTACACTATTATAAAAGGGGGTGCCTTTTTATTTATTTAAATTTGCCAATTCTGGGTTACTTCAGTAATGTTATTCGCTAAGGAATGATGCCCATTTAAATATCAAACGAATAGTTTATTCATTTAAGATCTTACTTATAATATTATATGATTAAATATTCCGCTATCGTCTATGTCTCTTTACGAAATAATGGTAGTTAACACGCTCACTATATTTATGTTTCGGTCCAGAAAGCATCGGCACCCAAACGTCAAAACGGTAACACTTTTCAACTGACGTAATCTGAAAAGGTTGATGAGCAATGATTATTCGCGTTATTGTATCATGCAATGAGTAACATTTGGAATTGCAGCGACACTAACGCTGCTAGTTTTAAACAAAAATGCATTAATATCCTGATAGAATATGACAATTGTTATATTCAACCACAAAAGAGTATTTAAAATCATGTACAGTGTGTTTTTTATGGCAATATCAATGTAAATTTCGCTGTTTTAAAAGTGAGTTTGTTCTACAAAGTGCTGAGGGGGAAATATAGTAAACTAGGAAGCCAATGAGGTATTATTACGAAACGGAAATTACTAAGTGTATATAGATTTTGTGAACAATTTTTTGTGTGAATTAATATTTTGAATATTTTGATAAAATTCATTATTTGAGAATTAATTTTCATATTTATTATTAAAATAAATATTCTATCTGTCATCTGAAATATATATATATATATATATAAGACAACAGCAGAATATTATACAACGCTGGTGTTATGATGGTAAATGAAATAAGGGGAAACATACTTTACTTTATTATATTCATATGGAGTATGACATATAATAAGTAATAAAGTATATATATATATATATATATATATATATATATATATATATATATGCACATGTTTATATATATATATATATATATATATATATAAATATATACATATAGGTGTATATGTATATATATATATGTATATATAATTTTACTATTTCATGTATCCACATTAACTTTTATAAGAAGATGTAATGTGTTATGCATCAATTTTCAGTATTTACTTAAACAATGCTCGATACGTAAGTAGAGCTACGTAGTAAACGATTAAAATATATTTATAGCAATCAAGCTATACAGCGGCGCCCGCGTTTGATCCACGGGTGGAATCGTCAGGGTAACAAAGTAGCCTAAAAGTTTAGCTTAATTGCCATAAATATATTTTCATAGCTTACTATATATATATATATATATATATATATATATATATATATATATATATATATATATATATTATATATATATATATATAGAGAGAGAGAGAGAGGGGGAGAGAGAACGATGCAACTGAAAAAGGAAAACTCAAACTATTGATTTGTGTGTTTATCAACGTTTCGTTTTTATTTCAAGATTATATAAGAGTGATTGGTCTGACATAAAGACCACACAAAGCACACAAATCTGAAGCAGTGCTAGTAGAAGTAGAACTATATAGAAAGACAACCTATGAAAAACGAAATTAGTAGCTTCAAGTTGACTGTAGAATTGAGAGAAATAAATACTTCATATATATATATAGTGATGACATTCTAATAGATCTACCCGAAGACAGACAAATTGAAAATCATGAAAACAAATTAAACACAGTAGAACTCTCTATAAAATGTACCTATGAAACGAAGCAAAATTACTCCATACTATTTTTAGACACACTTATAATAATATCCAACAATAGCTTTTCATGTTAAGTGCATCACAAAAGCAACTGACAAAAAACTAATGTATAGATGTTTATTCACACCATATCAGGAAAATAAAAACAAGCATCATAATTGTTTTTTCAATACGTGCTTTCAGAATCTTCAGTGTACAATATTTAGACGAGAAATCTTTCCAAACGATAATAAGCACAAATATCAGACACCTTTTTCTCATAAATAGACATCTTGTCTTACCTACCTATTCCGATAATACAATAATTTGCAATACTCTGAATAAACTAGGAATTCTGACAATACAAACTTCATCACGAACAATAAAATAAGCAATAAATACAGCAAACCAATTAAAAACACATGTAATGTAAATATATACTCTGTTCCATGCAGTAATTGTCATCAGATATGCACAGGGTAAATTCAACGAGAACTGAAAAGAATGTTTCTTTAATATTAAAGGAATATGGAAAATAACAATTCTCTTACCGCACTTTTCGGCCATGCATTACGGCAAGATCATAATTTGTATAACGGGCAAGCTAGAATTATTAAATTAATTTAAAATATTTCTTGCGAAGACTTATTTAATCAGTACTCATAAATTATAACGAAACCAAACCACGTAATGGTTTCTACAATTTATTGTATCCAACCAAAGTTTGAATTTAGATCAAAGCTAGCTATTTATACTACAGTTTCAACATAATTCACACATAATATATGAAATACAATAATTTTTCTTTTATAATTAATATATATACATATATATATATATATATATATATATATATATATATATATATATATATATACATATATATGTATATATATATATGTATATATATAAATAAATAAATATTACATCCGTTCAATTTTATAAAAATTTTACTCATTTACATTTCTAACAGCAATAGTTAATTTCGAAAAAAGAACAAAATAAAACTTGTTCATATTCTTACGACTATGTGTTCAAAGTCAATTACCCTGAAGACGTCATGAACTAAAAAAATATTATCGTTCATGGTATTTATTTTCTCTATATATGGTTTGTATATATATATATATATATATATATATATATATATATATATATATATATATATATATATATATATATATATATATAAATATTTAATTGTCTATATATGTGTTTGGTTATATATGTATATATTTAATCTTAATACATTGCCCTCTTCTCGCTACATCTGTGTCTGTGCTCTATCTCCCGCCTATTCCATGCGACATTGATGTATAAACCATCCGCTTTCCTGTTTCGATACACACTTTATACCTTCAATGATCATACCCCATGTTTCTGTCTCCTCCTTCAATGATTAAATAACTCTGACTGCTACCAATTTTTGCTTCCACACAGTAAGTTGAATGAATCCCACTGTTACCATCCTTTTTACCCCATAACTTATATTCTCATAAGCGACTGTTTTCAGCTCATATCACTATGCTATATCCCTTCTTAATTATTTAAAATCTAAGTAAACTTTACTTCTCACATTGCGAGCATCAATTTGTGTCTCATAGTTTATCTTTTCATGAGCTGTTTTTAAGTTTTTCTTCTCATACTATCAGAGTTTCCAATAATTGTTTTCATTAGACCAACCATCCTTAGGGAGTCTTGAAATGAAGATGACACTTTGATGAATACATAAATAATATTGTTTTTTTTTTCATTTCCCATTACATTAGAATTTTATTTCACTATTTTCTTCATATATATATATATATATATATATATATATAATATTTCCATATAAACAATGCTTTCTAACCGAGGACAACAACCATATTATTCAAATAGCACCGCCATGTGCCGTCCGAAAAAAAAAAGACTCTCATTCGTTCATTTACATCGAACTGATAACACCAAAAAAACCAAGATGTGATCTAAAAGAAAAAAAAAATGAAAGGTATTTTTATATATCTTTATTTAATTCTGATGAAGAAGTATATCTTCGAAAATTCAATTGAAAAAAAAAAGTTAATAAAACTAAAATGCATTGTATGGCGTTCAAATTGCTTGTTATTTTTAATAAGTAATATTTCCATATAAACAATGCTTTCTAACCGAGGACAACAACCATATTATATATATATATATATATATATATATATATATATATATATATATATATATATATATATATATATATATACTTCATTTGAAAACTATACGTTACATATTTCAGAATCGTCCCGCGGTTTTATCCATTGAAATGTGTAACATATATTTTTCAGATAAATTATCTAACTGGCACTCCTCTGCGATCGGGCAATTTATTGATTTATTTTCAAGGTAACCTGACACACCATATATATATATATATATATATATATATATATATATATATATATATATATATATATATATATATGCATATATATATATATATTTATATATATATATATATATAGAGAGAGAGAGATAGATATATATACATATATATATATATATATATATATATATATATATATATATATATATATATATAAATATAAAAATATATATATGTATATATAAACTACGGTATTCCGAACATATATTAAAACAAACCAAACCTGTACTCTCATTGTAAAATGTATGTGAAAATAATAATTTCAGAACTGAGAAACATTACGATTTAATAGAATAAATTTTCCATTGTTGGTATAGCCATCACGAGAACTATGTAGGTTGCATGAAATTAAAATTAAAATTACCTATTTCGAAGGTAAGATAACGAATATGAATGAACGTGGCAAGAAAGTTTGTAGCAAAAATGAAGTTGATAGAGTACATGGAATGACTCTAGTCATGACCTCCAACGTTGATCTCTAAGATTTCGGTAAAAGACCGACATCTTCATTGTAATTTAATTCACGATATTTTTAAAACCTTTGACGTATGGATCCTATGTTATTTAATAACCGACACATAACAGTTTGAGAAACGTCAAATACATAGTGAACACATCATTGCATATCCTATTTGGTCGCTGTTCAGCAGACAACGAAGACGTGCAGTCTGTATATGACCAGCCATTTTAAGCATAAACTAAACACCTATGTTAGGGAAAATATAGCCAATGAACACAAAAATAAGAAAACTATAGACGGAGAGAAAAGTCGGGTTCGAGGTAGACAGGTTAAGATGAAAGAGGAAAAATATATGAATGAAGAGATAAAAGATCGAAGTAACAACACCGAGATAAACAGTAAAGAATACACAACTTGAAGTGTGACATTTAATAAATAAAAGAATATGGTAAGACAATGAAAATAAAATTAGATATTTACACAGACACTCAGAACAATGAAATAACATAGTTAAAAAATTAATACAACATCATTCGCAATATATATATATATGAAAAGATTGTTGCGGTATAGACTTTAATCAACGTTTTAAATAGAATAAACGTTGTTAAGGGCAATATCATATGAAGAAAACAAAAAGAGGAACATTATAGTAATATATTTAATCGTCGGAAGACATTCAATTGTAACTTTTAAAAAGAATTAAAAAAGTTCGACTCAAACTAGCAAACTAAATCCCCAGGCACCGTTCAACCGATACATTTTCAAGGGAAATGTCGGCGAATATCGCTTAAAAACGAGGAAAAGTGTAACGTGGAGTGAAAAAAAACACAGGGAGATTGAATAGTTTGCAAGTTTTGGTCGAACTGTTTATTCTATTTGAAAGATTGATATATACATATATATATATATATATATATATATATATATATATGTAAATATGTAAACTACAGCAATATGTATATATATATATATATATATATATATATATATATATATATATATATATATACACATATATTTGTATATATATACATATATATATATATATATATATATATATATATATATATATATATATAAGTGTTGCGAATGTTAATAGGAATCAAGGATTTGAAAAATCGAAATTCTCTGGGGTATCGGAATCGGTATTAAAATAGGAAAAATGTTAGCCTTACTTCCGATTCTAAACCGATTACTTTGATTTATTTTCTTGACAATAAAAAGCAAAACACACACGATGTATTTATTAATTTGGGGATTATTTATTTACAACATAAGACTTAGGCCAACACAACCGTAGGTTAACAATCTCATTCGCAGATTAAGCATTGACTTTCTGAGTCTACTTTTATTTTGTTTTTTAATTATGGTAAACAACATAAATAGTTTAGAGTATTGATTTACTCCTCTCCAGGGGTTAGGCACAAGGCCAGTTTTTATCTTACTCCCACAAGTAAGATGTGCCCCAAGTTCGGGTAGACATGTATGCTTCCTGATGTAATCTATTCACATGTTAGAATGCTCTTTGGCCTTGGTTGTTAAACGTCTATATGACGCATCTCAGAGTTCACAGTTTAATATAAAAATAGTTAAAATGCTCGAGAGAGGGAAAGGGTTGTTTTTGTTTCCTTTGACGCCGCCCTGACTTTGGCTGTAGTCTGGTGACCGCATATATATCCTCTCAAATAGTCAATGTCTTATTGTATTTTTTCCTATTTTGGCACAAGGTTAAAATATAAATGAAAAAGTCTATCAAAATATTGGATTAAGTTTGTCAAATTATAAAATAATTAAATCTACATTTAAAAGTACCTCCTAAAAATGCGATTTTACTTTTGAAGCAATTATCTGAAAGAGGTATGCATTTAAGAAACATATTTAGAAAGACCAACTCCTGTAATATTAGCACCCACCTACCCTTAAGGGTACTTTTTACGTATTTAAAAATATATGATGACATTACATGATGGGTTTACAGTAATTTTATCATATTTGAAATGAAAAACATCTTTGATTAAACATTTTGTAATTTTAAAAGAATCTAAAATCCGTAATTGTATTGTAATCGGATGTTAGTACATAATCGGTAATTGTATGGGAATCGAAATGTGTAATCGTCCCATCACTAATATATATATATATATATATATATATATATATATATATATATATATATATATATTAAAGTATATCCTTCAAAATAGAAGAGGTAAAGATATACCGAAAAAAAGAGAAGGTAATGCCTTCGAATATAGTATCCTGGCTACAGCAAATATATTACATACCCGCGCTTACATTACAAAGATGATGTAGATCCTGGAAGATGGTATCATGACAAAGAAAACAGATACTAGGTTAACCCTTCCTTTAAAAGAGGGTGCAATACATGGGTTTTACCCTCACCCTGTAAAAAAGAATTCGGCTATTCCTGTAAGAACGGTATTATAACAATAGCACCGATACTACATTATGAACCCTCATTAAAAATAATAGAATAGGTTATTGCCTTTATTAATAATTACTTCATATGAAACACATACTTACATATGAGCTAGTGCTCTTTAAAAAAAAACAAGTATACCCGGCCACATTTCTTCTTTTAAAAAATATGCTGACTAAAAAAATGTTAAAATTAAAAATATCCCTTGCTTATTGCATTGGCCGATCTGGAAAATATCAAGGCCATATATCTCAGTATCTAGCTTCCGTCGACTACGTACATTAGAAGCCGTTATAATAATCAGTACTACTGAGAGTTTACATGTCATGAATTCTGAAAATGAGTGTCTTTCCGCATGCAGACATATTTATTCTTAAATACATCAACTTCATAGCCCAAACTTACCCCCTCCTTCATAGAATAATCAAGCCGATTCAGCATCTAGAAGTCTAGTAATATAACATTTCTACTTCACGTGCCCTATATTTAAACAAGTATCGATCTGGTCCTCTCTATATCCCTACTTTTCTACCTACTGAAGAAAAACTTGTATGTTCAATGTCATAACACTTGTTTAAGTTGTATGGAAGGTGTTTCAAACAATTGATACCCGTTTTTACTGTAAGTACTATACACTTTTTATTCTCAATTTACATCTTAAGATTAAAACTAATATATTGATACTGAAACTGTTACCTCTAACTTATACTCGCATTTCCATAGACTATCTTATACTATGGGTACCCCTATCTTTGGAATTTTCTCAAATGTACCCTTATAGTCTGCCCCCTTAACAATCTAAGATTCACTACTTTCATACGGCGTTTCGTTCTCTAATTCTTTGTAAACCTTATCTTCCCTACTCTTCCTATTTACTATTCCTCCTATCTTTACATTTTTTCGGTGTGCATACGCAAGATATTTTACAGTTATAGTATTAATCACTAGCCGTCACAAATTAATAGCGTTAATCTCAATTACTGATCTCTTCTCAACTTATCACTTAAATAAGATAAATTTATATAATTAGAGCCCACCATTTAAGTAACCACTTCTTATCGTTCACACCCCGACCCTGTACATCTATAGCTCTACTAACTTGAAGTCAACGGCCTCCCCCTACTATTTTTCAATACTTGTATCAGTCCCTTGTATCTATATGTTTCTACCCAATATTGTTAGTATACTTTTCTTCCATTTCATATATTTAAAGGCGTTTGACAATATTTTATTCCATTTTGCCTTTAATTATCCCCTATTCCCTTAATCCAGCCTAAACCCTTAACTTTCGTGATATAAATTTATCAAATATTCACTCCATACCTAGATTTCGTTTCTACGTCAATATCCGCTCCGAACCGTTTGGCCACCACATCCTTTTTTCAGACAAATGTCCTAATACAACCTTTTTAACCTTCCACCTACCCTCACTGTTCATACCTTACCACCTCTATATTCGTTCACTGCAGCCTGTTTTGCTTCAAAATATATTTCTAACCTCCATCTCCCACTTTTTAATATATTTTAATCTCACAATAGGCTTCTCTTACTGTAGATTCTTTTTAGATTCCAATTACTTTTTATTAACTCACTCTGAAGTTATTAACTCTAAATACTCTCATTGCACACCCCAGGAAGGTTACATACGTGGCTTTTAATACACCACTGACATCCTAAACTTCACACAATGCAAATTTCTGGAACGTGTCGAATTATTTGAGTCATTTGATAGTATTTGTCTATACACATATTAAACGGATATTTACAAATATGTTCTCATAAAATTCGACTAGATTGTACCGTACTTCGAATCTGCATCCAAAGATGTTTCTAGTGTCTTCAACGGTGATCATCTGTCTATATTTTCTACATTTTCGTTTTACACTTTATATAATTTATTTTCAGTATTTTTTTAAATGTTAACATTTTGGTAATGTCTCCTCTACCAACTTATCTCTCATCTGACGATAACATATAAATCTTGAAAATACCATGGCTACAGGTAGAAATAATAAAATGGCTCTTATTAAAAACCCGTTTGTTTTGAACAACTGATGGCTTAATAGATGGTGTATTTTACACACTATTTTATTTTAATCATTTATTTTCATATATGTATATATATATATATATATATATATATATATATATATATATATATATATATATATATATATATCATAAGAGTTGTTGATCATTTCTGGAGGAGGTACCCTGGTTTCCGACGCTTTATTGGTGACTTTCATTCATGGTGTTTTGCAATAGTAACCACGCTAGGCACTGCGGGTTATATATACATATATATATATATATATATATATATATATATATATATATATATATATATAGAGAGAGAGAGAGAGAGAGAGAGAGAGAGAGGTTTTTACTTTCTTGATAAAGCAATCGTTGAATTTTGGGTCTTTTGTTTTCCAGTCTACTTTATATATATATATATATATATATATATATATATATATATATATATATATATATATATATATATATATATATATATATATATATACTCCTTCTTCAATATGTTGGATTACAGGAAAACCTCTATTATAAATAAAATTGTCCAGTATATTTTTTTTTTTTGGTAAACAAAAACACATTGTGTTTCTGCATATCAGTGTTCTCCTTTTAAGTCTTCTATATGATTACAATGGCCGGTGATATTACGATCAATCACATTTTAATGACCTCGTTCATCTACGATAATGGAAACACAAATTAGCAAACCGATATTCTTTATGATTTGAAGGACATAGCAAAATAATATCGCTAGATATTAATAACTGAGGTCAGCGAGCCGAAGTCTATGAACGTAACAGCTAAGAGTTCATCATATTTATAGTTTCGCTATTTCTTTTTACTTGATCAACTTCGGGATAATTTATATCCCTATTCAATTTTGTTTTAATTTTTTTAAATATTTATAGCATTAATATCATTTGTAAATTGCAATTATTTGAAACTAGCTGAAATACTTGCAGATAGAAAGGTTATTTAATTGTAATGATTGTATTCTTATAGTGGGAAATGTACGTCTTACTTCTTTAGAATAATTTTATTTTATAATATTGATTATTGTCAATCCATTTTAATAGTATGTATACTGTTATGCTAGTATACATTATTAACATATAATGCTATTATTACGCAATTTTAACATGCAATGTGTATTATGTTAATAAAATGAATTCATGCTGTCTATAGATTCATTTATATAATATTTTTTTAAGTACTTTAATTAATACTTCTTCGATATAATTATTGGTAAGGAATTAGGTTATGTTTGTATATCTAAGCAACCTCTAGCTGCATACAATTTATTTGAAACGCACTAAAATAAATAAAGTATACCCATTGATTAAATATAATCATCTGGAAAAAGCATACATTTGCTTGTATATATATTGTTTATTTTTTTACAATAAAAACTGAAATATGAAGCAACGTTGTTGTTATGCTCATTCAAGCACATTCATTAAAAGTTATATTGAAATAATTATTGGTGATATTATTAACATATTCCTCTGTAATTATGTGTATTCAATCTCGGAGCAAATCTCAGCTGAACCAAATATATAATTTAACACAAGATTTGATCAGAATTGCGTTGAATTGTAGTGATATGGTATATAGATATGTTAGTAAAAAGAACAGAAAAGTTTGTCGTCTAAATTGCATCACGTTGTAAAGAGGAGATTATCATTTAGATATTAAATTAACAATTTCTAAGGAAGTGTAGATATAGGGAGTATTGAGGGCGACGTACACAATAAGCCAATATAATTCCTCTCTGATTGTTTCTGATAGAGAATGGATCTGTTTCGGTGATTTTCCCCGGAACCCCCGCTCTGTTTTCATAGACTGACGATGATCAACAGATTAATATATAACGCCATGTAAAACAAAATGAAAACACTAGAATAATACTCGAAGAAGGGTGCGCTGTTGTTATTCAATACCCGCTGTCGACACGTATATGAAAAGGCATCGTTGTATTATACAGCAGTTACTACAAAATGTTGATAAAGAGTAAAAATACCGACTCTACTGATTGTATCAGCACACCTCACGACAAATAATGCTAATTTAATCAGATGTGTTATAAACACAACACAGCTGTTGACGAGAGGTTGCCAGTTGAATAGAAAAACGTACTAAAAATTGAACAATCATTGTTCAGGTTTCGAGATTCTTTAGATAAAGAGTAATACTATGCACTATTCAGCTTATTGGGCCTTCTATCAAACAACCAGGAATAAGTATAGTTGTACAGCCAATCTAAATAATACAAAAGAATAGTCGAACACATTAAATATGTTTAAATTAAATATGTATTGATTAGCAATAGACACCCGTGCAGTCAAAAATAAATATTTAATAAAAGAAATATCAATTGTTTACCATTGACACATTAATTTGATATTATCAAAAATAATAAGCACATACTTAACAGGCAATAAAACTTCGTACAAGCTACCAGATGGGTTGTTTAATAAATAAGGCAATCGTATACTTGTAATCGTCATTGATTTACTTAAAAAGAAATGCAATAAATATCTGTAATAAGAGTAGCTATAGCGTTATTTTTTGTGAATGGTCTTTTCTTTGTGTATACACATTCAATATAATAACTACATCAATGCAACAAAAAATGACATCAATAATTTAAAAATGATAACGCATGTAAACAAGCTTCCATCAGTCATAGTTGACCACGCGTGATCCATTCTTATACTAGTTTTCCTGGTTGTCTACTCGTCTGAAGCAGCCACACTTTTGGCTGAATAAATAAATGCGGGAGTATCAGTATGTATCACAAAGGTCAAAACCATGCGTAGTATCTGCAGTGTCAGCATTAGTGCTCAACTTTCTGCATGCACGCTGCTCCGCAGCTGCATACATTAGCTGTCTTTCTCATGCTGTCAGATGTTTGTTCAGGGTTTCTCCTCTTCTTAATCTCTCATCTGCAACACTATCCAGAGAGGCAATGCCGATGCCTATTTTCGTCATGTCGCATCTTACAATATCCTGATATCGAAGTAAATGGCGGTCATGGGACCTCTTCCCATATACAATTTCTCAATACAAGATGTCCTTTGGAATAGGCATGTCCGTCGATGCGGTTAACATGACATCAACAAGCTTAGTATGCGTTTTCCGAAGAAAAGTAAACATGGTGGAAAGGATTGCGTATGACGGAACCTCGCTTTTGGACACCCTACTCTACCAAAATATGCCAACGCTGCGTCGGAGGCTTCATAGGTTGGAAGTGTCGAGTCGCCCTTCATAACTGGCGTAAACGGTATATGTATCGGTACTGTACAACAGTGTGCTCATGACTCAGGCGATGTACAATGCCATCTTAGACTTCACCGTAAGTTTTAAGTGCCTCGACACTCTGGAATTACATTTTGGCTGCTCTTACGATTCTAATGTAAAAGAAGAGATAGTTTATTATGGTGGAGCCAATGCAAGTTTACTGGTGAACGAAATCGAGTTTATAGTAATCGGTGGTTACATCAGCTGGTATTTGGCTGTTTTTTCTCAAGACGTTTGTATTATTAATGATAATGGTAAGGCCGAAATCTTTGCGGGCCTGTGAAAACTGGTCAATCAGTGGCTGCAGTTTCTGTTGCGTGTGGGTCGCAACTGCTACGTTGTTATCAAACAGCATGTCTCTGATTTTTTTCTTTCGTTTGCTTCAGCCCCCCGTTTAAGATCACCAGCTAAGTTGGAAAAACCCATGCTAGTATTTTGTAGTCTAAAGCGGTGTTTTAGACATGAGTCGATGATGTGGGCAACTGTCTGTTAAGAAGAAGATGAAGTCAGTCCTATCGTCGCCTCCCTCACAAGTACGGAGACGAATGATGTTACACCCCTCTCAGCAATCCCAGCGCCATTTACAACGCTCTCAACGACCCCAACACAAACTAACAACGGCGGAATTAATGTATTTACGCCGCTCTTAGCAACCTGTACGTCCGTGGTAGCATGCGCCCGTCTTGGAACGGTCGGACTGTCCGCCGAAAGCCTCACCATAATACAGCTGAACGTCTAAGTTATCACAGCGCCAAGCTCGACATTCTAGATAAGCTTTCCACAAACAAAAATGCAAATATTGTTCTCCTTAAGGATACTCACATAATACTGAAGCTCCACGGGTAGACACTAGTCGGTCACACCAAGAGCAGACCCCACGGCCTAGCATCAGAGACGACGTGTCCTGGTCACTCACTGGTCACCGTCGTCGAGGTTGAGCTGATTGTCACAAAAGTACAGGTGACGACTGTTGAGGATGTCTACAAGCCACCACCGGGCAAACTACAAGCAGGTTCGCTGCAAGATACGCCAACACCTGCCGGTGATTTAGACTGCTGCCCACTCTCTGGGGTTACAAAATCACAAAGACAGACGCCAAGTACCTCGCAGATTCCGCATCCACGGTAGACGCCGTGCTCTGGTCCGACCCGAAGGGGCTTAACTCGTTCTACTCTAGGCGCTGAAATACAAAGACTAACACATACCTTGTCTTCGCAAAAGGCATCGAGCAAGAGCCACACCCGGTACGGATCGTCTTGAACCGATCTCCCAGCTCACAACATCGTCTATCACTGATCACAACTCAATCGTACTTCCAGCCGACGGATAGGAAACTAGTCTGAAGCCAGAAATTCCACAAAAAAACTGGTTGGAATTCGCTTGCGTGCACCACCACCATCGCAGCCGAATCATTGACAGTGCCTCGCACGTCCAATATAGACGAGGCCTAGAAGGCATACTGACGATGTTGACCGATGCTGCCATGAAATACGTCCCACGGGGAGTTCGGAAAATCTACGTACGATGCTAGGACGAAGAGTGCCACAGTCCTCATGACCCGCCTCAACACACTAAGAGAGAGGATGACCCAGATGATCGAATCGATCGAATTCACCCACTCATGTCGTCAAACGTTGCAAATTATCAACAAGATAACCGGCCAGGCAATATCACCAAATACGTTCCCATGACTATCGATGTCATAGCAGCTACGGGGGTCGCAATCCCGACAAATATTTCGTCATGTAGTGTACGACATATGCAAGGCACCGAGTGCTAACTCACATTTCTCTGGAAACATCACCAAGGACAGAATCAAATCAGCTATCAAACACCTGAAGCAACAGAAAGCAGCTGAGACCGACGACATCCATCTCAAGTTCATCCTCCACTACGATAGCAAGTCCACAGTGTAGCTTCAATGTGTTTGCTCCCTCTCCCTCACATTTCCAAGACCCCAAAGATATGGCGACAAGCCAAAGTAATCACCATCTCGAAGTCCAATAAGCCGCTGGATGACGTAAAGGGGTATGGCCCTATTACCCTTTTATGCGTGTCATACAATATCATAGAGCGCTTCGATCAGGTAATCGACCAAATACTGCCGAAAGAGCAAGGTGAATTCAGCCACTAGCGGTCAATCATGGCTCAAGTAACCTTCTTCTCCCAAAGCATCAAGGATTCCTTTACAGCGATGTAAGAAGGCAGGCTCGTTCTCTTTGATCTCACACCAGCGTACACTACCGTCTGACTCCGTGGACTCAACATCTAGCTACTACAAACGATCCCGGTTCGAAACATAGCGGGCCTCATCATGGAGAGGCATACCAAGCGCAGCTTCACCATTAAGATTAGCGCCGGCAAACATAGCCAGCTCCGATGACTCAACAATGGTGTCTCAAAAGGCTCAACATTATGGTTGACAACAATATACTCTAATTCCAGACCTCCCGGACAGACTTCGGGGTCAAGCTTCATTGCACGTTGACGTTCCGCCAACACCTGAAAAACCTGTCTGCCAAGACATCGGTCCGCGTCACTCTAATACGCCGCCTAGTTAGTACTACCTGATGTGCTTCGACCAAGTCACTGCGCATATCCACTAAGCCATTCGTCTTCCATGCCGTCGAGTACTACACCCTAGCCTGATGCTTGAGCTGCACACTAAGAAGCTGGGCATAAATATCACCACCGCCTTACGCATAGTCTATGGCTGTCTGCGCACCACGTCGGCCAACCGACTACCGATACTCGCTCACGTCGCACCACCACCCCTGCGGCGTCAACCAGCTGTCCTTGCCTCATCCCGAAAAGCCACCATCGATGAGGAGTACCTCTTCCACGAGCTCGCCTGAAGTAACGACGCCCATTCGCCAATCATGCATATATGTACTAAACAACCGGTGACATCACAAAACGAATCTGGCTCAAACATCGCTTGACAGAGAAATGGCATGGAGCGGATAAATCTAGGCTGCACACATTCGTGGATGAGCCTGCCAGACAACCATACAGCCATCAGTGGGCAATGCTTAACCGCCTAAAGACTGATGAGAAGTATCATTTTCATGACTCTGAGGTTGACAAAGTAGAAACATCCAGCCGTATGATCGTGCACTCAGATATATTACCCAGGTTGCAGTGCAAAATAGCATGCTTTAAAAATGCGGCAAAGAATATCGTGAACAGGGTTGGAGCAAACACCCACTCTTGCTTTATTTCGCTGCAGATACAAAGGGGGTAGATGTATCCCTCATGTTGGCGTAGTAAGATTTATTAGGCACTTGAGCTTCGATAGACATCCAGTCCTCGGTGGATCTTTAACAGGTGCCTGCGTTACAAGATAACGCCTTGGTGAGATCTATACATTTTACGTACAGAGTATTTTGCTGTTCTTTGCATGTTTCATTGCATTGGCGGAAGGAGAAAATCATGTCGCACTTTGCTTCGGGTTAGACACATTTTAGTATCTGTTACAGACGCATGAAGATAGCCTGAGAAAAGATTTGGCCACAGACGCTGAAGAGAGGGATTCCTCTGGAGTTGTTGCAATCGCTCTTTTAACTCTTATTTGTGTACAGGTTGATCATATTGGGGTTTATTATGTCATGAGGTATACATCACTTATGCCAACACTGACAATTAATTTTGTGAAACCGAAGCAGAAGAGTATTATTGTCCTGCTTGATCAGATCTTGTGTAATCTATTCGCAAACTGAGGCTTTGCCTAGAGCCAAGCGATCAATGGCCTTACTCAGCTCCCTTCTGGTTGGCTCCGCATCGAGATCCTCAGTGGTAGGTAAATATTTGATCGCTGCTAAACAGATCATGTGTAATTAATTTAGTATATATGCATTGTTTTCCGGCACGTCTAAACCATAAAAAGGTGATGGTGCGCTCAATTAGAAAACAAGCAAAATCGAATATGTTCTGAAAAAAGCCTTTGAAACGAGTACAAATCATTATCAGACAACAAGAGCACCCGCCTATAGAATATATGTTGTATAGAGTAACACTATATATATATATATATATATATATATATATATATATATATATATATATATATATATATATATATAATTAACGTGTAGAATGTTATGCTGTTTCACATCTCATCAGTGAGATAAGCATCCGCTTCGATCTTCAGTCGAACCTTCGACTACCTCATTGATAGTCGATGATTCTAACCCACTAGGAAGGAACCACTGTTGGAAAGTGATACAGCAATGCTTTGGACATAAGCATTGCCAACTACTACAATGTTTCATATGTTTATTTACAAATAGAATGTTTTATAAATGTGTATGTGCAAGTTTCACTGGTACACTCATTCACCGATCATTATGTTTTTTTAGTAGCACAGCTGCTAAGTGTAAAGTGTGTTAATACGGGCTATGTTATGGTTTATTTAGTTTCATGTAAGTGAGTTCAAAGAAGGTAGAAAGCCTCTATAAACATTTTGACACCCCTGGTTTTTGCAAAATTATAACAATAGCTATTAGATACCAAATACCACATATTTCCCAAATTTCAGTTTATTTAGAGCATTTTAGAAGCGTTTTATGGGGCATTATATGGGTACAAGCTACTATTTTTTAAATTCAAATATATTCAATTTGCAAGGAATGTGAGCCATAGTTATTAGGCACAACTTAACCAAGATTCCCTTAATTTCAATTTCTTCTAAAGTTCCCATAAATTCAAGCCTGCAATTTTAGACATATACTAGAATTAAAATAGTGTAATAGATTTTGAGCAAAAACTATAATGAAGTTTATACACATGGGGTTTAGTATCATTATTGATTTATTTTATTCTTGATAATGGGGACATACACATGCTGCAACGCTATTCTTTCATAAATAAATAATTATATCTGTCGTTGACGAGTATTTTCCTAGCATATATATATATATATATATATATATATATATATATATATACATATATATATATATATATATATATATATATATATATATATATATATTTATGTGTATCGGGGGTGTATCCTTATGTGTTTTGTGTTGTTCTCTCTTATCTGAATATGTTCCACGGTATAATCGTTTATGTTTAATCATGAAGAAAGCTGTAATATCCTTCTATTCAACTGGTGTAATGTATCGTGCATGGCTATTACATTAATACAACAATATACGCACCTGCATCCGATGAAAATAAAATCGGACATCCATAGAATGATACAATATTATCTCTAATAAAACAAGTAAAAAAAGCATAAGCTTTCTTACCCTCATTCAAAGGCATGCACATGTCCAGTAACACGTCTTACAAATAGATCGATGCATATATTTCTAAAGACAGGGTCGATATTTGAAAACCCTTGCATATTCATCATCTCATACAATTTAACATGGGATAAAACAGGAAATTATATGAATAAATCAAGGCATATCGAGATAATGTTGTTGTAAGAACGCAATATGGACGGCAACGTATTGTTACATTGTTGATATATTCACAATTAGGCTGATAATTTTCTGAATGTGGTTAGAAAAGGGTAGAAGATTAAAAGTAAGACGCAGATAAGTATTGTTCCTTTGTGCATTTTATTACCTTACATATTATTCTACACGTCATATTCAAAGTTGTTATCTACTGTCTTCCATGAAGGCAATTTCGTCATCATATTGTATTTTCAGTTCGCTTTGAAGCTGACATCACACCCTAGTTAGATGTCAGAAATCAGACATTAGCGATCAAAAAGGGATATGTGTTGATATGGCATGTATGAGAATGGGTACGCAGCCTGGAGCTGAATAAGCAGAAAGTCATAAAGCGAGTAGTATGCTAGAACGTATTTGACAGGGAAGCGGCATAAGACGAACACATTTTATGTACTCCTTAATATCACCAGTAATCTCTCTCTATCCGAATAAGTCATACAAAAGTGCAAAACAACAACAACAATATATACATATATATATATATATATATATATATATATATATATATATATATATATATATATATATATATATATATATAAAACAATTTAGTGGAATTTTAAATTAAATATTTAACATGTAATAAATGTTGGTCAAAGTTTGAATGGGTGTTGTGTGCATGAAGTTTAGTATTATATATTGAGTTTATACTTGGTAAGGGGGCATAAATAATAATGATAATTATCGGTTATAATGACACGTTAAAAAGAGTCTTACCTCACTCATCCAGATAGCAACGACCTTGTAAATAGTGGCTTCGTACTAGTCAATTTTATTCTGTCTTAATATTTACTTCAGCTTACAGCTCTGTAGACATATGCAAACATTGAAACACTGGTTACCTAGCGTAGGCTGTTATCATGCTCATATAAGTTAGCATATATCTTCTATATAAAGTAGAGTGGCGTTTCCCATGTAACATTTGCTATACCAGAAAAAAAACGAATTAATACGCTAAAAGTTCACCTCTTCATTCACTTGAGCCTGTGTCACGAAACTTTCATTAAATACCATGCTTTAAAATGTAATACTATTGTAAACACTAATATCTGACTCTCCCTAATACGTAATCAACACTAAGGGTTATTATTTAATTTTAAAATAATCAAAAGATACTATTTATAAAATAGTTATAATACACGTAATAAGAAACTCTCCCACTAAGAAGGAGTACACGAATAAAATAATACAGTGATTGCACCTAACGATGTCTTGCTAATTGACTTACATTTATTCACATTTTTTAATTTCAGAATCAATAAACATACGCACTAACTTTTCCCAATACTCACATCAAAATCGGGTCCTTCATTGACATCTTCCATGTTCCACGAATGTTTGTATTTATTACAATCATAAATTATTATTACACATCACCATATCTTCCATATAACCTTCAGTTCATACATTAATGTCATTTTAAAGGCTTCAATATGAATTCGACGATATAATAACGTGACATCTAGCGCAACATTTGATTATATAATTTACAAGACTTGTATGGTTGTTCGTAAAGTCACTTTGTTGATTACGTTGTCAGCTACAATTAACATCATTATATTTTTTTTCTGATCTGGAGCCTCTAGTTAATATTTCTTGATTAGATTACCTGCTAGATTTAGTATCATAACAGTACTGTTACTGTTCACTATTCACTAATTTTCAGTACATTCTTTAGGCTGCATAAATAACGTCTTCAACCGAGGAAATTATTTATTAAATGTTTTGACCAAATACATTACTTCTTCTCCAGCTGTAAAATGATCGTATCTGTCGATCCATACCATGCTTACGTTTTCACGAAGATATCATTCAGCGACATTATTCGGGCTGCAATAAAGTTGAGCTAAGTACATTTCGAAAAAAGTGCAATATTACAAAGCAATTAGTTATTAGTTTATTTTCGTTACAACATATCACAATGTACATGATTTTAAATGTTGTAGCTGTTCATAACACAACCTTTTTCATACATTATGTTTTTTTTTTCTCAGCGAGCAGTGCAAGAGAAATATTTCAAAACAGCGCTCTATTTTCTTTCGACCCCCAACTAGAAGTGCTCCTATTTGCCATGAGATGAATTTTACCATATTAAATATGTTAACTATTTTGTAGTTTAACCATACAATTTAATAAACAAAATATATTGTAAAAAAATGAGTGTAAACTTAGAAATCCTATCTAAAAAAACGCCCGGGCTCGTAAACTGCATAATTATCTTTTTCTATCGTCGATTATTGAACAAATCCTAATAGAATGCGGCAATGTATATTTTGTCCTCACTCCGAACTGCTTTTTTGCAAGGAGATTGATTTTCCCCAATTAAAAACCGACTTTTTGTCTAACTCTGTTCCAGATTAAAATTTTAGCCAATTGATATGAGGCATATTTTTAATATTTTCCCGATTTATCCACTGTTAACTATTCAGCAGGTTTACCATTTGTTTCCTATTTAATTGCATCCCCACGAGTGAAGAGTTAGAAATAAGATCAGTATTATATTAGGGAAACTACATTTTCCGACAAAACGGATAAAGTCGGATTGGGACAAGAATGACAATCATCACAATCTAGAAGGAATTATCCTTCACTAACCCAGGAGGGAAAAGGGTACTTAAATATTTTACGGACCCACACCGTGCTAATTTTTAAATAGGAGTTTCCATTTAAATTCAATTATTACAATATATTTTGTTTATTACATTGTTAAGTGAAAGTACAGAATAGTTAATTAATTTCCCTTCCCATGTTAAAATCGGTTTATAAATAATAACGTTATTATTTTACCTAGGTCTCCAAAGTTAATTCAATTTTGAAAAGTAACGAAATAAAGATAAAAATACACCGAGAAGAAAAATATTGCTTAGTAACAACACTATACCGTCTCCTTACACAGAAATCTTACATCTTCAAGCGCTCGTAAAACTTACTCTAATAATGTGTTGTGGGTATACCCCTGTAACATTGTTATAACTTTAGCACGCTACGTAATGTGTGTGTCTTTAGCGTGCACCAACCAAGTATTTCCGTTTCTAAATAGCAGTATATACTCTTGTAAATATATTTTTTGTTCTCCAATGACTCAGGTCATTTCTCCAGTCGAACGTAGGTAGTGATTACATGATTACTGCCAAATATAAATCGGTGTGCCTCTAATAAACGAACAATTTCAAGACAATTAATGAAATATACAACATAAGAGGAAGGAGAAAAACTAAAAGTAGTGATAGGGTAAGAAAGCACGTGTAACCAACAAAGGAAGAGATCAAAGCTAAAAAGCCTAGGTCGTCATCTTCAGAACCTTACCCCGAAATTTCTGCATGTATCGTGTATATGACAAACAGTCGCTTGGAGGGATTTAATATGCATATATATTTTTTGCTACATAACGAATAGCATTAAAACCAACATGTAGATTGCACATTATTTATATGAATTTGCTTAGCTCTGCACCATCATATTTCATGTGGTGTGTCAATGTTGCCCATGAGTAGGAGAGGTTGATTAAGTTGGCATAATGCCATCTAAGTATAATAGCATAAGAATTATGCATACTATACATTTCGAAGTATGCTGAACAAATGGCTAACCTTCAAGAATATTGCGTTAGCTTGGTTTCAGCTAAATCAACAGGGTTGTTGTTGTATGGCGTCAATTAGGAAAACATTGCATCAGCATGCCTCACCTTACCCAATGTTGTGAAAAGATTCTATAGAATATGCCTATAGTGACACATTCACTAAATTTAACTCGTGGTTCCTGTAACACATGACGCAAAATGTAAGTGAATATTTTTCACATCGTTATCAACATTTTATTTACAGGAAAATATTGTGAAAATAAAAATGATTGTTTGAAAAATACAGTATATATATAAAAAAATCCTATAATTGTCTGCATTAGAAACATAAACAGAATTGTTAGACACGTATTTCATTGCATTAGTTTGAAGATTAATTATTTACACACCTATCATAATACTCTTCATTATTAGCTCTAAAGTAACTCTTACCCTCGATTGACTTTTCAGCTAGATAGGTCGAGATTCATTAGTAACAGAAAAGTAGGGTTTTTTTCAGTTTTGCAATAAACAGCGATTAAATTAGCACATCATTAGTCGAAACTACCTGGTATAGCTATGAATAAGAAATAGCCAATATCAATATTTATTTTACAAATCTAAGTTATTTCAAAATCTATTAGATAATTGCTATGCTATAAATAATAGTAATTAGAAATAGTAATCGTGATCCCAAGTACAATCTTCTAACGTAATGTGAAGGGAGGATATGAACTTAGGAAAGGGCTACCTTCAGTAAACAACTTACTATTCATGGATGTCCTTACAGTTTTCTGAAAAGAATGAAAACAAATGCGATACTCTAATGAAAACGGTTAGATTATTTAATGCCGACATACGAATGGAATTTGGCATCACTAAATGTGCTATTCCTGTTATTAAAAGTGGTAAACTTGTTCACTCATATGGCCGTAAACTCTCAACAACATATTTGTTAACGAATGTTGAGAGTGAGCGAGGCTACAAACACTTGGGAATCTTCGAGGCATATAACATTAAAAAAAGGAAATCAAAAACCATATCACAGTTCAGTAAAACAGAAGAGTAAGGGTTATTATTAAACCGACACTCTAGAGTCGAAATACAATATATGTTATCAATTCCTGAGCAGTAGCTATCATTTAATATACTGCTGGTATACTTGACTGGAATGTAGATCAATTAAAATGTTTGGACACCGAAAGACGAAAACTTCTTACAATGTGTGGAGCTTTTGCAAAGAAAAGAGATGCAGGCCGATTGTATTTCTGAAAGTAATGAGATTCTTCTCCGTGAAGTGAAAAACGAAAAACAATACCAAAACTGGGTGAAAATAATCAAATGATGCAAGAGAGAAGATTAAAATTATTTGGAAACAAACTACACTTGTTACTGCATTTAGACATAATTACAACTGGAATTGGTTAGTCAGAGTTGATCTCAAAAGATCTACTAACAGTACCTTCATGGCAGCTCTGGAACAAGACACTCACACTAAGTCCATAAAACAATACGTTGGCAAAACTGCAGAATCGCCAATATGCCGATTGTGTAATGAAAGGGAATAAACTTTAGCGCATATTGTATTTTAATTACCTGTGCTAGCACAGCATCAATATACAAAATGGTAACACGAAAAAGTCGCTCAGGTACTACACTGTAATATATACAAACTTTATAAATTGGACCACAATGAGAAGTTGCATGAGCATAAGCAAGTAGGGATACAAGAGAACAGCAATATTGAAATTCTTTGGAACATGCGCATACAAACTGATAACGTTCTTGAGTATTCCAAACCCGACTTGATCTATCTAAACAAACACACAAGAGACAGCTCGTAATCATTGATATAGCCTGCCCTTTCGATACCAGAGTGCAAGAGAAGAACACGAAATACTCTATAAATATGAAGACGTAAAATGGGAATTAGTTAGACAATGGAAGTCAAGGTGATTCCATTAGAACGCTTGGAACCATAACGAAAAAAATCATTATAAATTGATTAACGGCAATACAATTTATTTTCATTTTCAACAATAGGCTTGTCTGTAAGGAATGGCGAAAGTGCATAGGTACAGCTGAAATATATAAAGTCAAGGGAATTGACTTGATGTTTAAAAAGAAACATCCAACTACAAACATCAAAATGTGTAGACTAGTATGAAATTATATAATAATTATAATAATAATAAAAATGATAATAATAATAATAATAATAATAATAATAATAATAATTATAATAATAATAAAAATGATGGTGGTGGTGGTGGTGGTGATGATGATGATGATGGTGGTGGTGGTGGTGGTGGTGGTGGTGATGATGATGATGATGATGGTGGTGGTGGTGGTGGTGGTGGTGGTGGTGGTGGTGGTGGTGATGGTGATGATGATGATGATGATGATGATGATGATGATGATGATGATGATGATGATGATGATGATGATGATAATAATAATAATAATAATAATAATAATAATAATAATAATAATAATATCCCCACACACTTAAACGAAAGTTGTGACACCAGCCTTGTGTGGTACCACATAAAACTTGTGGAGGATCTATGAAATGGTAATACCGAAGAATATGATTACACGCCAGACCTAATATAAGAGAGCGCACAGAGTATTGACACGTTGCGAAAGTTTCTTGCTACTCAAATCTCATGGGAGAAAACTGTCAGTGCTAGCAAGACATTAATAATATACAGTGTTTGCGATAATACAAATTGATTTACAAATGTTATATGAAGTAATGGAAAATGTTGTTAACACGTTAGAACTTGTGTCAGTAATACTCAAGGAAGCACCACTTTCTATTGCAAGTGAGAAAGTGCTGATGATACTTTGTGTGAACATTTCTCCTGATAAAATAATAATTATAATCGCTACTTACAACCATAGAAAAAACACGATCAAAACAAACTAACTAAAGTCTAGTGTAGATGATCTAAGAAAACAGCTTACCTCGACTCTATGAAACGAAATCAGTGAAGAAATACGGAAAATGGCATGAAAATTGTTTCAACGACTGCACTGTCAAATTACATGTGAATGAAACAGACAGAATTTGTGACATGTAATGGAAAATCCAACTTACGAAATCCCCAGGCTCATAGAAATACAAACAAACAAACTCATAGTTAAAAAGGAGTGCAACTGCTAAATAATAGATTACCCCGTCCAATGAGCACTAAGAGTGAATGCATAAAAGCCAGAAAACTTTTCAAAACACATAGCTTGGCAGCGAGCACAAGCGAATATTTTGCCTGAAGAAGACTATCGTTAAGAGAACGCCACTTAAGGGAGAAACAGAATCGCTATCGACAGCTGTCCAGTGCAATGGTAGAATGACAATATGAAAGTAAGAGAACACACGGGAACAAGTTAAACATCTTCTCACTCACGCACCGACATACAACTGAATGAAGAGATTTAGTATATGTGGCCAGTTGCGGACTCCTTTTTCATGAACAGAGAGGGTTAAGGAAACTTCAAGAAGATGAAATGCCCTATTTATGTCAACTATGATATACTGAAAGAAGTATAACAATCAACTATTCTAAATCGTATGACACAATTCCACAGCTATAGACACTTAAATGCTTACCTATTTTTAAAATATCAGATACAATTTGAAATTTAATGAAGAAAATAATATACAACTTCTTGCTGAAATAAAAGAATAAGACTGGTAGCGATAAGTTCACATATAGATTGGGGTGTTGTTCTCTTTATTACTGATCACCGTTTGTCATATCTATAATTCTTCTTATCATGATACTCAGCGGATGCACAGTATAGTTAAAATATGCAGTAACGATGACGAAATTGCCTTATATTTATGGATTATATGAAAGTACTATAAGGAAATAAAGTTGAAAGAGAAAGTGTATAAGTACAACAACCATAGGGATACAAGAATGTGAATTGTGCTAATAAAATATGGCACTAATATCGGTTATGAAAAGAATGCTTTAAAAATGCATCCTATAAAATTACTCAATCAGAATTCCGTATAAAAACTTACTAACTCGTGAATTATAAATACCTAGACATTCAAAAAGGTGTCACCATTAATCACGCAGAGATAAAAAAAAAGATTAATGGGGCAACACCTGGATTGTGCTTTTCATAAAGTTAACAGAAAATATGGGCCGTATTTTTATGAAGTTGACTGAAAACCTGGACAGAACTTTTAATAAAGTGAACACTAAACCTGGGAAGTACCTTTCATAAAGTAGACAGAGCACCTGGCCAGTACTGTTAATCAAGTAAACAGAAAAATTGGACAGTATATTTCATAAAGGTACGTACAAAAGAACTCAATAAGCTTATAAAAGAACAGGCAATCACATTTCTATGCACTACGCAGTACATACAGGAGTTTGGGTTGACCGATTTTATATTAGAGATACGAATAGATGATTGAAGCTTTAGAAGAGGAGGCAATTGAAAAACTGAATAAATACATAACAAAAAATTAAAATAGGCTGCCGAATTCTAGTAGCACAAAGAAAAAGTTCATGGCAGAAAACCCCAGCAAAACTGTGTAATTTGTGAACAAAACGAAACGGTTAACTACATTATAAGCGAATGCAGTACGCTTGTCAAAACGGAGTATAAAACATATATGATTGATTTGGTAATGTACTCCACTGTCGAACAGTGGAAAAGATAACACTGAACATACAGATAAAGTTGGCAAACTAAGTACGAGGCCAGTCATGGAAAGGAAAGCAAAGACATACACTTAAACATTTAATATAAAGAGACAAACTGATCAGAGTTAAGAGTCCAACATGATAATAATAAACACGAAAGAAAGAAAAACTGGCAATAAATAGATTACGCTATATCAGCTAATCACAGTGTGGCGCTGGAGAAGAAGGTCAACTAAGACCATATATCTTGTCAGAATAATAAAAGGACTATCGCACGTGAAAGCTATCGTAATATCAATAATTGGCGAAGGCATAGAACAGTTCCGAGAAATTGGAATAAAAGAAAGACTTGGAACTATGCAAACCACTGCATCAATTAAAACAACTGGAATATTCAGATTAGTTGTATAATGCGGACACCAGCCGATGTATATCGATAGCAATAAATAACGAAAGGTGTGTTTAAAGTAAATAGAGCCAAATACAACTAGGATTAGAGATTTATTGGGTACATATATAAGTAAATAATATAACGATCAAACTTAAATAAAACGTAGTTGTGCAAACATTGTTTACTTTCATCAAGTGTTTCCATAGCTGTTTCACAGGATGGCAACATCGATGATTATTAGCACCATCAAGAAATCAAATTAACGGAGACTGATGATACTGATATATTATTAGGAACACAACTTCGAGAGAAAATCAGGACGTGTTATCAAAGTTAACTGAATTGTTAACGGATGGTGAGAACACGGTAACTGACTTGAAATGATGATGGGGAGATCGGAGATTATTTTAAATTTGAGGGAACGTGTTGTTACTCATAATCCAGGGGGGAACACCGCTTGATCAATAAGGCATGACTGGTTACGACTGAATTAATAACACTTAGTAGGCGATGAATAATTTGTTTTACGGTCATATCTAAGATATACGTACTTTTTTACCGATTGTTTTATGATGTCTTTATGTTTGACAATACTCGTTTGTAATTTACATTGTTTATTCAATTAGTTTGCTTCTTAAGTCTTGTTATTGATTCCGTATCAAATGTCTGCTTATTTTCTCAGTAATCATCAGATTATAATATGTAGATTTGTCCGTTGCTAGGACACGATCATTTGGGCATGGAAAAAAGACGCTGATCAGTAACTACTTTCATGCACATGACTTTTATCCGGGAGTAAGGCAGAGGCAGTGAATAGTTTACCAATGGTCCTGTGTTGCTATACGACACGGACCCATAATATAATCTGCGTAGGTTAGAAGAGCAAATAAAGAATATTACTTGAATTTCTTCGGTTGAATATTACTGAAGACATGAATTAATTTCTAATTGTATGTGTGTATTATATATAAAAAAGTAAGTTTATTAGCTTCATGAGGAATTGATAGGTTTGGTAATCCAAGCTTCATATCTATAGCATTTCGCTCAATGCTTTCTGATATATATTAATCTATATTGTCAAAATCCAAATGTAGGACTGTATCCCTTACTTTGTTATTAATTATTATTTATCGTAAAATGTTCTTAGAATATTCACACATAAGGAAAATAAGAAGTGTCTACTCTCACATTCAGATGAATTATCACCTTCACCAGGCACATTGGGAATATATTTAGTACGACACACACTTCTATAGCATCGTTATTTTTATTTCATATTACAATCTTGCAATTGTAAGTTCAGTATTCTATATGTGTATAAGAAACAAACTCACGCTCCTTGCATGTTTACTTTGTGAAACGCGTTACAATGTTATATTATACGTCAGTTACCATTAAGTTACCCAATCTAAGTGTGGTGTTTAACTCGATAATCAAATTATCGGGATGGCAGAATGACCAATAAAGGTAACCAGCGCAATTATTGACGTATTTATCTAAACACAATAAAACTGTTCCCTAATCGATTACAATTACTTCTACTAATAAATTAAGTTACTCTAAAAGAGATCTATATTAAATTAAAACTTTATAACTATTTCAAAGTGGATATGCGTTACCGTATCTACAATACAAACATTTGAACTCAGTCAAAATATAATTCTCTAAAATGGTACGACTTCAGCTTGTATTTTTCGATTTACAGAATAGCAGAATAAGAGAATGACCAATAAAATAACTGACGCATAGTTTATCTTTTTTACGAAAACATAATAAACCGTTTTCAAGCCAATTACGTTACTTCGAGAAAAACAAGCAGTTCATTTAAAAGAAATCGATGTTACATTAAATATGTTTTTTATTAACTAAAATTGTTATATTATTCTGTACATAAGATTCACCAGCATTCATTGTTTTAACACTAGTAAATAAATTACAGTCATAACAAACAGATGCATGTACATAAACAACTGTCAGTCAGTATAAGAACACACGCACACAAATAACGGTCAGTCAGTTACAGGACCCATTTTTGTGATACATGTAACAGTTCGTATTCATGGTTTTCACTGTTTTATTCGATATGATTGTAGTTCGACCCAACCGCTTTTTTATTCATGGTTTACCCTTTCCAAGTCAAACCGACCAACTAAGGGAAGAACACATTTTTTTAAATTAAACGAAATTAAACCAAATTTTAAAGATCATAGACGAATAAATATTATAACGAAAAAGAAGTAATGAAGTAAATCCGCAAGAATACATTCCGTTTTATTACTAAACAAGTTAGCCATATCTATGAATTATTTCGTGCAAATTACTTTTTCTAGATGTAATATTTTGAATTAATTGCTGGCCCTCATGTATTGCAATATTGAAAAAGTTGTTAACTTCTTACTTCCATAATTACTTCCAGATTTCGTAGAAAAACGCAATCAGTCATTTTAATATATTAATACTGTTTTACAAATGTGTGAATGTGTTTAGTATAGCGAAACTTTCAAATGCTACAGTATTTTTGCAACTTTTAAAATATAAATTAGAAAATAAGTCTGGCTTAGAATCAAAGATAAACACGTACATTTCTTTTAATCAGCACGGTTCGATTTTCGACCGGCTCGATTCTGTTGTTGGTATAGGTTCAACAACTTCTTTCTAAAATCAGATAATTACAGGACGGACCACGTGAAGGTTATCAGCATGCATCGTACAGGTGGTGCTTTGGCAGCGATCGTATTCAGAAGATAGTGTGCCTACGTCATAAGTATTTAATATTAGTGTATACTCTCATCTGTAGGTTATAAAGCTAACACTTATAATTACTAGACATGTTAGAATGGTTCAACTTCGCTTTTTTTTTTCATCGTTCTCCAATTTAAATGTGTGTATAAGTGTAACAGTTTGTTCCAAGTGGAATAGATGTACACTTCTTGAATCTTTGGTGTTTCACTGTTACTTGAATGATACACATTTTAAATGTCCTATTCTGGTGATTATTTATATATAGATTTAATTATATTAATTAATCAGAGTGGCCGAGTATAGTTGTTACAGGTGTAGAACATGAGGTCAGCGTACCGAGATCAATTTTGTCAGTGCTACTGCATCACTTTTACTAATACCCTTGAGAAAGTTAAGAATAGATACTTCATTTGCCTATAGATGGAACAGTAAGATAGACTTGTTTCTGAAACCGTGGCTCTGCAACGAGCCTTGCAGAAGAGACCCTACAAAATGTGTATCTGCGTATGTGTCTTAGCGTTCAGGATGTTATGACGGCGCAACTCTTTCTTCGTGGAAAAACGCACAGAGCAGACACTCTTATATGTGATATAAACCCACTCTTTAAAGATAAATATACATCTTTATTTATTTACTATTACATATATCTACCCCATGATAATTTGCTGGTTAGTAGCATCGTTAATCTTAATAGCACGGTTACTATTTGAACAGTAGATATTTGTAGTGTTTTCCAAGTTTTGGCTATCATATACAGTATCTCCTATACACTCATTTATTAGTTGTATACATACATTTGTACGGACTCCGTTTATATCAAGAAGCAATAGATGTAACGTAGTCCCAATAGTGTGTCTTTACGTGCAGGAATTAGACACGTGTTATGTGGTCCCTTAGATTAGTCACAAACGGATCTTCATAAGTATGACACATAGACGTATCTTAGACTCTTAATAGGGTAATGGCCATCTCAACGTGTATGTGTAACGTTTACTTTTATCATTATGTGCCATCAATGTGAAATACAAAACTGGAAGACCTATGGGTACAGGCTACACACCTGTATTTTATTGTCATCTCTAAGTGATATAGCTCTATACAATAGGATATCGAGCCATTTTCTTGTTCAAAAGCTACTGTTCTGTCCTGATTGTTAGGGATTTCCTGTTTTCGGATGATATATATATATATATATATATATATATATATATATATATATATATATATATATATATATATATATATACATTTTTTTCAGCAACATCGATTATATTTTCTAGAAGAGCAAGTAGGTGGAATTATATGTACCTCATCGCTCATCTTGTCACGCCGTTAACAGGGTGGATGTCAGTTTTTTATTGTCCCTAATGCATATCCCCTGTTTTTGTTCTTTAAAAATACCACTCGTGTGTGGGTCTCTCTTCCTCACTCATTTCCTGAATGTGATGTGTTAAGCAGAGTGCGTGAGTTATACACAACGCTTT
The DNA here is from genome assembly GCA_963556195.1 of Sepiola atlantica. Classification (NCBI taxonomy): domain Eukaryota; kingdom Metazoa; phylum Mollusca; class Cephalopoda; order Sepiida; family Sepiolidae; genus Sepiola; species Sepiola atlantica. Next base: position 224,653,142 of record OY744515.1, on the reverse strand, counting down.
CAATCTAAGAGACAAAAATACCCTTCACCCACATTTTCCAAACAAACATAATCACTTTTTAAAGTCAGTCAGGCAGTTCTCATGTAACATCAATCACACCCTGTCAGTATATATATATATATATATATATATATATATATATATATATATATATATATATATATATACATATATTTATATATATATACATATATATACATATATATATGTATACATATATACATATACATATATATATATTTATATATATATATATATATATATATATATATACATATATGTATACATATATATATATGTATATATATATATATGTATATATATATATGTATATATATATATATATTTATAGTGTGTGTGTGTGTGTGTTAACCTATACTTATGATAGCACATGTATACTTATGGTAATAAGGCTACACACAAATAGTTATATTTCATTCACTCAAGCCTTTCAGACTGGCGATGTTGTTCGGGGATTTAATAACTACGTTTATGTGTAGGTTATTTGACATAAGTATAGTTTTACATCAGGACTACTCGGCTATAAGATCAAAGTGTAGTATCTGTTCCGATGGATACTGCACCCCATAGACTGGTATTGTCTCTGCCTTCGGGGCTTGATTCACACCGGTCTATGCGTCTGTCTTGTGCAGTTCTAGGAGGTTCACCCTCCCAGGCTTCGCCTCCCCTCTTTGGGGAGGAGTAAGTTTATTGCTTACTGCTTAGGCGCCCCTATCGGGCAATGCCGACGCACCTGCTCAGGCAATTTTTAAACACCACTTTCCCGACCCGACCTTTGATCACATCTTACTTGTGGAAGTAAGATAAAAACTGGCCTTGTGCCTAACTCCCGGAGAGGAGTAAATCAATACTCGGCTATACTCATACATTAAACACTATTGAAGAAAATACTGGAACTAGAATATTAGTAACAGAGAATTTTATAAGATAAATATAAATATGTAAGAGTTTTATTCAGTGCTATTATGTCTTCTAAATCCCTTTTACTAATAGCTTTTAGAAAACCTTTAAATCTATGCATATCACTCCAGCTATAGATCAAATAATCGAATATTAAACGCGTGCTGTGTAACTAGTCTCGGAGACAGAACACTCCGAAATAACACGAGTAGTTTTTTGCTCATCCCGGCGTTGTTTCTCGTCGTCCTGGATTTCTATTCGGTACTGGCTTAAAACACTTTCTGATCATGTGATGTGTTTTAGTTTTTTTACCATCATTCTTTCACCATATATCTCCTGCGCACGCGCGCATACAAAATTATTAATTATCTCTTCTGAAGAAAAAGGCACATGATTTTTTAATATAGTGTAAGTGGTCAAAGTCATTTCACTTAATCACGTGTTATAATATATATATATATGCATATATATATATATGTATATATATATATATTTATATATATATATATATATATATATATATATATATATTGTACATGTATTGTATTAGTTTCTGTAGATGTAAATCCGTTGAAACTCAAGTGTTTATAAAAAGTGCTCAATAACAAGTAGAGCTGTTTATAATTATACATTTTTATTTATACAAAAAATATTGGTTACATATGTGCATACATGTTTCGGTTGCACTCTTCGCAGAAAGTCAACCTCATCAGACCAAGGATTCAGAGAAATCCTTTGTCTGATGAGGTTGACTTTCTGCAAAGAGTGGAACCGAAACATGTATGCACATATGTAACCAATAATGTTTTTATTAATAAAAATGTATACTTATATATATATATATATATATATATATGCGTGTGGCAATTTATGCATCTATCTATATATCTATAAATATTTTAGTTCGGTATTCTCAGACAATAACAGTTGATTTACGATAAAGTGAACTCTTAATTTTAGCCAAAACTAACAAATATTTAAAATGCTTTTCCAAATTAAAACCTTAAAAACTGGCGTTAGTTTCGAACGTAATTCTGACAAAAATAGAATTTGTTCACAGTTAAGCGGAACAGGTGCTTTAATGCTCGATGTGTAACCTGCAAGATGACGTAGACATCACCGGCAAATCGTATATAGATAGGAAGACACACTATAGATTAAAAAAAAAACATTTAAAATATAAGACATGACATTTTTAGACAAGTTTTGGATTCCAAAGTATTTTTTTTAATGTATACCACAAAATGGTGCAGATCGCGTAAATATTCTACGTTAAAAAATAAAAAGACCGTTTAATGTAATCTCATCTGTATTATTTGAATTATTTGGACTACTGTTCTCATCCTGGATGTTTTTTTCACAAGGTGACCACCGATGTAACCCCCGACCTTCTTCTGGTACGTCTTGTCAAAATCAGGGTTTTTTTATGTCGAACTAGTTAGTCTGTACGGAATTTCAAACGGAACTATTTTTTTTAATACACGGGGCAAGGTTGCTCCTGTTCCGTAGGCCATTACTAAGTAGAAATCTAAATTCATAATTGTATTCTTAGTATCGCCCGCACTGAGGATTATAAAGTTTAACTTTTAGAAGACTGACACATAGAACTGATGTTTACTTAGCACTTGTATTAGATACTACACAGGTTCCGAGTTAAGCATAAATATTCAAAAGTTCGACAAGATTAACCTGGAACAGGTCGCAGGTTACACTGCCCGAAAAATTCGGGAATTATTATCCACAGTGAGAATAATAGAAATAGTCTAAATTTCTCATCCCCATCCCTATAACTCCGATACACCGCCTTCAATCTGTTAGTTATATTCTATAATTTATTGTTTTCACTACAACAGATTACATATTTTTATATGTAAAGCATCATAATAATCATTCGTAATGATGTATAATAAAACGTTTTGTTCAATCTTAAAAATGACGCCAATGCGTTGACAGCATACACCGATACAATTGTCATACAATTCCACGATATTGAGATGTAAGAAATACATTTGTAAACATGGGGCAATGTACATTAGTGGGTAAAGATTCCAACTAATGATAGAATTACTAGGTCTCACAGTGTGAACATATTTAGCAGAAATACGCGAAAATACACGCACAGATATTACCCGGGGTATCTGTGCTCAACACTTGCATGTCGCTCACGGTTACAAGAGTACACGTCTGAAAAACTCGTAGAATGTGAGAAATAACTATAGGAAACTACATCAGTTTACATGTGTGTGTAATTTGAGTCCAGAGAGTCCAACATCTCTAAGCAGAAAAGAACTGAAGCAAAACGAATAACACATAGTGATGTTTTGAATGCCATCTTTCATTTTGTACAAAGCAAAATAAAACAAAACAAGCAGACTAGATAAACAAAGATGACATAACGCTTTACATTCTGAATTGGTGTTTCTTTTTTTATTTCTTTTTCTTAACTAATCGGAAACAAACAAAAATAAATCTGAAATGTTCTAGCAAATGTCTTAGATTGTTCAAGTTCGAATATATGACTGAAACACAAATTACAAATACCAACTCCACACGTTATTCCCTTTTTCTTTGTGTTGCCATGTGCTGCTTTTAATTAAATGTTTTTTCTTATTCTTGTCTCTTTTGGTTTCGTGTTACTTACGCTTATATCTATCTGGCGCTAAGATGACGGCCATAAAATCCAGTTAACCTTTAGTCGAATCCCACTTTCTTTACAAAATGACACACTGCAAATGTGAAAATGTAAACATATTTATTTAAAATAATACATTCGATTATTATATTATACTTCACACAACATAAGCAAAACACGGTATTTCATTTGGTTACGGGAACGGAATACTTTTACTTATTTATCTTATGTATATTATTCACTAGAGTAAAGATTTACGTCGCTTATATCGTCTACACCCAGGTGTAAGAAAACGTTGTAATCTTAAATTACTTCTTAGCACAATATTATTTTTATTAAAACTATAATACTATTATAAATACAAAATTTAAGAAATGAAAATAAATGTAATTTTACTTTAATTAAAGATTGAGAAACATAATGTATGTTTTATATACAAAATACAAATACTAATATGAACACTCAGGTATTTAATAAGACATCAGTTAATAACAAATAAAATAACCTTCATTTATGTATGCAATTTTAAAAAGTGGGTTATATTTTATTACTTTTTATTTACCCTAACATCAAGGTCTAATGTTTAGTTAAAAAAACTATTCAATGCATCGGTTATTGTATGTTACTTCAGATGTGTTTTCTATTAATACTCCTCTAAATAAGGTGATTTTTCATTTGTGTGTGTGTTTAGGCATGTAGTGTACGAACATAGTTCGAATAGCATTAAAATATTAACAAAAACTCTATTTGCTTAATATATACATGGTATTGCAGCAAAACACGTAATTGCAAAAAGTAAAACCAACACTAGAAGCTTTGTCAAGACTGAATTAACAAGAAAGTCACTGGACGCCTCTTATGTCTTTTAGCAAGACTCCATTGATGTACACAAATCCAAGTCGACATAGGCATACTCAACCATGTCACTCACAACTGGTCGTTAGACTTGTAGCCGCTCACTTAATTGTACCACCTGGACTATTTGTTCTGAGTAGTCACTAAGGCCAAGACAAACAAGCACACCCACAACACGGTCGACTCTATGAAGTATGCCATATTGGAGGCGTTCGCCAGAGCGTTTGACTCATTCCCCTCTTGTCATCTCTGTCGGCGGTGTTTACATGGAAAAACGATATAGTGTGTAAGTGTTGTCAAATAAACTGGCGGGTTAATGCATATAAAACTATTTTATCACACATTTCGTTGTTTTTCGTCAAGTGTCGGGTTTTGCTGAAACACTTTGTACAAGGTGTTTGGTAAATCGATGAGATTTAATGTTTTATATATGTAAATTATCTTTTTTTCTGTGAGAGATTATTTTGAAAGCACCCGATAACTAGTCTCATTTTTTTTCTTACATGAGTATTTTTCTTCCTATGTGCGTTAATTTGTGTTGATCATATCTATTTGGTCTATTGTATTCTGACACCTGTATAAAGTAGTGCCGATACCCGAAGAATTCTGACCGGGTACGATATGTCACATATAAAGAGCCCTTATCGAGTAAAACACTCAGATCTTCCTCATGAGCACCACATATTTTATATTTGTTTGCTTACATTTTTCCATGATGTTGTTGATAAGTTTGCAAACACTAGGCCCAGCCGAATGTTACCTGTAATCATGTGATGTAGATAGTGTGTATTAATCCCATATGCAGAAATTCACTTTACAAAGAGTGTACATTTTAGATGTTTACAATAAATCATGTTCAACAGTATTTAGTTCAATGACAATAATAAACTGGTATTGTCCGGGCTTTTGGGTCTGGATTTACGCCGGTCTATTGGGGGCTGTCTGGTCCTGTGCAGTTCTAGGAGGTGCACCGTTCCAGGCTTCGCCTCCCCTCTTTGGGGAGGAGTAAGTTTATTGCTTACTGCCTGAGGCGCCCCTACCGGGGAATGCCGACGGGGCTGCCCAGGGAATTTTTAAATGGCCAGAGTGCTCACCTCTCGAGCGCTGGCTTATCTAATCCCACTTTCCCGACATTGTGTCGCATCTTACCTTTTGGGAGGTAGATAAATAAATAGTTCAATGACATGTAACTCGAGAACAAATTGTTTGCTAACATACGTATATAGAATCTAATCCCGAAGATATGTTATCGATATTCCAAATATCCTGTATATAGAAAGAAGACGTTTTTTTTAATTTTCACCAACACTATTTTTCGAATAAGGTGTAACTGACTGCTCTTGTACACATACCAACATTTAAAATGTTAGTATAAAATGTACACTTCATTAAAAGTAATCAATATAAAACTACGAAATAAAGGCCGAAGGGCATATAACTGAAACAGTATAATAACACAAACAAAGAAAATGAGATGATGCCATTACATGATTTTCAACTATGTATGAGTATGTTGATTCGCAAAAAGCGCATCTGTTTGTACCGACACTGTACAAATTACGCAACTCCTTACATAAGATGAACAACAGAGCTTATCTGCTTACCAGCAACGCCTACGCCCACACTCATGCTATCACCCAACGCACACAAAAAGAAATCGAAACCGGAAAAGTGACACAGAAAAAATTCGCAGACTTTCACATGCTGACACATTAAAATGCTACTTTTGCACTTACAGATGGAAGTAAGTTGTCGTCAGAGAAATATGCACATTCACATCCTGACGGTGTCAGACAGTCATTTCTGTCAATGAAGATATAGAACTTGATGGCGAAGTGTCGGATTTCGATAAAAAGTAATATAGCAAAACAAAAAAGAACACACACTAGTAGACTCAGTGTATTCTCATGATCATGTAAGTAACTGGATACGCTAAATTCATTTCCCACGTTTTTAGTGATACGTAAAATCTATTCATCGAGATAGGGTTTATCTATTTTGTTTATAAATAGCAGGACCCGTGCCCCGGCGTTTACCGTAGAATATTAAATAATGATTTAACTGTACAAAATGAGCATTAGATTATAAATTCTGATAAATAAAAGAAATCGGGAAATAAACCAATGTATGTGACGTAGGTGATTAAAGTAGGATTAAAATGGCTGTCGAAAAAGTACCTCCCACGTGTAGAAATAAGGATAATGAGTTTTAACGTAAATATGTCTCAGATAGATATGCAATTAAACGAGAAGTGTTCGGCTTTGTTGTTGTCGAAAAAATAGACTCAAATAAAAAAAAAACTTTTCTTATCGGACACTGCACTATTAACACACATGGTGCTGCGTTACGATAGGTCGATGTTAGTATTCTATGCCCGACATATTTGGGAGAAATTGTAAAAAAAAGCGTGTATATGTTTAACGTTTAAACTGCACAAATTAAGATATATCAATCAAACTCTATATATAAAATTGTATTTTTGATCTGAAGAGTTCATGAATAGTATCTAATATTTGGCAGATAGCACTCTATAGCTATACATCTTCTGTAACTACATGACGCAAAGTACCTTTCCCATTTTAATCAATGTGGGCTGAATAAAACCCTGAGATATTCGTTCGTATCAGCTATTATTATTTTATTGATGATTAGCAAGAATACACTGCGTGTTCCAGGTTGAGATACAACACCACGTCCAACGCTAATAAATAACTTTCCTGGAATCCGTTATTTTCAAATGATATGACCTGACCCTTTGTTGCCATGAACAATAAATAAAATAGCTTATTACACTCCAGTCGATGGTTGTAACCAGTGTTTGTTTTTATGCATCGTTAAATTTATTTCAAACGGATGTTGTTCTGTATTATTTGTTTCATTAAACAGTAGATCTTAGAGGTTATAGGTTGATTGATTGTCGTATAAGCGTCCTCTGTTTGCCAATGAAAGCCGACGGCATTTTAGGGGTATTTTTGTTCAAATCCAGTGTCTCCATGTTTTCATAGCTGGATTCTCTTAACATTAGAAAAACACTATTATGAAAGTGCATAACTCTTTATATGCATATATATGTCCCCGACACTGTATGTCTCTCTCTCACTCATTTCCAGTATTGTGAAATTGTGAGTGCCTACATTTGCTATTATTCATCTTGTGATTTAGATTCGCAGGACACGTACACAGGATTGGGGTCAGCGAGTGCAATTTCATCTCGACGCTGCTGTGTACTGGAATTGTACGTGACGTGACATGGCTAAAAGAGAGAGAGTGTAAGATTGGAGGCAGTTTTTTCAGAGCTTGCGAAACATAAACCTATCCTCAGAGAAGAGGTATATGTAACAGTTTTGCAATGGTTTCATTTCATACAGAAAACAAAAGAAATTCATAACAGAAAATAAAATATGACCAAAATAAAACATTAGTTTTAGAATAAATATATATTTAATTGGAAACGCATGTTACTAATTATTTTTAAATAGTAGTCGCATGCAAATCTGGTTTTTAAAAACTTTTTAAAGAAAGATGCACACTTTATGCAATCTTAGAGCAATCAAAACATTGAGCGATCTTGAAATAACCTACAAAAACATAATAATTATATAACAAAATCAATCCAAGGAAACTTCTGATTGTAAATATGGAATTGCTTACGCTAGAAATTTACTGATTCACACACATAAAGAACGTTGATATACACACACACACATGCACGCACACACACACACACATATATATATATATATATATATATATATATATATATATTGTGTGTGTATTTAGGCACCATGTTTACGTTAGAATATTTTTTGGGGACATACGTTGTTGTATATAAAGGAACATTTTTCTTTTATCAATCCGTTTTTGATCTTATCAATCTTTCGGATAATTATTCTTGTAATTCTTGTCTAATTGTCATTTTTAGGCTCCGTAGGTGTTTTGTTGTATTTTTTTTCGATTGATTTCCCTCAATCGTCTTAAAGCAAGGGTTGGACTGGCATATTTATGACTGTCAGCTCACGCTGTGCGGTAAATTCGTAACGTGTTGAAATAACGTATGCTTGATGAGATTTCGTATTGTGAATGTGATCACGTGTGAGGCGCGTTGTTGATTAACATTTTCAATATTTAAAACTTGAAATTTACGATATTTCAAAACGAGTTTAACATAGAGTATTTTTGTTTTGTTTTTATTTAGGCCTAGTCATTTTAAAATATTTTGACTGGATTCATAATTAATTTTGTTTAGTGTGGGACGTCTTGTTTTTATGTACAAAACCTTTCAGATTTTCAGTCTTTTTACATTTAAGTCATGGTGTCAAATTGTCGTGTTATTGATTAACAGTTGTCTTAAATGCTAATGTGGGAATTTGATTTGCTTAAAATGTAGGCAGATTGATTATATGATATACACATACACACACATACACACACACATATATATATATATATATATATATATATATATATATATATATATATATATATATATATGAAGAAAGAGAGAAAGACAGAGACAGAGGGAGATATAGAAATTGTAATACTTGTAAATGGAAATACACCACTCCTCATATATATATATATATATATATATATATATATATATATATATATATATATATATATATATATATATATATATATCCTGAAAAGAATGAAATCTATGTATATGGATAATAATTTAAATAAATATTTATCATAATATTGTTGTGTGCCCTTTTTATACCAAGATGAACCTTTTAAAAGAATTAATATTAGGTAGAGAAATTCAAATGTTTAACAGTAATCTCCGCTCATCCGGCTCGTTGGATGCTGTTCAGGACCTCCTTCTATATATGTTAGCTTACATAGACATAAATAGATCTTAAATATCTTCTTTTCCATGTGAATGTTATATTCAATATATGGTGCTAGGCGTTCAAAAAAAAAGTACAAATTTTGACTTGGGTCTGAGGAGTTCGAATCTTGTCACTGACAAAACAATTATTCAACATACTGATGGTGCTCGGAAAATTATGAAACACATGAGTATGTACAGAAGAATTTGAATAAATATTTATCATAATATTAATAATATATATATATAAATATATATAGAGAGAGAGAGAGCGAGAGAGAGAGAGAGAGATGGAGAGAGAGAGAAAGGGGGAGAGAGAGAGAGAGAGGTTGGACAATATCATGGAAATACTTTGCGAATTTTGCATTAATCTTAAAACAGCTATGAACATTAAAACAATTCTTAAAGGTTGGTTTAATTTTTTAAATTATTTATCATTGGTGTCTCCAATTAACTGTTTAAATGTGTTTTTTTTATTTTGGATAGTGCATATAAGTAAGACTAAATAAATCACCGATCTATCAGATTTTCGAAGAAGGCAGATTGTTTATGCCCGTATTATAGGTGCTACTGTAACGGAAGTAGCTAAGATAATTACGGTATCGAGAAGAAAGTGTCTCAGAGCGATACATCATTTAAAAATGGAGAGGAAACATCCTCATCTAAACAAAATTCAGGAAAGAGAGCATAGAACAATTGTACGTATGGTGAATAAAGATAACAAAACTATTACATCCACAATTACAGCAGAGCATAGCAAACATTTGGATAATTCCGTTCTAAGAGAAACTTTTTTTCTTCGAGAGCTTCACCAGGCAGAATTTCATAAAGGGCTGTCACCAGAAAACTTTAAATTTCCAAGCATTTCCATTATTGTTTCCAACCCGTGGAGATATTCTAACACTAAATTACGCATGTAACTTTTGTAATGCCATACATTTTGATCATATGTAACACAATATTACACTGAGGTCTCCGTTCGGTATAGAACCTTTTAAAAATTGAATTTATACCTTAAAAATAGAGACAGACTTTCATAATATTATATTGTCTGGAACTAGATTACCGAAAACACTCGAATAAGTTTATATCATTGTTAATCAATGGGAGAACACAATACCCCAATACCCCCATTGTGTGTATTTTGCACCATACACCTTTACTTTATGCACTGTATACCATGAACATAGAAATAGTCACTCATAAAATATATATACCAGGTCGTAGGAAGTCGATATTATACTGACACTGATGAAAGAAAAATATAAGTAATTATTTGCAAAGAATTATACAAAATAATTTAGAAATATTTACAACTAGCATGACTACCACGGATTGCCCAGGGTAAATATGTTACACATGTCTTTTGAAACTTCTATATGTGTCTCCTAGTTTTTCTATTCCTTTTCCCTCTCTCTTTCTTCTCTGATTAGCCCATTGCTCTCTTTCTCTCTTTCTCTCTCTTTCATTATGTATATACACATACATACAGACAGTCAACTGTACATTTTGTACATCCCTCGAGGTAAGAGTCGACGTAAGAGAATTTACTCTGAAAAATAATCAGTAATTTCCTTTATTTAGTGGCTGTAATCTGTACCGGTTTATGGTCAAAGAAATGATATTGTTTTCTATATTTTAGACATTATTCTCTTGGGGCAACACCGATCAATAAAATAGCAACTTCGTTGGTGTTTCTTTATCGTTTTCATTTACTTTTAGCTTGACATAAATACACACACACATAGCAACAACTGTAACGACAACATACATACACACGGACAATAGATAATAAAATGGTAAAATTGTGAATAAGATGTAACTTTAACAATTTTATATAGATAATTATATTTTTCGCATTGTAATATGCATCGTTTCACCGCTTATCGCTTCACAAACGATGTTGTGGCCGTGCAAATACATTCTAGACAGAAAAGACAGGTGTCATCGTTCTTATGTCCAGAGCCTAATCTGACGTACACGTCGAGACGACAGGAAAATGATTGCCTCTTTCGTCTCAACCTGTCAGTAATCGCCTTTCGCGAGAATTAATAGACACGAAGAGCCGTATATAAAGGAAACCTGTTTTTATTTTCATGTCAGAAAACTATGTTTACGTTAAAGAGAAAGAGCGTTTTAAACAGTTACATACACGCGCAGACGCACACCCCATAATCATTAGGCTTGAGATATGTGTCTTTTATCTCGTAAATAACAAATTGAGTTCATGGTTCCTGTTATCTCGGTAGCAATGAATCTCTTATGAAAATCTGATTGTGGTATAAGCAGTTGTTCATATTGAATCAAACTATATAACTGCAATTCCAAGGGTGTGCAATGTGTGCGTCCAAGTTACAACGTGTGGTAACTACTCTGGTACTACGCTTGATATTTTCTCTCAATGAAATGGAAATGTTTCGCAACTGAGGAAATATTTTTCCCAATCCAGGGTGTTCGCTTTTAGGGAGCTAAGTTTTTCCTCATGAAAAACTGATATTCCCTATAATGAGAAGGCACATTAATAGGGGCAGGAAGAAATACAAAATCGTCAAATAAGTACCGGCATTATTTAGGTATGTTCTCATTCGTGTATATGGCAAAATTATGTCTCGGCTTCAAAATGCTCTCTTTAAAGAGGTTCGTCACAGCTCAAATCTGGTGGTCGTGTTTAAAATAAAAAAGGACGAAAATGTGTATCAGAGAGTTGATAGAATGTATAACCTCAGTTGTTTTAATATATATATATATATATTACAATAGTGTAAGGGTGGGAGTGTCCCATATGTCGGGTTGGCTAACACTTATTTTAAAGTTGATTTTAAAGAAATTCATTTTTTACGCTCGATCTGGATATCTTGAGAATGTCTGTGATTTGTCTGGTTGTAAAACGGCAATATTGTTCAACTACCTATTTAACTTAGTCAATGCCGATCATCTTTAGGTGGGCAGAGCGAGTAGCAATTCTAACCGAGAAACCCTTATGTAACAGCATTCTCTCAATACACATGTCATATATTTGTGCAGGTGTCCGTTTCTATTTTCATGTTTGTAGTAAAACGTATCAGATGTCGGTAGTGCTCTGCTTGCGCTTCCATTTCAAGGTCTGAAATACGAACACAAATGTTAGAAGTTATCTGAGGTTTATAACGAACTGACGTCAACATATTCGCTACACAAAATACCGGATTTGAAGAATGAGAATATAAAACGATATTTAATAGGCTAGGAATATGACATTCAAACAACGAACGAACATTTTAGGCCATCTAATAATGCATGCGATGGGAGTAGTGTCGCTGTGTTATTCTAGTATACTTTTGGGCGTTAGTTTATTATGAAGTGAAAATAACTGTCTGAACTAAAACCGCCGGGTAGACAACTTCAAGATAGACGATTTCCCGATAGCGAAATTCATTCAACGGTCGACTTCCCGATTGACAATTGCCCGATAGCGAAATATGCCTTACGGTCCACTGTCTCATATTGACACTGATTTATAAGAAAAGTAAATAGTTTTATTTAGACAAAAAATACGTTTATGAAAGTTATAGTTTAACACAAACTTTCAGGGCTACTTGGAGATCCCCGTCGTCCTAATAAAATAAATTACAAGGATATGCCCCCGTGGGAATTTCACAGTTGTATCTTACATTTGTTGTATAGTGGTGATGTGCTTAAAATGAGTTTGTGATATTTCATTTCTATGAAAGTGCGGCCCGAATGCAGAGTCCGGGATTTAATTGCGCTAACACTGTTTAAACAGAAACGTACTTATCGGTCTATTCTTTGTAATGAAGTTTCAGAATATAACTACTTATCGGTGTCGCTAAAAACCTGATAAGGGATTGTGGCATATTTCTATTTTATAGACGTCTGGTACAAATGCAGACCTCACGATATTATCGTACCATCTTTGGACCGTACACATTAGACAGTTTGATTCTTGCATAAAAGCCAGTAAGGTGTGGTTTAGACCGTGCACGTCAAAAAAATAAGAATAAAACTTCTATAGAAAAATGCAATTAAAAAATATATAAAAGAATAGTTTGCCTAATAAAATTGTTATGTGCAAGCAAGAGTGTTTCTTTTTTACTAAAATACATTCTTCGATGTAAATGTACACTTATTTCATATACTTATCTCTTCACTATAGAGCATAGCTACTCAAGAGGGGCATGGTTAAGAGAACAAAGAAGTGTAACTATAAGTACTAGTGAATATATGCTCTCTCAGCTCGCATATTTTTGCTACTTGTTTTATTTAATTGATCAGAAAAATGTGTGTTTTGTTTACAACTACTACCATCAATGACTGCGACACCGTGGCACAACTGTCAGTACTAATAACATTTACACACACTATCAACAATACAATTATTTGTACGATTATCACTACAGAAACAATAACTACTACCAAGATAATCGAATATTCGTACTGCTATAAACACATCGACAACAACTACTACCAGCAACGTGTTGACTATTCGTATTGATATTACTACTACCACCACCACCACCACGACTACTACGACTACGACTACGTCTACTATTTTATTCAATAAATTTGGGGTTAAAAACATCATTTCTACTAAGATGAAAAAAGAACGTTTTCATAAAAAACATCAAAGTAAATATATCATTTTCAGCAACTCGTACGATAACTCTCAAATAATGTGTTGGTTACATGTTATAAATCAAATAACGCGAACGTGTATATCTGTCGTTTTTCTTTCTTTATCTGTCTCTTTCTCTTTGTCTCTTTCACTCTCTCTCTTTTCATATGTCTCTCTTTCTCTCTCTCTTTTTCTCAAAATATAACTTACTGTGCCTTCCAATAATCAAAGGGCGGGTAATCGAATTGCTGCCGGCTGTTCCATCATATTCCATTACGATCTAATTCAATTACGTAACTCAATGATCTTGAATAAAAAATCAATGTATTTAATATATTCTATTTATAACTTTTATTAAGATTATTATGATCGAAGAAAATATTTTAATCACATCTGGAAATTTGAAAACACCATTCATGAGTGTATATTTGCTTATATTAATTTATTAGAACATTTAAAACCAACTAATTATGGAAATTGTGATGTCTGGGGAAGCATTGGAATAGAATCTGATAAGTAGATATAAAAGGAGAACGATCAAAACAAATAATAACGTTTCAGCTTCAGGCAGACAGATAAATAGACAGACACATACATAATATTTATTATTAATAGATGTGTTCTTCTCAGTTGAAAGTTTTAAGGTACAATCTTGTAGGTCTGACAGAATACGAAAGAACATTCATATGCATGAAAAATTAAACCTTCAACGCGAGAGTCGCAAATCATTGAACTGTACTGTGAACGTCTTCATTAATGCGGTGTATTAATCACTGCAGAGTTTGATAAATATTGTAACTCGACGAAATTTGTCACCGACAAGTTCATTTAATATTTTCCCAGATGAAAATGTATTACCACTACATCATAGTTCACGTCGTTGCGATGTGGGTTGAGACTTCATGTGGCAACACAATTCTAGCTTTCAAACAAAACCATCGAGTGTCAGTCTGGCCCCATCCGTGTAGAGAATATGTTGGAAATTGGTCTCTATATATTTATATAGCTAAGCAATACGCTGCTATTTGTGACTTATATTTTGATTGCCGTTTTGATAAGTGTAATACTTGTCTCACCTTACCTAAGATATATTCTTATTTGTGTACTTATGTTTTGAATGTAACACCGGGATACGCTTTTTAAATTTTATTTTGGTGTGTAATCGGAGTTTCAACATATAAGTTCTATCTTCTTATATTAAGGTCAAGCTCTTTCGCTAATTTAACCAATCAAAACTGTTCTGTGTGATTTGGAAAATAATCGTGTATTTTGTGTATTTTTCGGTGCAGTGTTATTTTTGTAAACCGTTAAATAAAGTATGACTGTTCAGAAATAAATACTTTAAAGGCATAACATAAGATAGTCGTGTATATAGTTTATTAATATAATTAAAATAAACAATTCATACTCATTTTTTTACTCTACAATGTTCTACGTCATACGATGTTAAATATTAAAGATATCAACAAATGAGTGATACACACATAGTAGTTGAGTGTTTATGACTGATCTGGGAAATGCTAAACATTACAGTATCGGGGAAATGGAACCAAACGACCGAATTTGCCGAGACTAAACAAAAAGCAACTGAACAAAATACGGACGACACAGAAGAAAATGTGCACATACCTGAAAACTATAAGATGCTACCTATTTTGTATTATAAACATGTTTGCTTACACAAATCAGTCAATCATGAAAGCGTATGCAAAGAGGGGGCATTTATGAATATCCCGAACGCAGTAAAAAGTAGAGAATGCAATAACAACATTTATATTTCCGTAAACTTACATATATTTTTAAGAGCCGAAGTGTAGTATTTCACACGAATAAGTTATGTTAATCACATGCTCTGGTTATCAAAGAAACATAAACACTATATAGTGTGTAAAAATAATTTGCACGATTAATTACATTCATTTATGTTGTTTATTTTTAGGGTATGTGTGGGTTTTTTTCGTTCCGTTTCTTTTTAGACCATTTTGTTTGTGTTGTGTTGTTGGGTTATTTTGTCTTCCTGTACCTTCATTTATAACCAACAAACAATTAGGTTAATCTAACACACGTGATCATACTTCTTCTCTATTCTGACATATTTAAAGTAAGTTACTTTTATATAACATTGTTATGTATGTATGTATGTGTGTTTGTCTATTGAACTATTTGTTGCATGGTTTTACCGAGTTTGTATAACATGGTTATGGAATTAATGGCAAAGAAGTAAAACATATAATTTCGAAAAAGTGATATTTTCATGAGAACAAAATTACTAAAACAAAACTGTGCTAGGTAGTAATTTCATGTCTTTTTTAAAACAATGGTTAGAGTAATTATTCGAATTTGCCGAGGAAAATTAATGGCATAGTGTATCTGTAAAATTCAACACAGATAATATAATTGTTTAGGCACAGCGAATATGGGAAGATTGTCAATGAACGTCAACTGTAACGTAAGCAAGATGAATTAATGCACATAAAAAACAGACAGAAGAGTGGCAAAGGGTAAGGACGTGAGAAGACAGAGCGAGAGAGTGGCAGATGCACGAATGTTCGCAGCTAGCCAAACGCGAATGTGTAGTAAACTGGTAAAAGGAGACGCAATCCATCAGTGAACTGACAAATCAGTATGTTCTAATCAAGTACGAATCGTTTATATAAAAAACCAAACAATCTTTAAAATAAAAACAGTAATTATACTATACGGGCTTTGACTTACATGAACTAACGATATCTGCTAACCAGAAACAACAGCAAGAAAACAAGCATGAGCAAATCAACTGATACGCTACACATCTATCGGGTGTTATCACACTATGAATAGTAAATGTTAAAAATTATAAACGTCTTAATATGGTAGATGAGTACATATCAACTAATAATTTATTATTAATGTTAATCCAGCAGGAAATATATATTTTGATTTGAAATTCCCTATTTAATTTCGGAAATAGCCAGAGCAAATATCCGAATCAAGAAATGTTTAACGCATGAGTCATATTTCTAGAATCTGGCTCGTATTTCTATGAAGCTAAACATTAAAAAAGGGAGCGATTAATTTAATAAAAAGAAGCCTAACATCCATGCAAAGATTCAGATTACTATTAGTAATCATGGAACAGACGCCATGAATAGATTGAGATCAAGGACAATCAACAGATAACAAGAAGCGACTTTCTTAAAATACGTTTATTTTATTTGTGTGGTAAAAATGAAAATCACTTTTCATAGTCAAGCGTGACATACTGACTGACGTACACATTCAGGAAAGCGCAGACGTTCTTATAAAAATGAGATGAAAATGATTGGATGAATAAAAAAAGTACTCACCATATATATATATATATATATATATATATATATATATATATATATATATATATATATATTTATATATATATATATATATATATATGTGATTTTATGAAGGCTTACCAAAGCATTCCTTTCAAGACATCAATGATCACCATTAAAGATATTTTTTCTTACAAATACTATTTATTCAAAGTAAATGTTTTTCCTACACGTGTTTCACTACCAAGCAGTTACTTGCTTGGCAGATCATCAGGGAAATTAAATGTCTGGAATACTGGTTTCAACTGCCGACAAAACACAATGTGGCGTTGTAATAGTTGAGGTCACTTAAGAAGAGAAGAGGAAAAAAAAATAAATAAATAAAATAAAATATATATATATATATATATATGTATATACATATATGTAGTTATACACATAAGCCAACAATGTTTCTAATAACTTCCACTGTATTATGTTTATATATTTTAATACATATATGGGTGCATACATGCATAGCTTTTAAAACGTAATTTAAAATTTTCGTATTAAATAAATTACTGACTTTTTAGATAATTACAAAAATATTTACGTATTTTACTCCTCTGAAGCAGAAGAATAGTGTTAACTTAGTCGTCAAAACCATAGCTTAAATGCATGTTCTCTCATTAGTTCAACACTGTTGTTATCGACATTTTATTGCGCTAGCTCTGCGTTATACGTTAAACACTCTCACCGATCTATGTAGATGTTCACCGTGTCACCGTGGGCTGAGGCGTGGGTATTTTTGCCAAAAGATGACTCATGTTACAGGGTGTCAGGCCCTGTGACCAGATTTAATCATTATCTCTACAGAGATTATTCCTGAAAGATTAAACGTATGAGTATGTAGATGAACAAATATTTATTATTAATTTTCGCCCTCAATTTAAGATTCTGGTCACCCTAGTGAGTAGTATTAACACAAACGTCTTAATCATAGCTTTAATCCATATTCCTCATTAATTGTACACTGTTGATGTCGATTATTTATCACACCAGCTCTTCGCTAAAGTTTAAACAATCTCACCGATTTATGAGGTTGTTCGACTTGGTCCAGGCGTCGGAATTAGTCTTGAACACGTGACTCGTGTTACGAGTTTCGAGTCGTGCGACCGGATTGAATATATTTTTCTCTACACTGATTATTGCGGAAGAAAGAACCGTATGCGTATGTTGATAACCCAATATTTATCATATATATATATATATATATATATATATATATATATATATATATATATATATATATATATACATGTGTGTGTGTGCTTATGACAAGTAAGCTACACAAAAACGTATAATAGCAGAGTGATTGAAGAGATTTAGATTCATGATTTGTTATATATGTAATTCATATTGCTAACCAGTCAGACTATTTAGTTTTAGTATGAACTAACGACCTATTTGGTCAATGAGTATAATACTTTTGTTTGGAAGAAGGTTTGAAAAAGGTGTGTTGCTCCTAACTTTTGAGTGGGTCAAACGAATAAAAGGTGAACTTACTCAGACGCGCGAAACAGTAAGCTATTTTATCTGGCATGTTTCTTCTGTTATCTATCGATGTCTGGAATTAATTTTGAAATAACAATATAATCAGTATATATATATATATATATATATATATATATATATATATATATATATATATATGTATATACCCTTCATTTTTGTTTTTAATGACTATTCATGCGATTTAAAAAAAAAATTTCTTAGGTCTATTAGGTGTTAAATATTATCCCAATGTATTGTTTATCAGTTTGCTTTTACGATTAAGTAAGTTGCTTACATTTTTTTTAATTAAACCTTTCTCGCTTCTCTCTCATACACAGATTAGTATATATGCATGTCCTTACACATTATTATTCAATCATTTGTGGAAACTTTAACAAAGTATACAATCATTTATAGGAGAATGAAAATATTACCACTGACGCCATGTAATTAACAGTCGTGGTTCATGGTGTCAAATGACTAAATATCTGAGCTAACAAACATGCTACTGTGAGTGGAAAACTTATATCGTTTAAATGAACGAATTCATTTGTTCACAATTTTCACGATACTGGTAACCGAGAACACTCAAGTTTTTTTTTACAGAAGAGGTGGCCGTTGCACTACATAGGCACGATCATGTCATTCACTGGAATAGTGCACTCATAGTTGAACCTTTTACTCACTCTTTCTCTGTATGTCTCTCACGCTCTATCTTACTATATGTATATATATATATATATATATATATATATATATATATATATATATGTATATATTTATATATATATATATATATATATACATATATATATATAATTTAAGTGTAGAATTAAATTAAAGATTATCGAATTATCGTTCAATAATAATCGATCGTCTATTTTATATATATATATATATATATATATATATATATATATATATATATATATATATATATATATATATATATATATATATATATGATAATAAATGCAACGTAATAGAAATGAAAAAAACGAAAATATTATTTATGTATCTATCAAAGTTTCCTGTTTATTTCAATACTGCCTCAGGATTCTCGGTCTGAGACAGTAGAAGTACAAAGAGTAAAGCTAAAAAGGCCGCTTATAAAAATATCAATTATGATCTCCAAACAGATAATAGCAGTGGGAGAAGGTGAGTTTTCTGTGGAAAGGGTGTGGGGGGGGGGGAAACCATCATCATCCTGAGAAAGCTTTGAAATGAAGATGGAACCTGCATGAATACATTCATAATATGTTTGGTTTTCCTATATTCATTTTTTAATATTTATTTTATATATATATATATATATATATATATATATATATATATATATATATATATATATCCTCTCACACCACGAGCTAGGCAGATTCATTGCATCTCATACTACAAACTCTGACTTGTGAAGACATACTTAGAGAATGAAGTTATTCTTATCTCTGATCATAGGTCGAATGGATATTTTGTCCTCATATAATATTGCTACGAAAAGAGTCATTTGAATGGCAATACCTTGATATTGAAGTTAGTTCTATGAATTCAAGAAGGCGTGGCGAAATAACTGTGTTCATTTGGTGAATTCGCCTTTAATAGACCGAAGCATTTGAGTTCTTACCTTAACAACAAGGGTGTGCTCCTTCTTGTTTACGGGTTAGTTAAATAATAGTATTCATTAACTACCGTCTGTTAGAAATTGATTATATACGAAAAGTGCCTGGAAATAATAAAAACAGTATCAATTCCAATATAAAACACTAATTCTCAATATCAATGTGAAAAAAGCATGGTAATATGATGTGATTGAGTTGTTAAATGTGTCACAATTTCATGTGTGCATTAAATCGCCACTGTAATGAATACAGATAAGTGATAGAAAGACGTGTGGGTGTGTGTGTATGTTCACTTTCTTCAATCACTGACAATACTGAATAACACTTTAAACAAAAAAACATTTATTAAATCACTGTTTGCCAATTGTTATCTCGTAATTCAGACATTATTCATTATTGTTTAAGAAAAGCATTTATAGTTACACATAGACGACTTGTCTCACTCCCCACTTCATGTATTTGTCTCCTTCTATCTGGTTCCGAAAATATAGAAAATAAGAGAAAACAAACAACAGAGATAGACAGCAGAAACAGTTAATACACATGGCTCATTGTATTCAATTGATATTCGATGGCATTTGTTTACATTGGGAATAAGCAAAATGTATCTGAGAAGTATTTTTCTTTGCTTATTGATGTTATTCAATATTCCTTAACTCCAGGAAACATACATCTCATGTCTCTCGTACCCGGGGCAAACATGGGTGTGTACTAGGGAGTACGCACACACAAATCAGTGCGTGTTTTCACGATTATCGAAATCAACAGGTTGCGAGCTCATCGAACATTACGAATATAGTTTCATGTTTATATCTGTGTTATATTTTATCCCAATACAAAATCAATATAGTTTCCGATTGCAAAACCAGTCAGTTAATTTGGTTTTCGCAGAAAGATGATAAGTCGATTGGATAATAATGATAACAAGTTATGTAGAATGTTCTCACTTTTACAGCATTATCTATAGTAGAACCAATTACATTTTGATCCACTCCATTGACGTGTCTTCAATCACGGCAATGTAATCAAATTCTAATCTTTAAGAACTGCTAGGATGTTTGACTTTATCATTTTCCCACCACATACAATTATTTTATCTCGCCATGACAATGGCGATATTATTCCATCCAACGAATTAACACCAATACAAATTTAAAACATTATGGTAATGTTAGATATTAACCAGATAACGTAAAATCACAAGACTTGGACCAGAACACGTGGCGCTTGAATGATTTAACGTTAACATTTGGCGTGCAAATTTTCACAATAATCGACAAGCGACGACTTTCTTCTTATCTTTACATGTGTTTGTGTTTTATTATTCAGTTTGTTTCCTTATAACATTGCAGTATATTGTTAATAACAAGTAAGTAGAATTACATGTTCTTTCCATAAAATAATTTGTCCGGGTAGTAATTATTTTCATATTTCTACCATCTTAAGTGCCTATATTGAAACTACTGTCATTAAAACAACGCAATGCACTACTTATTTTATTATGTGACTGTAGAATTGTTAAATAGCTGCACGGTGTATGTTGCATACGCTTATTAAATCTATTAAATCTCTATAATATTTCATGGTTAAAAATCAAAATATCTATAATTGTAACAGGTACGTGTGCATGTGCGAAGCGTTTATGATACAGTGTTGTATAACTAAACGAATAAACAATACGAATTTTATAAATGATTACGCTGTGTTTTATGATAGGTGTTTTCTTGTTGCATTGTAAACCCACATGATTCGAAGACACGCCACTGATGCCGTATTTTATATGACCTAATTGAGCAAATAAGAGCGATGTCCACGGATAAAACAGCTGCACACCTTAGATCTTCAGGTAGGTGGCTTACATTTTTCTTATCCAGGTCCTTCATTGAATGTATTATTATATCCTACTATTCAATCTTTTTTTTTAATTTGGATATATACGTATTTGCACACCAGTTAAGTGGGAATTCAAAGAAGTTAAGCAATTTACAAAAAAAGCATATATCTGCCAACACGATAATATAGTATAAAGTTGTTTTTGCTGTTTAGATCACCATAAGATATCCGGGGTTGGCACATTACGTAAGAAAGATAGGTTGAACCGATCGTTGAACGATTGGTTTATAACATGCCCGTTACTTACACCTTAGCAAACATAATATCTTGAAAAAGTGTATCATATAATAATGCATACGGCTACTTTATGAATGCTGATCACAAAAATAGTTGTGGAAACATTAAAAGCCCAGGTGTAACACACTCTATTCTTATATTGAATTGAAACGCATATATTAACATTCAATGTTGTTTATAACTTGCTATAAGCATCACTAACTTTAAAGAAACATATGTCGTAATAATAAATTGCTGAGATAATTTCGCGCTTAATTGAAAGATTGGTAAACTTAGACTGCCCATCATATGGTATACTTTCCCAAGCTATTGCCGAGTTACATTTTATTTATTTATTATTTCGCGTCCAAATATTACCACCTTTGTAACTGATTTTCAGAACGTAATCTAACACCCTATTTGTGAGTTTACACAACTGAACACTCTTACAAGTAGCTGTGTATATTCGTGCAACAGTCAAGAGAATATGATAAGTCAGGAGTTGACATTACATTACAATAAAACACTCCATTTTATCCAAACAAAACAACCTTCATGAATGTAAGGAACCAACCCTACAGCCATCACACATAGAATCAATTGTAAACTAGTCCATATAAATATGTTCACACATTAAATAGATGCCAGACTGATAAAACACACGCAAACTTCTCAGATGCTAAAGAAAGTCAGATATCAGCCAATATTTAATAAGTGAATAGTGTGCAGAAATCGAGCACATATTTAAATAGAAGCACAGTTTCTTACTAAATCATCCACATCCTTAGTCGGTGTAAATCTACCGATATTTAAACAGAACTGTACACAATAAAATTCGTGTAAATGTAATCGGATCGATATTTAGATTACAAAAATGATTAGCAAATCATGCACGTATGTAGAAAAGTAATAGTTGTTTCCCATTAGTTGTTCAGCTTCTATGTACAGTAAAAATAATCCAGTTATGTGGGTTGGTTACATTACTTACCGAAAAAATTGTATATACTTGAATATATATATATATATATATATATATATTAAAATAAACATAGTTTGAGCGCCCGACAACTGTTTCAAAGTCCTGCCGGCTTCTTATCAAGGGCAGTACTGCATTATTTCGCCAGTTGAAAAAGCGAAAAACCTTAAAATTAAAAAATTAAATATAAATAGCTCTAATAGCTCTAATATATATTGAGCACTTTGAAAAATATTGGTTTTGTTCTTTTTTTGAATAGTTGAACTGAATTAATTATATATATATATATATATATATATATATATATATATATATATATACATACCAGGGGCAGGGAAAATAAACTACTAGGACGCTGTTTGCAATAAGATTCATATAAAATGATGTATAACTACGTAAAATTAAAAAAAACTGAATTAATACAGAACGTAAAAGCTTCAGATGGGGATATTTTCAAGATGACAAAAGTGTGAAACTCATATCAATCGATCTGAAAAAAAAATAGGGAAATGAAACACATGAAAAGTTCTAATTATGGAAATAAAATAGACCATTTTTTTCCAAATTAATTTCAGGCGGCGGGGTTTGATGAGTTATTATTTGCTTTCACTCTTCCCAAAATACTTGAAATAATTTTGTCGGCCAAGTGTTGTACTCTCGCGAGAAGTATATATATATATATATATATAAATATATATATATATAAATATATATTCATAAAATAATAAGATTCATGACATCATCACTATTTCGTGATTATGCTTTAAAAGTGCAGCATCAGTTTTATCTGATATTATATTTTTATAAAGTATAACTTCTAATAAGAAAATCAAAATCAAAACAGAAAATAATTTTCAACTTTAAAACATATATGGATGTAAAACTATAATGAAAACATCAGTAGAATACAAGTTATTCAAGGATTCTTGAAAAATAACCAATCATAAATGCAGAGTTTACATATCAATGTTTAATATATTCAGCACAAAGCTTTGAAAGAAACCACTTTGGTTTAAATTATTTTAGTTATTATTCAAGACAGAATTCAATAGAATTTTCAATTTTTTTTAAAAATTCAAACCGCTGGTAAAGAGATCAGTGATTTTTATAGAGTCACATTAAAATTTTAATTACTCTTAACCAATAAGTGTAGACACTAAATGATTAACCTATATTATAACAACAAAATCATTCAGGAGTCCCAATGTTAGATATCAAATATTTCAAAATCATACAAACACACATATACATTAAATATTTTCCGAAAACTATATTAAAAATATATAGAAAAATGCATGCGTATATGTTTATACATACACATGTGTGTATATACATATATATATATATATATATATATATATATATATATATATATATATAAGTTTTGGGGTTTAAATAGACTAGATATACATTCGGGTTGTACACATTATAACTTATTTCGACCTTGGCTTGGTCTCTTCGGATGTGTTTCAAACCGCAATTCAAAACTTATTCATGCTCTGTTTAAACGGACATAGAACTCTCTGATTCGAATTCCTATCGAAAATATGCGAACCTGCACACTATATATATATATATATATATATATTTATATGCACCTACATATACACACACTCGTATATATATATATATATATATATATATATATATATATATGTATATATATATATATACATATATATATATATATGCATTTAAATAATAATGACAAGGTAGCCATAATTACCGATAAAAGAGGGGCCTATATTACCAAAGCAAACATATATATATATATATGTTGTCATCAAAACAAAAGGCGAACATTAGAAGTGCATCAGACAGTCAAATTAATATATACAAGCTGCATCTGTGGAACATTTATATTCTCGATTCTGAGGGCGCCCTGTAAAATGGTATTGAAGCTGACATGTATTGTATCTAAATATCACGCAGCATGCAGCTTGATTGACTTCATATTGTCACATCTTGGCTGTGAGATAAACTAATTGTCTATTACTCTTAGACAATGTACAAAAACAATCTCTAACATAATAAGCCCCGCACTTGCAACGTAGTCCCATCCCCTAAACAATCGCCTCAATATTGCATCCCTGTGGTTGTTTTACTAGTAATTCCATGGAATTTACTACGATAAACTTGCTGCATTTGTGTCTTTCCCCCTCAACATGAATACGTCCTACCAACTCGACAATAAGCAAAGTCCGCCTCTTCACTGTGAAAGGTCCATAAATGTCTGAAGTTCTTCTACTCTAACACATTGTTCTCCCCGAACTTCTAGCCTTTGGAATTCACTTTTCTCTTCCCTTTTCCCCTAGCTGTACCAACATGCAAAATTGTAACGGTAATGTTAACAAATATCTTGCAGCACAATAACCCATTTCAGAGTTTCCTTTTCAATATGACGCCTAAATCACAATATCCTCTTTAATCTGGCATTACTAAAACTTTTTAAAAATGTATAATGGATTCGGATAAATCAGTAGACTAAACGTTTTCGATCTGACACTTTTTAAATAACTTAATAACAAATCATGAAACAGAAAGTAATAAATAAATCCAAGAAAATCCGAAAGAAAGTTCGAAAGCTGTGCAAATAAAATCACTACATTAATGTTCAAAATACACGCTCTTTTGTAATACAACTAGGTACGCTTAAAATAAATACTATGTTCGAAATTATTTACAAATGAAAGCTTCTTATTAAGCTCAATTCGTTCTTTGTTATAAATGAACTCATAAATAAAGGTTTACACCGCTATTAATTTACAATAGGTTCTAACATATATATTGATCATAATTCCCCATCATTTAGTGCACATTTTCTCTTAACGATTAGATCAAAACAGATAGCGTCATAAATTATGAGGGGATAATTAACTAAAATAATTGAACACAGTTATGATAAGTAAACCATAAAATCGTTAACGGAGAGTGCGAGACATTTAAAGAAACTTGGTGTCACTTATTACTTAAGTAGTGTTATCGACTTATTCAAACTATGCGGTCGCTTAAATGTGAAAATAACCGGAAAAGTGCAGGAAATGTGAGCTGGTAACACGATCATTTCGCTGATAACCATCAGAACATTCTAAAATTTAATACCTAAATACATAAAATATGTCGACGATAAAAAATAATTAAAAAAATATTTTCTTAGGACTTTGAATTTCAAATGCATATTTTATCCCAGGCTGAAGAATCACCATGTTAGAAGGGAAGAAATAAATGTCGCTGTTCGCGAAAATCTTCCAGAAAACTTGGAACAAAAAGTAAGAAACATTTAGCAAATATCTTAAACTTGCCAAAAAGGTATAAAAACAGAACAATAAAAATAAATAAAATATATATGAAAAAAGTAAGTCGCAGTAGTAGACAGTTTAAGTGTGAGTTAAGAAATTTTGAAGAATCATGGGCCAAGGAAAAAATCGAAATCTGAGTAAGAATCGAAGATTGCGAGATGACGGTATGAAAAGTAGCCAGAATTTCCAAAAAAATGAATAAATAGAAACTTAGTAAAATGATAGCAAAAATATAAAGATGTTGTCACTACACATTTCCCCACGAAGCGGGGGTGATGAAACAAGTTCGGATGTTTTGTAAGGTTTTCGAGGTCTTTAATATTTGTCACTTTTTTGTCATTAACGTTATTTGTTACTGCTAACTTATATTGTTAAATAAATAACACCAATAATGATACTGAAGTTATATTTCAGTAACAACGACTAACAACAACAGAAACAATAATATTATCAATAACAATACCCATACAAATGATGATAAAAATAACAGAAGAAAATACACAAATTTATTTCACTTTAAGATTATACAGATCTGCCCGTACTATAACATATTTGAACTGATTAAGACGTGCTAGTCAGACACTGCATTAATGACTACTTTTGAAAGTATAACAAAAATGTAAACACTTTACCACTACACACTTCCCATCGAGAAATGTACGTGTATAGGTGAAACGAGATCATTTTACTGTAAGGTTGTCATTGCTTTTTCCGGGACTATATGCTATAAACTATGTTTCTTACCGATAGTTAGTATTGTTAAATGAATACACATTCTTATCATTCTAAGGCAATATTGCACCAGCTACGACTTAAAGTAACATAATCTATAACATTAACAATAACCATAATAATTATGATAATAATTATAATAAAGGAAAATGAATAAATCATTTTGGCATTTATATTGCATGGACTCGTCCGTACTTTAATTTCTATACTCTGATACGGTATTAAATATTTCACATAGGGTATACAACCAGTTATCTTAATCCTCCATCTTATACAGATAAGAATGTTGTATGTCCGTGTGTCTGCCCGTTCGGCAGGCCCAATTTCATACGTAATAAATACGTTGCAAAATAATGGAGAATACTGCATTTAGCTGATCTAATCGTCCAATCAATCTAATATAAATATGAATAAATGCGATTCTTTCCTAAGTATATTCACATCAAAACATTTAAGTTTTACTTAAATATAATGATACAGTATATATAGTAATCTCTAAGTTAATTCATATAACACCCGATTTGGCACATTTGCATATTTATTTTCTTTTTAAGATTCAAATGAATTCATAATCAATAATATACATTTATAATTAGTTTTGTCAATTGTCATCATATATTTATATTTTCCATAGTAGTAACATAATTAGAATGATTAATACAATTATACAAAGAGATTTTATATAAACTACGATAGTGTTTTAAAAAACATTTTAAAACGTTCAGTTTCAACGGATGTTGATGTAAAAAGAACATATACTACACTTTGAGCTTAGCCAAAAGGTCAAAGAGAAATTAAAATATCATTTGTTACAAGACAATTTAAATCAATGGAAACTCCTTTATTTAATCGGTTCTGCTGTCATAAGACCGTCTTCCCAGGAATTCCGTTTTCCGTTTTTAGAGGGTGTTGCGGAATCGCCGCATGTATTACATCCTCTTTTAAATTTAAAACTTTAAACAAGTTTAAAATTACTACATAGTTCAAAATTAAAAACGTAAGGGACGAAACATACATTTCCTTTGGGCGTTCAATTGTATTTCAAAGATTATTTAAATATCTCGCTTATTTCGTGTGCTTTTGACACACATTTTGATGGAAATTTAATAATTATTTTTAAAGTATATTTTTAATTCATTTTTAAAGACTTAAACATGGATGCAAGTCTATCTTCTTGAACAAATGAAAATGTGTTCACAAACATCAATCATGCTTTTTAATGTATTACTTCTCTCATCTGCTTCATACGATCTTACATAACTATTGGCACCGTTCTAGTAACCAAGTTCTGAACTGAAGAACAACACAGAGTAAGCGAAACAATGGTGGCTACTGAAAAACGAAATCCGAACAGCAGTGGTGTCTTGATGAATATTATGTCATTTTAACATTTTAAATGGATTCCCAAAAAGATGCAATTTGTGTTTAGAGGAAAACATAAGAATTCTGAAATACAAAAACGGTAATCTTCTTCTTTATGTATGTATGTATGGGTATGGGTATGTGTAGGTACATGTGTATGTGTATGTGCATGTGTTTGTATATGTATGTATGTATTTATTTATATATATGTGTGTGTATGCATGTGTGCGTGCATGTGTGTATGTTTATGTACATGTGTTTGTATACGTATGTATGTATTTGTATATATATATATATATATATGTTTGTATGTATGTATGTGTGTATGTATGTATGTGTATGGGTGGGTATGTATGTATATGTTTATATATATATATGTGTATATATATGTATATATGTGTGTGTAGGTGTATATGTATGGATATAGTTGTGTGTATGTGCGTATGTATGTGTATATATGTATATATATAATGATTTTATATTTTATATTTTATATTTTATATTTTATATTTTATATTTTATATTTTATATTTTTCTATATATTCTTATAGTTGATATATACTTATATATATTTTTATATTTTCATAGCAATTAATAATATTGTCAATATTTTCTTAGATCTTATTATGATTATTATTAGTACTATTATCATTCTATTTTCATCGTATAATCAAATAATTTACTTTAATAATCAAATAAGTAATTAATAATGTTACAAATTAATTTTTATTTTTATAGTTATTAATAATATCGTCAATATTTTCTTAAATTATATTATGATTATCATTAGTATTATTATTATTTTTATTTTCATCGTATAATCTAATCAGTTACTTAATTAATCAAATAAGTAATTAATAATATTACAAATTAATTTCTTAAAGTTTATTATAATAATTATTATCAAATAATATATTTAATATGATATAGATTTACGATTTGTTTCTTACGAAAGCACATCAATTTGTAGGGTGAATTACATTGTTTTTATCTTGATTGGTTTTGACTCGATATATATATATATATATATATATATATATATATCTATATATATATTTCTATATATAGGTATATATGTATATATATATACATATATATATATATATGTATATATATATGCATATATGTATATATATATATATATATATATATATATATATGTATATATATATACATATATATACTTTTGTAGATATGTATACGTGGTATTGTCTCTGACCTTGGCTATCTAATTGTCTATTTTCAGATATTTCATTTCTTACATCCTCATAACCCCGAGCCGTGTATTCAGTCGCTAAACAGTTTACACTGATTTCCAACTTTCAGGGACTGTTTGGGGTTGAGCGGTTGGTTAGTGAGGAAACTAGACATGTTGAACTTTTTTTTTTAGATACCTTGATTACCTTCCCTACACCTTACATACCGTACTTGGTAAATCTTGCAATTTCCACCGTCTCTATATGAATATATTGCATTTTTTCCCCTCTATGTATTGCCTTTCGTAATAAATTATGCAATCTACCCCCTATAAAAGCATATATAAATAATATTTCCACTCATCTCCTCTTCGTTTTATGTCTTAAATAACTCATTTCCCCTGTGCGTGTGTGTGTGTATGTATATATATATATATATATATATATATATATATATATATATATATATATATATATATATATATATGAAGAGTAAATACATACATAAGCACATTCCGTGGAAGCGAATTTTATGAAAAAGACAAAAGGAATAACAAATTAAACACGTTTTTGATGCTTTCTTTTTGTGTTTAATTTGTTTTTCTCTTTTGTCTTTTTCATATAATATTATATATACATACACACACACATATACATATATATATATATATATATATGTGTGTGTGTGTGTGTGTGTGTGTGGTTTATCTTTCTTATTTCAATGTTCTCACCTATTTTGTTTGCTGGGGACAGGGGCATCTTACCCGATGCCAAAAGATTTACCTGTTATTTCAGACACTCCAACCGATATATCTTCAAACTGTGTCTGTAAGTGCAATTGTTTTTATCTCATTTTCATTTGGTAGTTTTTTAAATCATATTTCATGATTCTGGTTACTCCTATAATTACTGGAATTATAAACATATTCGTAAGATTCCATTTTAATTTCGTGTCGTGTAAAAGTCTTTCCTATTTCGTAATCATTGCTCTCTCAGCTTGTTTGAGCAGGCACTGATTTAAACTAGATGTTCTAATAGATGCGTGTGTATGTGTGTGTGTTCATACGCAAATGGATCGATGCGTTTATGCATACGCATTATACATTTTGTCCTACGGGTTATATTGGATGATAGCATGTTTACTCGTGCAAAAATCTGGGCAAAAAATAAAGAAAAAATGTTGATTCTTTACTCAACCATATGATCTCGTGTTAAGGCCAGAGTAGAAGTTTCTTTGTTACGCGTTATTCTAGCGTATATTTGGATCGTCGTGACAAATGCGGTCATGATTCATTGTAAAAGAGGAATGTTATTTCTATAGACTTACATACGAATATCCGTGCGTGTTATAATTTGCGAAATTTATCAGATCAACTTCCCTGTCTCTCTCTCCCTCTCTTTCTTTCTCTCTCTCCTTCTCTTGATATATACATATATACATGTATGTATGTATATATATGTATATATATATATATATATATATATATATATATATATATATATATATATATACATATACAGGGTGATCCATAAGTCACTTCACTTAGCTATTTAAAATGTAATTTATAATTGAAGAGCGAATTTTTATAGTGATTCATATGGCCAAATTTGATGAATCTCCCACACTTGTTGAAAGGCAATAGAAACGTGATGTGAACAGAAAGCCTCCTTCGCACAACACCATAATAAATCAAATATGCTACAAAGACTCGTAAATTCCTTGCAAAAAAGAATGGAGCTATGCATGCAGAACGAAGGTGGAAATTTTGAAAATTTGCTGGAATTGTAAACTCCCATTAATGAATTTGTTGAATAAACTTTCTGTTCTGTATTACCGTATTTTTTAACTTTAGAATTTCAAAAATAAATAGCTAAGTGACTTATGAATCAGCCTGTATATATATATATATATATATATATATATATATATATATATATATATATATATATATATATATATATATAGAGAGAGAGAGAGAGAGAGAGAGAGAGAGATGAATAGATAGAGAAAGATAGAGAGAGAGGGAGAGAGAAAGAAAGCTTATCTATCAATTTCGAAAAGGGTTCTTTCACGAAAGTCTCTAATAACTGAGAAAGAAGAAATATAAATGTTTAAAGAAATCAAAAAAGTTCGTGAAAGATCAAGATGGTTCTAGAATATTCAGTTACTGGTTGGTGCCCCCTATATAAAGAGGTTTCAGCGCAAACTAGGCAGTTGTTTTGTGGACTTAATGAGGTTAATTACAACTCCGGCGTGATTCGCGAATCATAACCCAGTTGAGAGAATCTATTAAATGACCCGGAATCTACATAAATCGAAAGAAGATCATAAACTAACCACTTTTGAGAATTTTCTCTGACCAAAGCTTTCATATATTTTAGATTAAGGATTTCCTTTGTGAATTAGAAAATTAAAAGCTAACTACTCTTATTTTTCT
>OY744515.1:224583237-224615737 GCA_963556195.1 Sepiola atlantica | reverse complement strand
AAATAATCACAATATGTGTACTAAGCTCGCAAACGTAGATTTTGTAGATGTCAACCTGGATTTATGTACAAAGATACATGAACCATACCCTGATATTAATAAAAAGTGTAGATAGATTAATATAAATTATGCACCGTCTATGTTATTTAAAAACAGTTTCGAGCACATGCAGACTATCTCGAGTATCATCCGACTCCGAAATCTTTAACCAAGACACAATATATAACCCAACTTTCAGGAAAGCAGCTTCAACGAACAGATATAATATGTCCCCAAGCCAGCCGTCACGTCGAGAACAAATGAGCCAGAAGGAGAAACAGCTTTTTTATTGACACCACCACTTTCGATTTATATTAGAACTTATTTCAAAAAACGTTTTCAAAAAGTAATAGGCACACGCCTCTACAGCACATAAAAAAACTACTTATTCAACATGAACTAAATTATAGTTATTTACCCCAACTGAACAACCACCAAGTCTAATTTAATAGGTGAACATAGCCTTATGGGGATGAAAACTTGCTCATTCTATGCTGGAAATGACTTGTGATACTCAGTGTTTAAACTATGTGTTCCTGCCCCGTGGAAACGTGTGTGTATTTAATTAGATGGTTTGGGGCACGAACCAACCCGGGTACGATAATAACATTTCATGGTTAATCAGTGGTGGTCTAGTACTTCTAATATGTTAGCCCACCTTATTGAGCTCCTTAAACTCAACGACCTGATGCTGTCCGAATGGGGGAAATCGTTGTTTTACACTCATATTGATTCAATTCCCTCCAGAGAATTAAATAGCTGGGTTGAGGGGCAGCGTCACTGAGAGTTGAGCACTTAGTTCGAAGAAAGCAATTCATATAGAGATATAGCTTTTATTTCAGCAATAAAAAACGTGCAAAGCTCGATGGTCGGATTTGCTGTTTTTCATGCAATTACCCTTTACGAGGATAATTATTAACTGTTATTTTGGAGCTCCTGCCGCAGTCAACAAGGAAAATATCAAGAGGAGGGGTTACACATTTAAATACGAGAGATATTGGAATAATTATGCACTGGCAAAGGGAGGGAGAGAGAGAGAGAGAAACGCAATCAATGACTGTTATTCTAAGTTCAACAAGTTCTCAGTGTCAGCCAACAGTTTATTTGATCCTTTAATTCTCGACGCACTCACCATCAGTCTCATCAACCTCAATTTTGTTTACATATACCCAATACACTCGATAATCTACGATATAAACAAACAATTTACAGTCGATTCGAAAGTGGTCGATGCGATGTTTTAATGCGATAACATAGATGTGGCAAGTTAGTTTCTTCCTTCCCGAATAAATGAGAAATCAACTCTATTGTATACCAGGCAAAATAGATCACATCACACACCAAACATGACGA
This sequence comes from Sepiola atlantica, assembly GCA_963556195.1. Classification (NCBI taxonomy): domain Eukaryota; kingdom Metazoa; phylum Mollusca; class Cephalopoda; order Sepiida; family Sepiolidae; genus Sepiola; species Sepiola atlantica. Next base: position 224,614,345 of record OY744515.1, on the reverse strand, counting down.
GCGAGACATATATCGGGTTAATTAAGTAGCAACATGAACCAGCGTTTCTCAGTTCACATAGCAACTTTCAATTATGTTGCTAAGCGATCGATGGCAGCACTAGTCAGTAAAGCATTAGGTCTAAGTGGCATACAAATAGCAGATCAGCAAGACGCATAAAACTATATAATCACAGAAATATAACCACTGCGTTGCCGAGAAATTGAGGATATAATAAGTGGTCACCTCAGCACGAATCGTACATCGGAATGTCAATTTCTGTATAGAAAGGGTTATATATAAGCGAACATAGAACCAACGATTAGTGGTCGATTTCCTAGGATGACTGTCTTAGCATCACCACCACAACAGGAATACCCACATTCACATATAAACCCCGTCTCCAATAATATGCACTAAACACTTATTCCTATACAACCTACACTACTAAACTCTCAGTGATACGCTAACAACAAAGATCTATGATAATCATAGTAGTATGATGTGCATGGATCACATTCGGCCACAAACTAGCCAAATAAAATACCTAACTGAAACATACAATCACCCTCAAGACACAACCCCTTCATTCCACACTTATCCACAGAATTCCACGACACCCACGTAAAACTAAACCAAACGAAAGCCACATTACATAACTAAATATTAAATAATCTATCCGCCGTCACAGACGAATGATATTAATGCATGTACAGATCTAGTCACTCACTCATGCCACATTTTATGCTGGGAAAATCTTATGTAAGATTCGGCAGCCCATCATCTTCCTGGAGAAACTCAAATTTTAGTGAAAAGTGGTTTTATTCAATAACGATCTCACCTGCATAAGCTTTAACACAAGCAATTGACCCTCGTACGACTACACCTACACGCTATTAGTGTTTTATCATATATATATATATATATATATATATATATATATATATATATATATATATATATATATATATATATATATATATATATACCAGATAACTGAGCACGCTTGGGCAAATTCGCAAAATCTTGGATTGGTGTTTGTTTAATCTAACTTAACGTTATTTATGTTAATAAAATAAATTACAATTAACCTTCTATTAATTAGAATAAATTAATTCAACATATCAATGAGCACTCAGCTGCTTAATGTCAGTTTTTCAGCAAATTTTAATTCGTGTAATTATGAATAAGCCCTTTTAAATGATTCGAATCGCAAGAGTTATCGCACTTTCAATGGGATTTCACAAAACTAACATTACATCAACAAACTAGATATCAATCTTACTTATGTGCACGCTTTAAATCAGTACAACCTTAGCCGGAACGCCGCCAAAATTCAACTGGACTATCGTATGATAATAAGATAAATCCCCTCATAAAATAAATGAGAATAAAACAAATAAGTATTGGAATTTACTTCATAACCTATTTTACCCGTACCTAATAAAACCGAATGTAATGAATAATTACAAATAACTTTCCCTATTTTGAATTATCTCTCCTTTGGATACCTCTTCTGATTTTACTAAACAATATAAATAGCAGCACTAATATCGTACCGGTATTGTATGCCGAATAAATATCTCTCAAATTACGTCTGTTGTCGTTTGTCATTACACCAAGTATTCTTTGTCATAGTTTTGTGGATTGTGTAAATACGAGCAGACACTTTTCCGCCGACTGTTTTTTTGCTTATACCTGACGAGCGTGTAAGGCGTGTTTCACTCGTTTAGCAGTTTATAGCTCCCGAAAATATCGGTATAGAATTGCTAATCAACAACTGCATGAAATAAAAAAATACGGGATAAAAAAACGGTGGCTTGGGGCAAAGTTTCCGAAACTGTGTTAGCGCTGTTACAAACTGTTTCTGCCGGCAAAAGAAACGTTAACGTAGAGCGATAGAGACACCTTCCCAATTGGTTTTAATGTGTTTTGGAATCTGCTCTTATTTATAATTACCAGCACAGAATGGATGTCCGACCAAATACTGGGCAATATTTTTTATCCCATGCTATGTCTATTTTAAACGATGTTCTAAGTAAAATTCAGTTGAATCGAGTATTATTATTCCCTAGAACTTCGTTTTCCCCATGAGCTCTTTATTATCGCTAATATCATTGATGTATGAATACTATCGGTTTCTGCTGATGAGATATTAGTCGACCGAGATCTTGAGAGTTTTCCGCGAATTATTTTCAAGAGTATATATAAATGTTCTACCTCCAAACATTTGTTTGTATATATATATATATATATATATTTGTGTGTGTGTGTGTGTGTGTATAAGTGTTACCAAATTTTGATATCTAGCACGCAAGCGCGTATATTAGACAAATACTCGGCGTGTTAGACGATGCTTAAGTAAGTCACATAATAAAGGTTTCACAGACACGCGTGTAAGAGAGCTTGACACTTTTTGGGGAACTGACGTTAATGAAAGGTGAAAAAATCGAACAGCAAACATTGAGATTAAGACATTGAGTAATCTCTTAGGAAATCGACTTGAGAAAAAAATAATAAATTCGTATGAATGTACACGGTACAATTTTATGAACGGGTTGACTCTGTTGTTGGCACTTTTGCAGGAGAGTGTACGTAATGTTTGCTAACACCTTTACGTGAAAATTAGTCTATTACCCCGGCTGGAGTCGAACTTGGCACACCCAGGTCGGAATCCAATTTACCAACGTAACCCCGAAAACCATAATATATGGGCAGCGATTAATCCTTAAATTTCACTTCATTAGCTGTTATATTTCTAGTAGGAAACTCATGTAATTTCTGTCTATAAACAGTTGGCATAGATAAAAATTATTAACGAAACAGTCACCAACATCTACGCTTGGAATAATCCGGTAGATTACACGTACAAAATAATACAGAACTATTAAGAAGTAAATAACTATGTACGTATGATGCATAGAGTACAGCAATCTGATGCAGTGAAACTCTAGATAGACATTGCGTGTCAGTTACATTTGATCCGAGTGAAATGTTTAACTTGATTGCCACGTAATCATTTGAAATGAAAAAATAAATAATAAAATATAATAAATATGAAACTAATGTATTTTACATATCGCCCGGAGATTCCTTTGAAAATACAGAGAACGCTTAATTTAATTATTTAAAACGAATACACATTACAAATGAGTATTGCTGTCTGCTCTTATGACAACACTATGCGTAATGTGAAACTTAACAGACCATTGGGCCAACAATATACAAGAGGTTATGTTTACCGTATATTATATTCATTTAGCCTAGGGGCTTATTACATTTACACATATCTGGCGTTCGATATATTCCATTAATCACAGTTGTTGCGAATTATCCAAGAATATGTAACGATAGTAACAATTATGTAATCTATTATATCAAGTAGAGACGTTTTTTCCCCTGTACATTCGCGTCGAATAGGAAAATAAACTCAACCTCAATAGGTTACTACAATCACTACGACATCAAGCTTATTCGATCGAACGTGTTCTTAGCAAACTCTACACTCTTAAATCAAACTCGAGAAATTATTGATTTCGTTCCTCCATCAATCACTCTCCCAAAAACAGACACCATACAGGTAGTAGCAAGAACATTTCTCTCTAACATTTTACCACTCCCACTCTACCAGTCTACACCGGGTACAACTAAACAACGGATACTTTACACATTTTACACTTATTATTTATGTTACGTACACCTTCACATTACAACACAGTAACATACGTTGCACAGAAACCATAACAGACGCTCCCTTCAATACATGTAACTATGTCACTTCCGTTAAATACGATTACGAAATCTCATACTCTCAGCCTCGAACAGCGTATACAGTTCACGAAACGCCTGCCACATTCACTACGCTTAAACAGTTACACCGATTTCCCTTACCGATCTACGATTATTTCAGGTAATACATCGTTCCTGTTCTGCTATTTACATTATACATCTAACATAAACAACATTACGTTATACCTACTTAAAAAATACTTCTACATAATTTGAACCAACGGAATACGTTCAGAAAAAAAATACGGTTACTGATTAGCCGAATGACATTCCCTAATTCTTCCTACACACGGATTTTCCCCATTATTTTAATGGCTATTCATTTAAATGTTAACTTAACATTTTAAAAATAAATGTTCACTATTTTGAGAAATTTTTAATTCTTACAATAAAAAAAAATTATTACTTTTTAAAATTATTACCAAATAAAATACAATAACAATTGCTTTTTTGGAAAAAGTTCCCTCACCTTTAAATACTTAGAAAAAAAAAACATAAACACACCGATTAGATACATTTCTTCTTTACGTTTTTCACATCATTTTACATAAGGGATACCGATTACATTATAACAAATATATACAATTTCATCTCTAAAAAATAAGATAAAAAATTACGTTTTCCTTACTAAAAAAAATAAATAAATTTACTTCTACAGAATGTGACCCACCGTAATACGTTACGAAAAAAAAAAACAACGGATTGCGTTAAGAAAAAAAAAGGATTACAGATTAGTCGAATGACATTCCCTAATTATTCCTTCGCACGGATTATCCCATTATTTTAATGTCTATTCATTTAAATGATAACTTTTCATTTCAAAAATAACTGTTGACTATTTTGAGAAAGTTTGAATTCGTACAATAAAAAATCCAAAATACTTGTATAAATTATTACTAAATAAAATACAATAAATTGCTTCTTTGGGAAAAGTCCCTAACCGTTAAATACTTTGAGAAAATAAACAAAACATAAACAAATCGAATAGATACATTTTTCCTTTACGTTTTTCTCATAATTAAACGTAAAGGACACCGATTATATAATAACAAAAATGAACAATTTCAACTCTAAAAAATAAGATTAAAAAATTAGGTTTTTCCTTACTAAAAAAAACAATAAACTTTACTTCTACAGAATTTGACCCAACGTAATACGTTCAGAAAAAAAAACGGTTACTGATTAGCCGAATGACATTCCCTACTTCTTCCTTCGCACGTATTTTTCACATTCTTTTAATGGCTATTCATTTAAATGATAACTTTTTTATTTTAAAAATAACTGTTGACTATTTTGATAAAGATTATTTCATACGATAAAAATAAAAATTATTATTTTTATAAATTATTAATAAATAAATTACAATAACAATTGCTTCTTTGTGAAAAGTTCCCTCAACGTTAAATACTTTCAGAAAATTAACAAAACAGACACACACCGAATAGATACATTTTTTTCATCCACTGTTGGGGGGAATTGAAATCTCAGCGATTTATTACAGAGGCTTACAGAGCCCCATTAAAATAACCCCCCACATTATCTTTGTATAGAAATTCCATTTTTTTTGGATGAAAAGACAAATGGAAAATGAGCACCACTGAAACACACACATAATTTATGTAACCTGCATAGCATTACAAATTGTATTCTGATGGTCGAGGGGGAAATAAAATGACGAGTGGCAGAAAAGAGGATTGCCACATGCTCATTGTCTGGTTTGGCTTCGACAAAAATTGAGATTATCTGACATAGATTCAGTTATCAATGCGGAAACATAAACAGATGTTCACTCTGTCTCAAAGATGTTCACTCTGTCTTAAAGATGGACACTGCCGTAAGAGATATCCCAGACACTTCTTGAGTGAAACTCAATCGGATACAAATAGCTACCCACAATATCGACGGCTATCTCCTTTAGCTGGAGGTTTTGAGACGACAGTTACCCTACCTGGCAACATAACAGTTCCTGTAGACAACCGATGGGTTGTACCACCTAATAAACTGCTTTGTAAGATTTTTTATGAACATATCAATGTTGAATATTGCAACAGCGTGAAATCAATAAAATACATTTGTAAATATGTGAATAAAGGTAGTGATCAAGCTACATTCACAATTGAAATTAATACTAATGATGAAGTTAAGAGATACGAAACGGGACGTTACATATCAACCAATGAACCCATTTGGAGAATACTTAACTTCCACATATATGTATATCATCCCCCAGTTATTCACCTATCAGTTCATCTTAAATATGGACAGCGGATATACTTTACTGAAAGTACTGCGGCAGATAAAGTTGCAAATCCACCTTCAACCACTCTAACAGCTTTCTTCAAATTGTGTCAAACAGATGTTTTGCACGTACACTTTTGTACTCGGACGTTTCTACTTTATTATTCCTGGGACACAAAAACTAAGGTCTTCAAGCAACGATTACAGGGGAAGCCAGTTCCAGGCTATCTGTGCGTTAAAAAAACTGAAGTGTTGGGCAGGGTATACACCGTGCATCCAACTCAATTTCACTGCTTCTGTTTGAGACTGCTTCTACACAATTTTAGAGGTTCACTGAGCTTGAATGACCTAGAAACGATCAATGGTCAAGTTCTGACTACATTCAGGGATGCATGTCGTGCACATGGACTACTTGAAGATGATAACCACTGGGATTCTACACTACAGGAAGCATCTATATCTGATTCTGCAAACAATTTGAGACATTTATTTGCCATCATGTGCAGTGTCTCATCCAAAACGACTTTGGGATGCACACAAAGAAGCTTTTAATGAAGATTTCCTTCTTAGGAAACGCAATCACAGCCTGAATTTGATATAACACTTTCAGACGACATCTTCAATATGGCTTTAGTGCATATTGAAGATATGACTTATAGGATGAATGGTAAAACACTGACAGAATTGGTTCTTACCTCACCTAATCGATCTAATACACACCCGGTCATTACTGCATGGCCGCGTGAAATTAGTTATCAAACTCATGAGAAAGCATCAATTGTTCGAGATGGTATCGCCCAACTAAATAATGAGCAAATTCATATGTTTCGTACTGTAGTTAATACTGTAGAAGATCAGCAAGGTGGGCTGATATTCCTTGATGCACCCGGAGGTACAGGAAATACATTTGTTACTGAGTTAATTATTGCTAAAGTTAGGTCAGAAGGCATAATAGCTGTGGCAGTGACATTATCAGGCATTGCAGCCACTCTTCTTCCTGGTGGTAGGACAGCTCACTCCACATTTAAGTTGCCATTATCCTTAACAAAAGATGCTGATCCGATTTGTCAAATAGACAGAGGATCAGATTCAGCTAAAGTTTTACAGAATTGTTCCTTGATCGTATAGGATGAATGTACAATGACACATAAACAAGCGTTCGAGGATCTAGATAAAACATTGCGTGATCTCAAGAAATGTGATGTTGTTATGGGTGGCATAATACTTTTATTATCAGGTGACTTCCGACAAACGCTTCTCATTGTCCCACGTGGAAGTCCCGCTGAAGAGCTTAATGCTTACATTAAATGCGCTGTACAATACCCTACAGAATTTTTAAATTCATTAGAATTGCCTGGTATGCCAACACACAAATTAAAGCTGAAAGCTGGATGCCCAATTATGTTACTCCGGAATCTTTATGCTCCAAGGCTATGTAATGGAACGAGACTGTTTGTTAACCGCATGAAACCTCATGTGATAGAAGCTGTAATACTAACTGGTGTGGCAAGGAGCAAATTTACATTCCTTCCCAGAATACCCATTATTCCGTCGGATTATGCAATAGAAGTTAAAAGTCTTCAGTTCCCAGTTTAATTGTCTTTTGCCATGACAATTAACAAGTCCCAAGGACAATCATTGGCAGTGGTTGGTCTAAACTTGACTTCACCTTGCTTTAGCCGTGGGCAGTTTTATGTAGGATGTTCAAGGGTAGGCTCTCCACAATGTCTATACATATTGGCACCAGAAGGTAAAACATCAATCCTATTTTAATTACCTAAATTACAGTGAAATGATTTATTTTCTGAATCAATTTAAAAATTAAAATTAAAATCAGGCTGTTATATTTCCCCGGGCAACGCCGGGACACGGGTCCTGCTAGTCTAAAATAAAATGAGGAAAGTATAAATGTGTTAATAAATCAACCTAGTTGGTAAAATTGTATGACGCAATATCAGCTACGTAATTAGCTATCAGTCATAAACATAGAGATTCTGCTTCTTGAAAACTAGATCTAATAAAGTGTAACCATTGTAATTTTACATTCTGCAGGATTGATTATCTTACAATAAGGCAACACCAGACCAGAATCATTAATAAAGTTCCTGTTGACCAATTATATAGGTGATTTTGTTTTACTATTGAAACACGGGGAATGGCTGTAATATGTCAGAATAGTATAAAGTATTTATCAAACATTAAAACCGAAATCGCACCGACTTGATTGTTATGATCTTAAAACAGTAAAAATGAGGGTAAAATATGTTCTAATTTTGGGCCTAATTTGGCCACATTTATGGTAAAGTTATTGGCGTTTACTATTGATAGATTTATCCTAGGTCAACGACGTCACATTATTAGTTCATATGCTACAGTCTAATTTTGCAATAGAGAGGGATCATTATTAATTTTCATCACTGTAACAATTACTTAGAACGTACATGGTCTACTGTATTTAGTAATATAGTCTTAAAACACGTCTGAATTAAATGATATAATTCGCCATCATCTCAACATGTGTTACTAGCTGTTTCATTATTAGCGATTATTAAAAGGAACTACAACAACATTGAAAGAAAATCAGTAGGGCACATATTTTTAAATATGTTTAAAATGTGTGGATGATATTTCGATAAGTGTGAATCAATACGATAATCTAAATAAAAATGTATGCTTTGAAATATTAAAAATAAAGTGTAAGAGGGAACACATTAGAAGTGGTATGGTCTGCATATCAAATTCTATATAAACACTACGTACTAATGGTTTTTAGACGAGTTGTTGTTTAAACAAGTGAGACGGAAAAGGATCTTCATATAAGTGGTTTTTAATATACTAAAATGTATTGGCACACCAGCCAGTGAAACATATTATACACATCATTGGTAACGTTAGAGTCCAATTGTGTCCAGTTTTGTGAGACTAACTTACATGAATCGGTGATATACCAGTGTGAAAGCACAGGTAGTGTAGTCTTCAACGTGAACCTTATGATAGTAGGCATTCACACTATCCACACGTCAAACAAAAAAAGGTGTTCATCATGTCATTCAGTGTTATCAAATATTTCACTGGTATCTATTTCACTGTCTGTCATATAGTTGTTTCTATCACCAACCACGAAATAGTGTGTCGCAATTCGGGTCCAACATCATCTTACGATAGACATCTCAATTACAGAGTTTCTAATCTAGATAAAGCAGGCTCTTGTAATTATTTAAACACTGCAAAATACTATTAAACAATTTTCAATTAAAAATATAGCAATAATGAGGATAACATATGTGTACATTTAATTGGGTTTAACATTTTTCAAACTATATGCCTATCAGAATGCAAACAATATTTTCTGCAACTGCATCTGCCCAGGAAGCTGGCCTATATAATATTGAATGATGTTACTTATCAATTCGATTTGTTTCTTCGGGAAAATAATTGTCAGTCGAAAAACAAATAATTTAATTGTCTCATCACAAATCAAGATATTCTGAAAAATTAAGTTCTACGACATGCACAATTATATTAGTTGGTTATCGACAAGGATATACCAAAAGAAGCAATTGCTTGCCACATTCAAGTGCTTCTATACCGAACGCGCCAGAACATTTGAAATTGAGAACAATGAGGCAAAGTATATATGTGGGCCATTTCTGACAGCTGAAAGTATTTTCGTATAATCGATAGGGTGCACTCACTGGCTTCAAATTCACATAGTTTGGTCCGCTAAATGTACTCTTTCTAATTCAGATATTTTCTATATTTAAATATTGTTCATATTAGTACATTTTGTTAGCGAACTGGGAGTCTACACGAACAATACGTTCCTGATTATGCTCAACTTAATCTTGACAAAGATTTTCTCGGAATACATAGATTTTCAAAAGGAGAACAGACATTCCCAAATGTTATTTTATTTGCATATTGCAATACGCCAAACACGTTTAATTTGAAATCAATAGCTGAACGATGTTTTTGTTTTGTAAACTTCGACAGAGCAAGAGCCTATGCTTATTTTAAAGACGTGTAATTTCGTAAAAAGGCTACATGTAATGATTGTATATGTAAACAGAAATCAAGACATTGAATTAATAAAAATTATATTTTTTTAGAGAAGTATACTCTACTTATTGACTTTCCCGTCAACTATATTAAACCATACATTGTAAATGCCAGATTTACGATAACAATACAGACGCAGGATAAAACTGAAACATACTTAGATAGATTAGGTTAAAATAAATAAGAATTCAGAGGATGTTGATGGTGAATGATATCACTCTACTGACGGACACAACAATATCGCCTTGGATGATTTGATAATGAAGCTCAATGTGTAAATAAGGCAAATCATGGATCAGCGACAAAGGTGAGGCTCAACATCAGATCGAGGTCGGCCATTCTTTTTTTCCGAGAGTGTACTATGTTAAATGTTTAGTATTATAAATCACTAGACCCCCGTTTGGTCAATATTTCTCAATTGTAATATTAAATATGTATTTTTGTATTTTTCACATTACTTGATAAGTATGTGTTAACGAGAACGTGTTTACCTGGAAATAGATAAAGTCACAAAATGAGTTTTTGTGTTTTAAGTGTCATCAAAATGCACCATTTATCTTTTATAGAGCAACATCTAGTCAAATAAGTATATGTTGTTTTCTTTGAAAATAATTCGTTTCTTATCGCGTCTTCTTCCCTCTCTCTTATTCTTATTTCCCCTTCAATATATATATATATATATATATATATATATATATATATATATATATATGTATAATTATTTACTCTATATATATATATTCTTGCCTTTATATATCCTGAGTTGTATCCTTGATATTAGATGGGAACACAAAAAGACAACTGTTGAGGTGTTTGGAGTAGCTTGTTTAAAATCTATGTAGACACTGCTGACCCAACGCCGACTGAGATTGCTTTGTGACGTTCATAGGATGACTGATAGCAATATTCTTAAAGATCTCCTTTACAAAGAGTTAAAAGACGGAGAGAAATACCGTGGCCGCTCTCTTCTAAGATACGAGGATGTCTTCAAGAGACATGAAGGCCGTTGACATCGATCTTTCATCTTGGGAAAGCCTTGCCTCTAATAGAGACAAATGGGGGAAAACACCCTACAACGATAGCTTGACATTGGGGAAGCAAAATGGAAGAGGAAAGAAAGAGCAAAACTAAGTGAGCTTCCTCATCCACCCTCTTACTTTATCTGTGACAACTGTGACAGAGACTCCAAGGTTCGCATAGGCCATTCTTAGACACAGCAAGACATGGCAAACTTAAGTCAGTATGCGTCTTAGGGCATTGGTATTACTCCCAAGACTTTGTGAATACTGCAACTAGACGGCTTGATCTGCAAGTGTCATTCATAGCCGGCCACGACCGACGAAGGCATACTAAAATTACTAGTACTACTATATATCCTATTTGGTTTGTTCATCTTTCATTTAGTTACGTAGGTAACATGCATCCTATACAACTTCTGATAATTCGTCATTTATTTACGTCATACGTCTTTTTATAACATAATTCAGTGTGGACGATTGCAAGCAAAACATTTTTAGCATATAGATATAATTATTTTTATCTGATTTTATATATGCATGCTATTAAAAGAGAAAGAGGGTAACATTTTTGTGAGGCTAATATTGTATGTATAAGTTCAATTTGTAAGGTAAAAGAGAGAACAAAAAGAAACGTTTTATTTTAATTTTGGACTTCATGATTCGCTTTGTGTATGTATGAATAAGAAATGCTGACCAATACATTGAAATTCTAAGCGAAAATTATTTTCACTATGCAGCTTCTCTTATCTTATTCACTAGATGCGATGGGTCCGTTAATATTTTTATAAGTTGAGTGAGCCACCCGAAGGTCATTGAAGACAATAATTCATTTTTTCTTTAAATATTTTGTTTTCTTGACTATTTCATGCTGAGGGGCAAATTAGTACATTTAATAGAGTTTTAAACATATACTAAGAAAATACGTCCTCCTTCCTCAATTGACTTTAGTAATAAACAACTTGATAACAAACACATTTATAGATTAGACACGTCGACTGAAAACTTCGAAAATTATTCGGATGGAATTAGTTGGATATAGGTTTAGAAGCTATGTTCTTTTAATCAACTTGTGAAAATATACACCAGATATACATCAGGTATATTAAATAAATAAGATGTACACATACCTTAAGTTGATATACATTCGTAAGTGAGCAGGTTTAATGAGACGAGACTAGTTGAGATCGCGTAGACAACATGCCACGTAAGATTTGTGTGTTAGCAACACGCCGGAACAGACGAAGCCACATGAATGTTGGTAGGCAAATTACCGGAATTAGTGTTGCCGCATAAAGGACTTACATTTACGAAATGTAATTTGATTAATCGGATTACTTATTGCGTAAATACTGTCCAGAAATTCAGCAAATTAGTAATATTCTAGCAGTTTTGTAAGTACAATCCTTACCATTGTGATCATTATTTTGTCTCTATATTTATCGAACTATATGATGATATTCGTCGTCCGGTTTTATAAAGGACAACAAAATACTCTAACATCACTGTGTTTTATTCTAAACTTATCGACACTTTTAAATTCATGAGAAAATTATAGGGATTTTATAGACAATTTAAATTAATCAGTAAATAGTAGATGAAAAAATAGATAACGCTATCAATCAGCACATCAGGGATTGTTTTTCTACTCATAGTAACAGAAAGGAGAGTTATGAGGTCCACTTTCAACTATGACTAAGTACGGACTACCGCTGACTCGTGAAAGTCAATGCCTGCTTGATGTGGTACAAGTTTAGTTACCGACAATATCATTGTATAAGTGGTGCTACTAATCATAGTACAAGTAGAATATGAAATAAACACACGAGTCGTGTGGTATATATGGCAAACATCTACGTAGTAAAATGAAATAAGTAAATAAAGTATTCCACACTATCGTTTTATTATCAAGTGTGTTCTTGGTTTGTCCATGGAAAATAAGGTCAATTATATTGACGTTATATTTGTATATTATTTCTTTTGTCGGACACTATTGAACAGACAAAGAGAAAATACAATGTTAATATATATATATATATATATATATATATATATATATATATTTATATTCAATGGTAAGGACGTTGTAAAAGCATACACATATTCACGAACCGAGACTTAAAAAATGTACACATACACCCACACACACACACACACACACACATACACACACACACACACATATATATATATATATATATATATATATATATATATATATATATATATAGGTAGAAGGGTGAAAAGGAATTAGAAAAGCGAAAGGCAGATCGTTTTTCAATTCAGCTGCTCAATGCAAGGTATATTGGTCGAAAAGGCAATTTATTCAATTAATTTTTCTATTATCTGCCTTTCGCTTTTCTAATTCCTTTTCACCCTTCTACCTCTCTATCTGCTCTATCATGTATATTAGGCTGTATACTTTCACAATAGGTTTTACCTCCCCTAAAAGTTCGCTTTTAGTGGTCTATTTTATATATATATATATATATATATATATATATATATATATTATGTATATATATATTATGTATATATATATATATATATATATATATAATATGTGTTATTGTTTATTATCTATGTACGTATACGTTTCGTCCCTTTTCAATCAGGACTAATCAGCATAGAGATATGACTATTCACTACCGGTCGATATATATATATATATATATATATATATATATATATATATATATATATATATATATATATATATATATATATATATATATATATTTATATATATATATATATATATATATATATATATATATATATATATATATATATATATATATATATATATATATATATATGGGGGCGGATGTGGTTTACATGTTCTTATATGTGCATACATACATTTACACGCATATATATATATATATATATATATATATATAAATGTATATAGATATATAAATATATATATATGTATATAAATATATATGTATATTCATGTATACATATATATATATATATATATATGTGTGTGTGTGTGTGTGTGTGTGTGTGTGTGTGTGTGTGTGTGTGTGTGTATAAAAAGCTCGAATATATATTGATACCTTTAGAAAAGAATTGGGTTTGCTCATCTTTTTAATATTTGATCTTAATTAATTAATTAATTATATATGAATATATATATATATATATATATATATATATATATATATAAACTTATTTATTTAGAAACTATGCATTACATTCACTAGAGATAGACCATGGTTTCAGTTACATAACTATGCATTATCTATTTAAAAAGAACCTACAAGTCCCCATCAAATTCTCACCCTCTCAGGAAACGAAGAATCTCTGAAAATAGATAGTACGAACGGCAGTAATAACCGTTAGTGAGCGCCTGATGTGTTGTTTCAAGCCTCTTTTTTGTGAAGTTCCGTGTTTATGGGAAGCTGTCTTTAGTGATTTGGAATTTAAACTTTATTTATTACAACTTTGTTTTATTTAACTACAACTGTAAATTTCTGATTAAATAGGTCGTGTTTTTTCTGTTACTCTTAGGTATTACTATTTAGGGTCGATACTTTGTAGTGCTATTTATTCATATAATAGACTGCGTGTGGTTTTAACTTGTATTACATCAATTATATTACATGAAGTAGGATGTTGTAAGGGTGTGTGGGCTGACTGAGTTTAAATCACAAGGTAAAGATGTTTTAATATTATTAATAATTAATATACTATTTTCATATTTTCGGGGCGGCATGTGCTCATAAAGGGGGTATTATATATTTATCACTATAAGATCTTTTTCTTAACCTAGGCTTACGAAGAAAATGATAAGAAAGTAACATTTAATCCATAAATATAAAACAAATGACAAGAAAAAAGAGAAAAACAATTGGATCTATTATAAATAGAAGAGTTGTATGTGTGTATTTATTTGTGTATGTCTGCAAAAAGCTGCCAAGATACTCAACAGTACCGTATAATTTACATTTTCTGAATCACCCAGATTCCGGGTGGATAATATCATTTTTTTCGTTAAATCATTAGCTGTCTTAGTGTGTAACAGACACGAAATCTGTGATGGAGGTGCTCGAATTTGTTTGATTTTTCGAAGCCCGCACTGTTCGCCAATGCGCGCCGTTCAAATCAAACATGTTACTATAAAAACGTTCAGGTTACCCATTTTTCGTTTGTTATCACACTTTCTACGTTTAGCGTGGTTAGGAGTGATACATGACTAAGACCGAGAGGCTGATAGTTAGATCTTCACAGACACCAGATAATATTTGAAAACGGCAACATAGATATACGTCGAAGGAGGGAAACGATCGGGAAAGACGGAGACAATAGTTTCAATAATAAAAATATATTACACTATTGCCCTGGGCAACAGGGACGGGAGGTGACTGGGGAAGAGAAAAGTGTTACACTTTTACCCCGCCTAACAGTGAGAGTGTATAGCCGGGTTGTTACATATTGGCCCCGGGCAACCACAAGTAACCCCTGAGGAGGACAGTGAGAGGTGCCGACCGAGGATGAGGGGGATTGCCACACTTTTGCCTCGGGCAACGCCGGGTAACCCTTGGTAGTTTATTGTATAGAACAGAGTTGTCTGTGTGTTTATATGTGTGAGTCTGCAAAAGACTCCCGAGATACTCAACACGACCGTAAAGTTTACATTTTCTTAATTACCCAACTTTTGGGCGCATAATATCGAATGATATGAAAAGGAAAACATCGATCTCTTCATGTAGAATGGACACGAAATTTGTGATGGGGCTGCTCAAATGTGTTCGTCTCGTTCGTCGCCTGTGCGCTGGGCAAACAAACTCCGGAATCTAAAAGCAGGTGATTTGAACAATCACCTACTTTTTCGTCAGATTTCATACTCTCATGATTTGACCCGGGGGTATCGATGAAATACGACCCGAGAGGTTGATGGTTCAATCTTCACCAACCTTCCATGATATTATTTTAAAACAGTAACTTAGATATACGTCGAATGGAGGGGTGAGTTGAATGACGGGGCAAGACAGATATATTATTTTTAATGATAGAAATAATGCTACGCTTTTGTCCCGGATGACTGACTGAGTGTGCCGTTATTAGGGTGCAATCGGGGAAGACAAAAATTGTTACACTTTTTTCCGGGTAACGAGGGGCAGTGGAGACGGGGAGGTGGCGGTGATGATCGGACGACCAGAGAAGAAAACTATTGACACAATTTGGGGGCGAACGTGAAAAAAAGTGTTACACTTTTGTCCCCGGGCGACGCTGGGTACGTCTACTAGTAAATATATAAAACAGAAAAATACAAATGTTACACATAGAACATTTTTAAAAAATAATTTGACAAAAGAAAATATTCCCTTTGCAGGCTGGAAGAGACGCACGTCATTTAGAAAAATAATAACCATTGTTTCAAGTTTTTGTCATTTTTTGTAATCACTTTAATCAATTACTGGTTATATCAACACAACTATTCCATTTATATAAGCAAATGGGGCAATTACTGCAAACAATTATTTATTTTGAACGGTTCAGAAATATAATTATGCAAACAAAGACTTTCTTTTGCAATTTTACATGAGTACGAATAGAGTATTTCAACAAACTATTGTGTATTCCTTATTTAAATTGCAGTAACCTGTTTTGATTGTATTATAAGTGTGATAAATACGAAAATATTTCACATTTATGCATTTAGATAATAATAATATGTCGATTCCGGAAGGATGAACCGTATACATTTGTAGATTTACAAATATTATATATATATATATATATATATATATATATATATATATAGCACTATTTCATGTATCCTCATAACATTTTATAAGGGGATATTACTTTTGATGTATTGATTTTCAATATTTATTCAACAGTGCTCTATACGTAAGTAGAGCTAGGTAGAAAGTTATGAAAATATATTTATGGAAATTAAGCTACACAGAGGCTCCCGCGTTTCATCCAGGGGGAAGATTAATGCTAAAATGGAAAAAAAATATACGTATCGAGAATTATTAGGAATATTGTTGGCATTTAAGCCTAAAGATTCTTCCCGAGGATTAAACGCGGGAGCCTCTGTGTAGCTTAATTGCCATAAATATATTTTCATAACTCACTATAACTTTGTGTTTCTTTGCGTTCAATATAAAAGAAAGGTTAGTTAATCTACATACAATCTAAAAGTGTATTCTTACGTAAATGTTACCGGGTAAGATAATCGACGCATTCCTAAATGTCATAGTGAGTTCCTAACGGAGTCTATGCGGGCATACTCTTCTTAAAACTTTAAATATATCATATTTTATAAAATGTAAATCAAATGTGTAAAATGTGATGGCAAAAAAAATGGAAGTGTTTTGAATATCTATAATGCATCCCAATAGGCCGAACCTCCTTTAAAACTCTGAATCTATTCAAATGGTATTTTTTATGTGCATTTCGTTATTAAATAGACATGAAGAATATTCGAAACACCATTGCAAAAATGCATTGTACTTGGAAAGTCATCGAAAAGCTTATCTTACTTGAAACAGCCATATTTTGAATAAACAAAGTTACTCTGAGTTGTATGGCATTCTCTGGAGTGCCTCGGTAATGTCGATATTTTTGTTGTTACACAAATCGTATGATTTTATAAATGCAAAACGAACGTAAAAACTAAGAAAATATGTATAAGTATGTTTGAATTACGTAGCCGCTAATCTTATATTCCATACAACTGGGCGAAGTCATTATTTCGCGTGTAAATGTACAGTAGAGAACAGAAGAATAGTAACGCAAAAAAGTAAACACAGACGGTGTGCATAGCAATGAACAAGTAGGTCCCAGTGTTTATCGTGAAAATAGCAGCAGATATTAAAAGCGAGTAAATGCGTTCCCCACATTCACTCGATGCTTTTTTTTAAACGTTTATTTAAAAAAAAGACGAAATGAACGCATAATGTATGAGAACACGCATGAAGAGGTTACCCTAATTCTATGGCGTGGCAGATTATTATATGAAGGTTTTGGTTATTAAGCTGTCTGAATGTGCAGTGGAAATCGAATTTCCTTTATTATATATATATATATATATATATATATATATATATATATATATACATATATATATATATATCAATCAGAGATTCGGAAATATCCAACAAATAAATAATGGAAAAGAGGAATAAACATTATTTATTCAATATATATTCATTCAATGTATTCGCCTTTATTTTGTTCAAAAGCTTCAACAGCAGAAATGATGAAAGAAAAAGAAAGAAATAAAATATACGTATCGAGAATTATTATAAATATTGTTGTCATAGCGACTGGCCTAGCCAGAAGGTAGTAATCTATATAATATGTGTTTTGCATCTACATTTTCACAAGGTCAGCGTAGCTGACAGTTAACCTTCATCTTTATGACATCCTATACATATTCGATTCAAATTTATAACACGCTGCATATATTATGCTCTATTCAACTCAAAGAAATCAAAACGTTTTATATATTTATTGATTTGTATTTTCCATCCATATTTCAAATACGCTTCACAAACCGCACACTATATATATATATATATATATATATATATATATATATATATATATATATATATATATATATATTATATTATATTTGTTATTTTTATTCTTCTTCTTATTATTATTATTATTATTGTTTACTCACTAGGAGTTATCACACTGGTCATCGTCAGTGGTCGCCCACTGCCGACAACCTGTGGTATTCCCTGGAGTCCGAGTGACAACAAGTATCCTCAGGCCTCCAGTATGCTCCACCTCTTTTCGTTCATCACCGCTGATGACCTTGCGGTAATCGCAACAGCCACCTACCAACGATTTCCCGCTGATAAGGGCCATCGGTCCCCTCTGGGGCCCGAGTGGCAACAAGCCTTCCCAAGGTCCCAGAGCTGTCCGCGCTCTTCCAGTGGAGGTCTGGTTTTGCGCTTTCCCTCCTCGACCCTCTGTCCATAATTTTTGTGGCGTCAGCCTATGCTTGCGCCTCATTCGTGCGGTTGTATTATTATTATTATTATTATTATTATTATTATTATTATTATTATTATTATTATTATTATTATTATTATGATTATTATTATTGTTATTACTATTATTATTTTTATTATTGAAACGTTGTAAAATAGGGTTCGGTATGTTATGTCGATTTTGCACGACAGGCTGTATCTATGACCCGGTTAATTTTTTCATCGTGTACACATTCAATATAAAAGACCATTTTTCTAACAGATGTGTATGTGTATATATATATATATATATATATATATATATATATATATATATATGTGTGTGTGTGTGTTGTTGATGTATCCGTCACCACATGCTTGGCCAGAACCACCTTCACTTTTGTTCCCCTTGGATTACTTTCGAGAAGTTCAATGTAACATGCCTAATTTGAATGTTTCTTTCATAAATATAAATAATATGTATATTTACATCTTTAATTAGTAGAAGTAAAGATACTTATTATTCTGCCATATAATTTACAGGCGTGTTTTTCGTGTGCACAGGCACTAGGTTGACTTTGATAATAACGCTGAAAAAGATAGTCCTACACTTAATAGGTGTTTATAGAAATTTAAATACATATTAGAGACTGGGTTAATCAACATAGTTCACGTACAGATTAAAGGTCTATTTTAACATTTATATTCTCTGATGAAACGTAAGAGAACAAAGTTGTAGTTAACCTAAATTTAATTGATCAGTATTAGAGTAATATTAGATGATATAAATAGTTATATACATACACACACACACACACATATATATATATATATATATATATATATATATATATATATATATATATATATATATATATATATATATATATATATCGGGAAACTTGTTTTCACTAGAAACTCCAGGAAACACAACCTGTTATTATCAGTGAGAAATGAGTGAAAGTGACCTGTGTCAAAACTACCAATGTGTCCATAATAATAATAATAATAATAATACTATAAATAATGATAATAATGACAATAATAATAATAAAAATAATGACAATAATATAAAAGAGACTTTTCATGAATTATCAAATGAAATTAAAGTAACATAGACACTGGTGGTTATTGTGACCTTATAGTTTACCGTTAAGTCTAGTAATTATTCTAACAATCAGACCACGCCGCAGCTCACACAAACCATAAAAGCCACGGACTGGAAGTCGTAGACGAGATTTCGATCTCATGCGGGCTCATCAGTTATACATACATGAACTTAGAATTCGAAACCCGAATCGCTTGCATGCTAGACGATAACTTTTATTCCTGGTCCACCACGCTGCATAGAAGAAAGCGTATTGACTAACGCAGATATAGCGAATTGCGTAGGAGAACTGTGGAATGCACCTACACGACTTGTTGCGAATAATAGTTTAATTGCACAGTCGGATTTCGAATACTGAGTGTGTATATGTTCTACTTATTAGCCCAAATTACGGTGAAACTCGAGTCCTTGGAGTTCATAGGCTGTGTGGGCTGCGGCGCTGTATATCTGTGAAAATAATTATTTGTCATCTCACATTAAATATATATATATATATATATATATATATATATATATATATATATATATATATATATATACGTAAGAGGTAACATAAGTGGTAACTGGAGCGAACTTGAATGCCTACAAGAGAAGTCTTTAAT
The DNA here is from genome assembly GCA_963556195.1 of Sepiola atlantica. Taxonomy (NCBI): domain Eukaryota; kingdom Metazoa; phylum Mollusca; class Cephalopoda; order Sepiida; family Sepiolidae; genus Sepiola; species Sepiola atlantica. Next base: position 224,593,608 of record OY744515.1, on the reverse strand, counting down.
ACCTACAAGAGAGAGCTTAAATACCTACTAGACCGTGGCCTACGTAAAGGGAAGGCCATTCCGTTGAGTCTCGTTTTATCTGCTGACGTCACAGTGGTTTGTGCTAAGAGGATAAGTAAGACACTTGTAAAGGGACGGTTACACAATATATGTAGACATATGACGGTTGTAATTTCTCTTTAATTATTTCATCTTTGATTTAGTAATATTTTTTTTATAAAAAAGTATACTGAGTGTTTCGATCAGCTCGCTTCTAAGATGGATGTCTGATAGGGATTGTAAGTAAAACTTTACACACTTTCGTATAGACTAACATTCAAGATAGATGACACACTTGATAGAAAAATATTAAATGAAAACAAATATTTGCTTGTTTTCTTTAAAGTTTGAAATATTTTTTACACAATAATAATTATGTATAACATAAAACGTTTTTTTTGTCCTCATACACAATTTTAATTTAATTATGAACGTTCATGAAATACAGTTTTTATGTCCACCTGTTGACAACATTTTTCTATGACAATTTGTTAGCAATAGATCATCATCAATTACAACTTTGGTTAAAACTTGTTTGTTTTTGTATACAAATAATGTTCAAAGTTTATTTTCCGTGCCAAAAACTTATGTGTGTTTAATAAATTACAAAAACAGTTTACATATGTGGGTGAGAGAGAAAAAAAAACGATTAAAACATTAAATTAAAGTAAAATGTTAAACAACTTAAAAATAAGTTAATTTGCGGACAAGAAAAACAATTTAAACAAAGCAGAAAGACTTTTTATATGTATTTCCAAATAGTTTTTAGAAAATGAATTATTAATGTTCCTTCCCATATTTTTTTTATTATTCACCGTTTTTAATTTATTTGTTTGTTTATTTATTCAATGATTGTATTTTTCTTCGTTAAATTCATCTCATAATCTTTTATATATTTTCACAAATAAATAATTTAAAGTGTAGTATCTGATCTGATACTAAACTTACTCTTCTCTGTCCTCGGTCAGTGAAGGAGAAATCTTTCAGGATTGAGACAATTTTAATTATTGTTTCATATAGGGCCCCTTTTTATCAGTTAGAGCTACCCACATTTAAAATCGACCATGTGGCAAACTCTTTCCTCGTCAAGAGGCAAGTATGTAGGAACACACGTAATTACATACATCGTGACGAACAATATATTCTACAAGAATAGGTTGATATTTCAACTTCTCAAACGTATAATCGGCTTTGCTTGACTTTGAATGTTTTTATTTGAATAGCTCATGTAATGAAAATTCTTTTAAGATCGCGGACAATCGAAATAAAACGAATCTTAGTGTCTAAAATTGATGAACCAACATGATGTGTATTAATGCAACAACAACACACAATTTAACTTTTCTTATTTAATTAATTCTTGTCTTTTTTAAATTGATATTGAATATGATCAGTCTCAGTATGCATCAGATCGAGTTACATTTTCTGTTTTATTGCAATTTTAAATGTGTTCTAATACATTTGAAAACATCTACAATTCATTATCGATAGGCTTATTTTTACACATGTCTCGTTCACACCAAAATATATAACGTCATTTTCGATCGAACAGGCCTTCTTAACGAGTGTCTAAAGTGTCGCTGCAACGGACAACCCGGCATGAATATATGTTGTGGGTGAACCTACATACCCTTTAGTAAAAACCTAATGGTAGCAACCTGCTACCATGAATACCGGCTTTTGTCGGGAGAACATTTAGGCACTAGCACTGCCAACACTGACTTGTGTATAATTTCTCTGTTCAATACAATTCATTATTATTATCTCTAAACCTGTTGTTCTTTTATTTCATTGTTGGTACCCCTAAAAGGGCCCACAAAAACTGACGACGAGAGATTCGTAAAGGACTTCGTTCGAAACACCTTGGACCTTGCAACCTGTTAGTGATAAACCGGTGTCTACAACACGGTCAACCTTCGAAAAAAAGTTCTACTCGTTTGAAAAAAAACAAAAAACCCTGTGCTTTACAATTTTCGGGAAGATATTGGAAATATCGAATACATTCAAATTTGGGACGAGTCTGCCTTACAGGAAATAGCCAGTTTAAACAATTACTGGATGGAAAAAAAGTAAGACAGATTTTACTATTTCTGTGTTTCGTATTTCAATACGGGGTTTTACCTCGTGCAACAAATGAAATTGGAATACCATGTGCTTATAAAACTGAAAGGTTTGAAAAAAGAAACTCCATACTACAAAAAACTTTTTTCGTGTCTGATATAGTCAAACGTATTTTGCGTACAGACTTGTAACTGTAAAATCGTATAGTCGAAAAAACAAATCTGACAAGTAAAACCAAGTTACTTTCTTGAATAACTAGTCAATTTTTTATATAGCGGTAAAAGCCATTACTTGCTATTTTGCATTTTCAGTCTACACTGAAAGGCAAACGGACTTATTGGGGAAAAAAGAGGTCCAGATGCGGACAAAAATACAAATAATTTGTTAAATTAATTACCCAATAAGCCGGATACTTAAAGTACTTTGAATAAAAAAGGATTAGCAAGTGCCGGTCGAATTAAAGACACGAATGACGCAGTGATGAGAAGGGCTCGGGTTTGTTATTGAACAGTAAGCATTTGAAAAGAAAAAATAGTGAAGGACTCTTTGTGACTTTAATTCTTTATCAAGAAGTATATATATTTTTTTTTAGAAGTAGTGAATGACTATTTGGCGTTGTTTTTAGTGCTTTTCAAGAAAGTATTTCTTTAATCATGGAAGATTTCTCGAAACAGATATTGGAGATGATTACATTTCAATCAGAACAACAGAAGGCAAACGATGAAAAACATCTTGCTCTACAGAAGGCAAACAATGAAAAACATCCTGCTCTACGGAAGGAATTTCAGTCGCAGCAATGAGTTCGTTGAAATATTTTGAGGAAAAGAATTTAGCACAAAAGCGATAAGATAGAAAATCTTCATACGAACAATCGATTGGGATAAAAAATGTACAATTAGAGCAACAGACTCAATCTGAGAGAAAATTTGAACAGCTGACACAAGCAATGATAAATACGACGAATGACGACAGCGACGCGTTCAACCAAAATGCAATATGGTCAGCTATAGAAACCTTAAACTATGTGCCTGAAGAGGACCTAAACTTCGAATCATGGTACCGTCGATATCAGAATTTTTCCGACATAGATTGTAGCACATGGTCGGAAAAGACAAAAGGTACGTTTAGTTCTTCGTAGACTAGGAACGGCAGAGCATACAAAATTTGTCGATTATATTCTACCGAAAGAAAACGGGCGAACTATCTTTCAAGGAAACCATTAAAATGTTAATGGAACTATATTGCCCAAAACAAGTTTATTTCACAAAAGGTGAAAATGCATGAACCTAATGCGAAAAGAAATCCGGATTACTCAACGTTTACTTGGATCGTCAATAAATATTGTGACGACTTTAACTTATCAAACTTTGACAGCGGACAATTTAAAAATATTAATATATGTTCAAGGGCTCCCTCGCAAAACGATGCAGAGTTAAGAAGACGTGCAATAAGCAAACTTGAAACCGAGCCAAATTTAACATTGCAACACCTGGCCAAAAGCTGTCAACGACATATTTCCGAGAAAAAGGAAGCTAAAGAAATAGAGGAAGTAGCAAATTCTAATATTAAAAATGTTCGTCGTTTTTCAAAAAAATCATACTCTTCGAAGGAAAAATTCAGGAAGGATTTGCTTGAAAGGTCAGATGAAAAATTGCCAAACCACCCTTGCTGGGATTGCGGGGACCTACATTGGTACCAGAAGTGTCCTTTTAAATGAAAAAATTGTGACAAATGCCATAACATGGGACACAAAGCCTCACATATCAGAAGTATCACTAGAAAACAAAGTTACATGAAAACAACTAGAATTGATGGTGGCTACCTAAACATACGAAAGTATGTTACGGTAAAAAAGAACCATGAAGATGTTAAACTACAGCTTGATTCAGGGTCTGTTTTATCAATTATTAATATTAATACCGGGAAAAAGATCGGCAGACCGACTATGCTACGCACAGATAAAGCGGCTCGATCGGTAACCGGAGAGAAAATGAACTTTGAAGGGGAAGTCATTTCAAAAGTGACACTAAAAAATAAGACATTTAAATTACGCCTGTTCGTAAAAAAATACAGGAAACTTGTTCGGTACAGATTGGATTCAGCAATTCGAGCTCTGGGATTCGCCGATAAGTGCCTATTGTCAACGAATAGAGAACTTTTTCGGCTGAAGCAGAAAAATGGAAGAAAGATTTGAAAGAGTAATTCCCCAAGGTGGTTTCTAATCAATGAGTACGCTGTACTAAAATGAAGGCGAGTTTTGAACTAATTGAAAATAAGAATCCCGTTTTTAAGAGAAAACGAAGTGTACCATTTGCCTCACTTGAAAAAATTAATGCAGAAGTAGACCGGTTGGTGGAGATATGTATTTTAACACCAGTTGACTACTCGGAATGGGCGGCCCCAACCGTCTACGTGAAGAAAAAATCTAGAGAGATCAGAGTGTGTGCCGATTTCTGAACCGGTTTGAACGATGCCCTGAAAGATCATCACTATCCTCTGCCGACTCCAGAAGAGGTTTTCACAAAATTAACCGGCGGAAAACTGTTCTCAAAAATTGACTTGAGTGAAGCCTATCTGCAAATACCTGTAGAGGAGAATATCTCTAAGCTTCTGTGTATTTCGACACACACTTCTGGAATTAAAGTGGCACCGTCGATTTCTCAGCAGGTAATCGACACGATGTTGAGCGGGCCCGATTTTTCTATCGGCTACCTTGACGATATCTTAATGAAAAGTACGAATGTCGGGGAGCACCGGGAGCACGTAAACAAAGTATTCGAAAGGATAAGCGATGTTAATTTTACACTCAAGGAGTCACAGTGTGAATTCTTTCTAGAAGAGATCAAATACTTGGGACATGTCATTGATAAGAATGGATAACGTCCCGATCAAGAATGATCTATAGCCATCAAGAATATGCCCGAACCAAACAACGTTACCCATCTACAAAGCTTCCTGGGTCTCGCAAACTATTACAAAAAATTCATTCCCAGTATGCACAAATGGCGAGCCCCCTTAAATAAGTTACTTAAGAATGATAGTAAATTAGAATGGTCCGCCGACTGTAAATCTATATTCGACAACCTAAAAACGAAGTTAACTTAAGAATTATTTCTTAGTCATTTTAATCCAGAGCTAAACACTATTGTTGCAAGTGATGCCAGCTCCTAAGGCGTTGGGGCGTGCATTTTGCATAAAATGCCGGATGGCTCGATGAAACCCATCGCGCACGCTCCAAGAACCTTACTTCCTTCAGAGAAAAATTACTCGCAGATTGAAAAAAAAGCGTTGGGTATTGTGTACGCAATGACCAAATTTCATAGGTAGCTACACGCCCGTCATTTTATCTTACACACAGACCATCAGCCACTTATCACCATCTATGGATAAAAAAGGCGTGTCAACTTACACAGCAAACCGCCTACAGAGATGGGGTACGATTCTGTTAAATTATGACTTTGAGATGGAATTTTTACCGTCAAAAGCACTAAGGCACGCAGATGGTTTATCGCGGCTAATCCAAAAGTACACGTAACCGCTCGAGGATACAGTTATAAAATCCCTGCGGTATGAATATGACTATAGTAAAGTACTGTGTAACACAATAAAAGAGCTGCCAGTCACACTTGGCGATATACAAAAAGAGGCAAGACAAGATCATTTTATCATCGAAATTAAAAATAAATTACAAACAGACGATGAGCAATCGGCAGAAGTTTTTTTCAGTCTGTTGCGACACATTATTATACCGGGAGCGAGTAGTAATCCCGGCTACGCTAAAAAAAAAATCCTGAAGGATTTCCATGAGGGGCATCCCGGAGCGACACGCATGAAGAGTCTAATGAGATCTTATGTGTATTGGAAAAACATGGACAGGGACATAGAGACGAGGTGAAGGCCTGTGCGGGCTGCGCGTCGGCAGCGAAAGCACCACCTATGCCAAAGGCAGAGCAAACATTGTCCCGGATTCACATAGAATTCGAGGGGCCATTGGAAGGCTTCTACTATTTAATTATAATCGACAGCTACTAAAAATGGCCAGAAGTTGTTAGATGTAAAAACCCAACAACGGATGTCACGATATGCGCGTTGCATGAACTGTTTGCCGATTCGGAGTGGTGGACATTGTTGTATCGGACAACGGTACACAATTTACTTCACGAGAGTTGAAATAATTGTGTGAAGACTTTCAAATAAAAAATATCACCACTCCGACTTACCATCCGAGGTCAAACGGACAAGCAGAAAAATACGTTGATACCTAGAAGAGAGCGTTGAAAAAATCGACGGGCACGCCGGGAGAAAAAGCACTCCAGCAGTTCATTCAAGTGTATAGAATTACACCCAACGAGAACACACCAGCCCAGGTACCACCGGCGGAAGTAATGTTTGGAAGAAAAATAAAGTCGGTATTCGACAAACTTTTACCAAAACAGGTGAAACCGACCAACATTACGGCACCAAAGAAGAGGAACGAGAATGGAGAGAAGGTGTTCTTCCAGGAACACCATGGAAACAAAACCGTGTGGGAAGTGGGAAAGGTACAAAAAAAGATTGGGGCGGATGGTGTACATTGTAGAGAGTCCTAGAGGCACCTGTAAAAAACACAGTAACCAAATGCGTCGTCGCATGTCGGACGACCCAGGGGAAGGCCCATCGGATCAGATAGAGACCATCATAGAAGATCTATACGACGCATTTGAGCTGCCAACACCAAAAACGCCTCTGGAACAGAGACGTTTATCAAGAAAACGTAAATTAACCGGGAGTTTCGAGGTGAATCAGTTTCGGAAGGGGGGTGTTGTGGGTGAACCTACCTACCTACCTTTTAGTAATAACTAAATGGTAGCAACCTGCTACCATAAATACCGGCTTTTGCCTGGAGAACATTTGTTGTACATTTAGGCACTAGCACTGCCAACACTGACTTATGTATAATGTATATGTTCAATACAATTCATTATTATTATCTCTAAACCTGTTGTTCTTTTATTTCATTGTTGGTACCCCTAAACGGGTCCACAACAATATACTTCACCATACAAGTAAACTCTGACCAAATATTCGACAAAACATAGTATTCGAAGCCCAAATCAGATCCTATCGGTATGGTCTCCCACACTAACTCATACAATAACTGGTACACCTTCTTCTATTGATGTTTCCTCTAGTAACATCACTAAGCTTGATACTCCACCAGACTAGATGCATTCTTGTCGTGGAATCCGATGAGACTAGTAGACCACAAAAAGATATACTATGACATAGTTTACTAATCATTTGAGGGGGTTAAATTGATGTTTATAAAATCTTTTTCGGGGTCTGAGAGGTAGGGGAATACTTGAATGTAACACTTGAATATATGTATCTCATATGAAGGTCAAGTGTTATCCACAGGAAAGGGCCCCTTAATTTCTATTAATTCAAGTAAAATAAAACAAAAGTGATATATATATATATATATATATATATATATATATATATATATATATATATATATATATATATATATATACGAGTGAGGGGTGTATTAATATTTTATCATTTGATGTGCAATTCTATGAAATATGGTATGGTATGGTAGTTTTGTTTTACGGCATATCAACCCTTTTTGGGTTATTTAATGCCGAATCTGGTCTTGTTTTCTTCTCTTTTTTGTTTCCTTCCCCTTTTAATATCTGTTTCTATTTAACCCATAGTTGGGACCCTAACAGGTACTACCACTCCGGGTCAGGGTGGACCTGGGAGCAATGGTAATTAAGAGGAGGCTCCACATTCCCCAAAGTCCGTAAGCCGGATCTCACCATCGGATGTAGTTTAAGGTCATATCCAGGACCGGGAGTAGGGTAGGAAAAATAAAAATAAAAAAGGGGAGGGAGAAAGGGAGAGGGGCTGTTGTTTTTGTTTTTGGTTTTGTAGAACATAATTAAGTTTTACAAACAAAAAAAACAACAAAAAAACGTCAATGTAGGTGAATTTCGTCTCAGGGAGCCACAGGGCAGCCTGATCTGGTATCACCAGATGAAATATGGAAGACTCAGACTACTTCTACTAAACATTATGAGAAAACAAATTACATTTTTACGAACCGCCGAGCCGTTACATTTTGACTCATCGGGCAAAATTAAGCGATATTTTCGTTAAAACTAAATTCCGAAAACCGTGTGGAATCGTTAATGACATGAAAAAATTGATAAGGGAATTTGGATTATATTTTCATAACACTTTGGCCTTGAAAAACACTCCACCTATATACTGAGGGCTTTCCTGGAGTGCGTAGATGTCTGCTGATGCCCTGGTTATATCTGGGGCGAAATCTTCGATGCTGTACACCAAATATACAAATATAAGTCATAGTACTAAGAACTATTATAATAAATGAGATTGTTTGACTATGACTGGATGACCACTCTTAATTAGGATGTCCGGGGCCACCCACCACCTTCAAGAAATTGCTCTCCAGATAGAATGTTTATCGTGTTGAATGCGTTCAATTCAAAAATTCAATAATCACGACTTAACATATTTAACAAGTCTGTGCTTAACTGGGTAGCTCATTTGTGAAGTGCTAAGCGATGGATGATGTGTATCTCTTGTTTGATCTTTCAGTTTATTAGTACGCACTTTTCCTGTTTTTGTTGTATCGGTTGCCTTATTGGCTTAACAACTATATTTATATTTGTAAAGTACTATGCTGAAAGTGAAGGGGATAAAGTATCCTTTCAAGTCGGTTTCCTACGGAATACCGTTTGCTGATTAGCCAACATCTGAAAATGTTTTCTGTAAACACCGTGGCTAAATTCGTATATCATCATTGTACAAGTTTGTTGCCCTTTTAGATTTTGTTGTAGCATTCTTATGAGTAAGGGACGTGTAAAGGTTGCGAACATTCTTACGTTAAAGTTACACAACGAAACCGACTGGATTCGAACTTCGTACACCCGTCAGTTGCACAGGTCGTCAGTCCGCATCGGTAACAACTGAAACACCGTCACTTCTCCGTTTTGTTGAACTCTTTTTAGTGAATATGTTACTGACAATACAGAGTCCGGATAGAGCGATGTGACGAGCGAATTACCATACTGTAATGATTAAAATTTCGGGGAAAATAACGAGTTTTCCATCAAAAACTGTATTTGGCACATCCGTTAAATAATAATTTATTTTATTATTTTCCTCATCTAATTAAACGGAGAACCTCGTTAAAACCCGTGCGTCAGGCTCTTAATTATATTAATATTTTGATTTGAAAACCTATATCCAACTCAGTATATACTCTCATGTAGTGTTGCTTTCAATAAATTGTTGTGAGGTAACACCTTGATGTATTATCTATTACTACATATAAAAACGGGCAGTGTGGGATTAATTTTCCCGAATTATATCTTAATGGTAAATGTTTATTATTAAGAGAGGAAACGAAAATGTTGTCTTACATACCAACGACAGAATAGGATAAAAGTTTTATATTTACAAATAATAGTTAGTTTTATAAAAGTTTGCTAACCGTTCGTCACACCAGTCTTAGTTTAAATTCGATCGATGCACTCTCTATTCCTATACATAATACTGTTAAGACTCAATTCAAAAGATGCGGTCGCAAATATAATTAGTCAGCTTTTCTTTCATTTACATTAGTTATAGGTCAATGCATCATGTTTTTAAAGATCTGTTTTGCTTGTTCTGTGATATTGTGTTTCATAGCAGGAAAGTCAGCAAAGCTGTCCCATATGTTCTTTATGCGTCTACGATATATTCGTTGTGAGAGATTTCTTTGTAAAAGCAGACAATTACTAGTCCATTCATCTGGTTGCCTTATGCGTACTGTGTTGATCACATTTACTTAGTTGAATGTTATCAGTTGTATTTTGGTATTTGTAATAAAATGTCGCGGAGTACACTTATCCGTCATGACACTCCGATCTCTCTGATTTTATTTTACATATAAAGTATAAGGCTATACTCAAAAAAGAATAAAAGGGAAATACCAGCAGAGTGCTCAATTTAATTTAATTAAGAGCGTAATATATATATATATATATATATATATATATATATATATATATATGGGTGACCATTTGGGAATACCAGGTGCTGTATGTGCTCTCTGCTAACCTCGGCATTGTTTCCAGTCGTCTTGAACTACTTGCCATTGGAATCAAGCAGTGTCGACACAGGTGAGGTGTTGTTGGTAATTGTGCAACCCTTGCAATTACAATTACATGCGCGGGCAGCCCCTGGCGGGGTACTCATACGTCGAAGTCGACGGGA
>OY744515.1:224568237-224580737 GCA_963556195.1 Sepiola atlantica | reverse complement strand
AAAATATGATTAGTTGTGCGGTTTCCGAAATAGTTTTTTGTCAAGACAAGAAGGTGAATATTTTCACTCGATTCAATTCTAAATGTTAGCAATGTACTTTCTTATCCGAGTCTTTTCCATGGGTTGATTTCAATTCCGAGTTTAGATTCCTGTTGAGGAAATAATTAACACATGCATTTCTAAAGGAACATTGTACAGTTGGGTGCGGGATTAAAACTGATAAATAACACTGGCCGTCAATTCGCTCTATCGATAAGTTGGTTATGGATAACGTTCGTGGTGCCATCGAGTCATGTAACCGTTGATAGTATCAATTTTTGATTTTGTAATGAGGATAAATTGTGGCAAAGTAATGTAGATTAGATGGACTTAAAAAGTTATTCTAATTCAAGAAGGGTCTTGCTTCATTTTGAATTTCAGGCAGTTAGGTGAATTTTAACCAAAAAGCTTCTCCATCACGTTTTTTGAGTTGTGTAGTTTAGTTTTAAGAAAGCTTGGCCTGGATAAATCACGCTTTTTAGATGAGAGATTTGATTTTAAGATGTCCAATAACTACTGTTATATTGCAGGGGGTGAAGGAACACTTTGAATTCCAGTTAAGCCAACCTCTGTGCAAAATGTAAGGGTAGTTTTAATCCTGCGAAAAACAAAAAAGTAAAAGAAATATTTAAAGGTAAAGCAATGAGAAAAGTTTAAACTGATAACAAAAATCGCTCAAATAGAGTTAGCCATATATGACAATATATATATATAGAGAGAGAGTTTTAATTACTTATTCACCACCATTATTGAGTGTGTTCGGTCTGTGAAGAAGAGTTTGTTAGTACAGATAAGTCACCCTACAAGTAAACTGTGACCAAATATTCAAACTTACATATTCGCAGCCCAAATAAAAAACCCTCGATACAGCCATACACTAACTCATACGAGGAATGGTGCACCTTCTAGTCATGTTACCTCAAGTAACAGCACTTAGCTTGAAACCCCACCAGACTATGTAGATTATTGACCTGGAATCCGGTTAGACCACGATAAAAATATATTATAACATAGTAAACTGAGCAATTATCGAGGGATAATTAATATTCTTCACTTCGTTGATCACTAAACGTTTGAGAGGTAAAAAAAGTGTGTATCGAATATTCGAATATTTATGTATCTGATATAGTAATCAAGTGTTAGCCCCAGGAAGGGGCCTCTTGATTTCTGAGGACGTCGACTGAAGAAAGATTTTACAATATATATATATACATATATATATATATATATATATATATATATATATATTGCTTCACCACTTTTGTATCAACCCTTACGCCCTCGCTTTTATCTTGTTGGCCTTGGCGTTGATGGCGATTATATCTCCTTTGTCGTTGTTCTTAGCTGGCCGATACCTTACTAATACGATGTGATTTGTCTAGTATAAACCGCACGTCCCTGTTATCAGTGAGTACGTTAACTGGTATGGGATATACATATGTGGAAATAAAATAAAATTAAAAAGAATAGGCATTCTGTACAACTAAAAAGCATCACAAGTGTTGAGTTTGTGCTTTTGATCAATATATTTTTACAAGGATTGGAGTGTTCTTCGTAGACAAAAAGGCAATGCCTCTGTTTTCTGGATGCTGGGGCTATTATTATTCGTTTTACGACTTCACGAGTTCAGTTGATTCCGATGTGCAACGACCTTCGATCCAGGTTTACAAATCGTATGCACTCGATTAAAAGAAGGAGTTCCGATTCAGCAGATTATGCTCAACAGATATTTCCGACAGTCATAGCACATCCTACTGTTACTGACCTTTCTTCGGATCACAGCTGCACACCCCTTCCCAAAGGTTCTAACTAGCCCGTAGAAAAAATACTTATTATGTTTCTGATTTAAAAAAAAATGATAATTCCCAATTTTCTTCGGTACACTATTCCAAATATACACTAGCGTCTCTAATCACCCTAAATCATTCGTAGGGCCACGCACATTGGCAGACACGTCAATATTTATTCATATAAACAATGAAATAATTAAAACATATATTGTCTCACTTTTTATAATCATAATCACTGATAAAACTATATTAATTAGCATATATATTGACACTTGCTGTCACTTAAACCCTAGTTTGCTCTCATAGTAGCATGCTCCCGTGCTTTCTTCCCGGTTCCCCAATTCTTTCACATACTCTATGACCCGACTAACTGCTCACATCACTAATAATATCGCCACAGAAACATATTTTAAGCTAAGTAACTTGAATGCTTTAAATGTGTCTTTTATTTCTTATTAATTGTAACTTGTTATGCTAGTAAATAGAACTATGGTGTGTTTTTATCTGCCTTTGTTTTTGCTCCGTGTCTGAATAAAATGATAAAAAACATGAACATAGTGAGTAAAAAACACGTGTGAAAAGCTTCCCCCTCAACCTAACCCCAAACCTGAAACACCGTTTTCGATTCTCAGAAAAATTGGCATCCTCATTTTCAAATTGTAGACATTTACGAAGGGAACATCTTCATGTATGCTTAGCACATGACCCGGCTGAATTAGATATATTCACGAATTGTCAGCTTAGTTACTTGAATGATTAAAATAAGTAAATAAAATTCCAACACAGGATTTAAGACCTCAACAAGCCATTCGGCTAATCCATGTCGGATAGAGCCAACCATCGCCAAGATAGATCTAAGGGGCGAATTTGGTTCATGCATTGTAGGTAATACATACATCCTTGACCGTTGGGAGTTCACAGGACGACTCAAAGTATATACTTCCTTGGTGAAAAAGTTATTTTTGTGAAATTGCCAAAACTTTTTTTGAATTTTAATTTCAGTTCTTAAAGTGTGATCTGATGTTAGGTCACCTAGTAACTGGAATTAACTTGTATCCTCCAAAATAGAAACATAATCAGCTCGATGTAGAATCACAACACCGGACCTTTTTATCGGGTTTAGTGAAGTAAATGTCAGTCTTTACTTTTAGCAATTTGGCGGTTTTATAATGGTTATTTTGCCAAAATGATTCGTCAGAGCGAACTGTAGAATTGACAAAAGAATAAGCAAAGTCATTGAAACGATACTTAAGGTGCCCTACATAGTTTTAGAAGAAGGACAAACGGTTCTCAACTGAGTGAACATCAATTCAAATTCGATTCCAGTTTTTTCAATGCTTGAGAAAGCGATACAAAAGATAACACCACTTTATCTTTATCAGATAAAATATAATTAGAAAGATTAAAGATGTGTATATCTGAATCTGTACGAATATCACACTTTATGTAATTAACATACTTAAGTATGTATTATTCTTTAATCTGAGATTAGTATAAAAAGTGGAATCCTGGTTAGACAATAGTTTGGAAAAACGTAGTTTTTCAAAGAATGACAAGGTACTCATGACAAAGACCCGAAGAGAATACTACTGCGTTGTACCGAAGTTAATATCCTTGAATGGCGCCGATACCAAATGGATGGCGCCACTTGATCTTCGAAATGCGCGCAGAGATATACCTAGTTGAGGGAGATCATGAAATTGTAGCTTTATCAATCTCTTAAGTTTTAAAAAGAGATGTAATGTCACACCACGACAGAACAATCAAATATTTTACTCCAATGGTTATCCTGAACATGTCGTCTGTCATATTATTCGACGAAAAGTCGAGAACTTTACTAAAACAAAGTCGTTTGGTCCGTCTATGTGTCCTATTTATCTGAAGTTTCCGTGGTTGGGCTACTGCATCCAACCATTGGTCGGTAGGATATCTTCCTCCGTAACACATTATTTTAATGCTGCTAATATGCGCATTACTTTTTCGACAAGGTCTGCTTTTCCTTCCTTTCGCAAGGATGTCTTGCCCACCACTAAACAAAGCTGTGATATTGATCGTTTACTATTTGGGCAAGTCTATTCAGCGATTGTCGGTTAGAGTCGCACAACATGTACCAGGGTGTGTCCGTCGACATGAACCGGTTCCGTCATCCGGGCGTTTACAGGTGCATGGGTCTGCCATAGGGGACCATTTGCTTCATAAAATAAGCTGTCGTAATCATTATTCTGATCACAGGTTCTCTATGGTGCAAAAGGCGCGACATCGTTTTCACCTGGATATCCTCGAAGCCATTATTGTTAATTTTCTACGTCCTTCCCTTTGTACACAAAGAGAATTAAAACACTCATTGCAGATATTCAGTGATTCGTGGGCACATGTGGGGTGATCTTCAATTGTGGGTTTCAATTTTATATATATATATATATATATATATATATATATACATACGTATACACATACTGCCACTTCATACCAATTTATTATGTAGTGAACTACATATTTTTTGCAGAAGATTCTCCTAAAGGCGCCTTGTGTATTTTAGTGTGTAATCGTGTGTTTAGTAGATGGTACTAAAATTGTTCCTTCTTTAAATGCGTACCCCTACAACCTATTAGTTATATTACCGTGGTGCACTATTATATGAATTCATATATATATATATATATATATATATATATATATATATATTTATATATGAATTTGAGTTTGAACTATAAGTCGTGTTTCGGGGTTCGAGTCTGGCGAACGGTGTGAATAATTATTCTCTACACTTAATACCGACTGACGCAGTAGGCACGCCATTAATATACATCGAGAGTTGACGTTTTTATATAACAAACGTTTTTTTCTAAAATATAAATATTTCAACAAATTATTTTTATCATTCAAATAATTTTGTAATATTCAATAATATTAATAACAACTACATGTAATTTAACATATTTATTTATATTTTCTTCTGTTTGTATGAATCAGCATGCTACTTTTTAAAACATGTTTTATGTTGTTGTCGGCATTACTTTTTTATAATAAGGCCATAACAGAAAAAAAATAATGGTCTCCAACAGTATTAGTCAAAGATTAGAAGGGATTCGAACAAACCACACCGGTACTCACTGCAACGCTCTTACTTTTCTTATTGTTATCAATAAAGAATTTGACAGAATTTAAAACTGCTTCCAGTTTTAGCTGACTTTGCATCTCTATAAATAATTTGACGTATAAAGTAATAAAGCTCCGGATATAAAAAAGTCGGTTGCTATCTAAATGAATTAATGCGTATTTTTTCCATCTATCATAACTACTATCACATCAAAACAAGTTGTGCTTATATACTTCTTGATACGTAAATACCGTATATACATTAATAATTTGAAACTACCACAAACACCTTTAGATTTTCGTTATTTGCATATTTATTTTATAAAAGCTTCTAATAAATTTATATTCTGTAATATACAGTTGTCATTTTGCATTGTCATATTTTTATATATGCGCAATATTTTCATATATAGTAAACCGGCTGATGTCGCTGGTGTGCTGAGAACATATACTACACTTTCACCTTATCAAAAAAGCCAAGGCATTATTAAATTAATAGAAAAATGATTTGATCTTTTATTGTATTATATATTAATAGGTGTGGGTAGGTTAGTATCGGTTGCGTTGTAATAATACTATTCTCCCAGGAATGATCTCTTTTTTAAAGGGGTAATCCTCCCAGGTATCACATCCTCCTTTGTTGGAGGGGTAATGTAGTATATGTTATGTTGTCATGATACACTATTCTTAAGGACTTGGTTCTCCTGTTTATTGGGGTGGTGGTTATTGGGTATTTATTTGTTGTCATTACACCAGACTCACAGTCATTACCTTCTACTTTTATGTACGATCCTCCCAGGTATTTCCTCCTCTTATAAGGGTGCAGTATAGTATATGTTCGCTCTTCATGATACTATCAATGCATGATTATTTATTCTATTTACTCTGGGGGTGAGTGTGGTCTATCTGTTCTATTGTCATAATATCATGTTCCTATGCAGTAACTCTTTCTTTCCGGGTTCGTTATTCATGATACCATACTTTCAGTCATTACCTATTTCTTAGGATGTCAGTGAAGTATATGTTCGTTCACCATTGTTAGCTTCTCCCAGTACGAATACGAATTATTGTAAAATCCGAATAAATTCTTGTACACAAAAGTTTATGTCCCTTCGAGTCTTTGCATGAGTTTAATTTAAATATTCTAATTGCTCCAATTTTGAACAAGTAAATTATGTGTTTAAATAACTAGAATTAAATATGACGTCACACCAACTCTATAATTATTCTATTAAGTTAATGTATCAAGATGTATCTATAAGAAAGCTCAAAAAGCCTAGTTGGTAGAACCTGAAACTGAAGATCTCAAGAATTCGGTGTCTATTAACGGTCACCAAATTCTCTTTATTTGTTGAGAATATATATTTACTATTAATGCAATATCATCTATTTCTTGAAGTAGTTAAAATCTATGATATTTTTTATTTCAAAATGAGACAACTTTCACATTGTATTTATTACGTTTAAAGAATTGTAACTGGCCAATAGACAGACAGACAGACTCTCTATTTATATAATATTTGAATTTTAACAATATACATATAGAAATGTAAAGGTAAACACATTCGTATTATTTAGTTAAAAATATATTTAGTTGGAAGGTATATTATGTTGAGAAGCGAGAGAAGACGGTTGATAAGCACCGGGGGAATTTCTACTGGTCCGGCTAGTTGAGATGCATTTACTTAATTCGCACATTTAAAATAAATATTATTTTAGAAGAGAAATTGTTTGCTTTACATTTAAATACACTTCTTCATTTTTCTTGTGTTAACTAACGAATGCGGCTGAATAAAAAAACGAAGACTTTAATAACATGTTTAAATACAATATTTTATATAGAATTCCACGAACATATTGATCATATATGAATGTTAATAATTAGAAAAATGAAAATAAATGATAGAAATATTCATTAAACATAACAGAAATATATTACAGATCTTCAGTGTAACTAGGAATGCTGTGGATTCAAGCTGATAGTGAAACCAGAGCGTTTCTCGACAGTCTGAGCGTTTACTATAGGCGCCATCAGCACAAACGATATCAGCCGCCGAAGGTTGCTCGATTCCTTTCACGTATATATATATATATGTATATATATATATATATATATATATATATATATATATATATATATATAACCCTATCTTTCTTTTGTTTTATTTTTCCTCAGTCAAAGTTATAATAAATCAAGGGGGCTTATTCCCGCGGCTTACACTTGCCCTCTATATGAGAGACACAGCTATTCGAATATTCAATAAAGTTATCCTTAATCTGTCAACATTTAAGTTAATAAACTAGTTAAGAACATTATTTTTTCTCTCCCCAATTGACCAGTTAACTATGTTATAGTATATATTTTTCTGGTCTTCTGGTCTTACCGGATTCTATCAAAAGAGCGATCCGAGTCTGGTGGAGTATCCACCGAAGTTTGTTAATTGAAGCAACATAACTTGAAGAAGGTGCACGTTTGCTCGTACAAGTTTGTGTATAGCTATGTCAAGGGTATCTAATTATGGCTTCAAATACAATGTTATTTTGAATATTCTTCAGGGTTTACTTGTAGGGGAAGTATCTTAATGTCACTGTCATGACAAACGCTTGTACATAGAGGGGGAAGACACTCGAGGTTAATGTCTATTAGGTAATTCAAACTCTCCTAATATATACATACGAGGTCTGTCTAAAAAATATGCGACCTCAGAACATAAACAATATATCAAATACGTGACGAGGTTGGACCCTAATCCCTCTTTAAGTAGTGCTATTGGGCTTGCACACACTTAGTCTACGGATCCATCCCCTGCCGGACAGACATCTGGAAGTATTCCTTTGGAAGTGTGTTCATCTCCATTAGATTCAGGAGAAGATGCAATGTGTAACACAAATTAAGGAGTTGTTCAACCGATTAAAATTTACCGCACAACAAAAGAGAGTGACCAGTAAGCTCCAAACTGCTCGGAGTGCAGCTTCTGTTGAGAGGGTTCGAAAAATGAGATAATGCGGAACGTGACGGCGGAGATGAACACCATTCCAAAGGAAGACTTCCAGCGGTGTTTCCGGTAGGGGATGGATGGTTGGCTAAGTGTGTGCCATTAAGAGGATTTGGGTGCCAACGCCGTCACGTATTTGAAATATTTTTCTAATTTAAGGTCAGATTCGTTTTAGACAGACCTCGTATATATATATATATATATATATATATATATATATATATATATATATATATATATATATATATAGAGAGAGAGAGAGAGAGAGAGAGAGAGAGAGAGAGAGAGGGGGATAGACAGAGAGATAAATTAAACAAATGCCAGCAATTAAACGTCACAGTTTAACGCATACATAAATGATATTAAGAGAGACTAATATACACACACACACACTCGCTCGCACGAGTATACATGAAATATCTCAATCATCTCCTTAGTAAAAACGAAGGTCCTCTTTTATGAGTGAACATCTTCACAGCTCCACTTGAATGTTGCTATATAACTTGCGGACTATTACGAAGTGCGTATTTATCCCGCATAATCAACAGCCCTTTAAGAAGAACAACACTAAACAAATGCATTATAAGGATAAACGACCATTTATAGCCCGCTCTCTTACATTTCGAATGCCTAAGTGTGCAACTACAATAACCTGCGTCCCCACCAGGCGAGTCACACCTCCAACCTCTACGGTAAGATAATCGGCGGAAGTAGCAGTAATACTAGTAGTCAATTTATATTATCGTCTCTGGTAAATAGCAAGCTGTTTGTACACACATAACCTTTGTAGTATTTCAATTATTCGAACTACTATTTTGATATTGTTTCATGCACAACGTCTCTACCGTTGTAACACCCTACTTTATTCAGGTACATCTTCAGGGGATGGTAACACGTGCCCACTTAATAGTCAAACTTGAGAATCTATATATCGAACTAAGGAACTAGCTAAAAAAATTCGAACTGAAACCTTTTTTTAATGTACGAGGGTTAATTGTTCTCATTTCGTCAGGCATGACCGATAGAAATGTTATTTTTTAATTTTTTCTAAGTTATCATTGTCTGTAGTTAGGATGTAACTTTTAACATCTCGAGGACAATCACTTTAAACCGATTGTTAACTAACGAGTTCACCTGTTTACCCACGTGCCTATGCGTTGCTATGTTTTAAAATATATACGTGAAGAGATTCGAATGGAGGTTACATCTGACAAAAGGTTGATAATATAACAACGATAATTATAGTAGTTCGAATAATCAAAATACTATTAATTATCAATTTTGATTAAAACAAAACAAAAAACGAAAGATATAACCTTTGCTCATATGCCCTTTGTGGCGAATCGAAATACAAAAGACACTATGAGTGTGGCTTCTTCGCCATTTCGTTTATTCGCGAGTCGCTTCCTTTGTATCACTGACGAACACCAATATAGAGAGCGCAAGGCGGGCAAAGCGACAGCCCGCACTCTATGAACAACCTCAGCTTCAGAATGCAAGTTGCAATGTGAGTGGCAGCTCATCATTATATTGTGTTCGCCAGTACTCTGAAAATAGCGCGAATTAAGACAATATAAGCCACCCCGTTATATCGCGTCGTCTGTTTATCCTTGTCTTTTATTTATTTCATTTTTATAGCTATCACTCTATCTCTGTATCTCGGCCACAAGTCTATGTATATAATTGTTCATCTTAAATGAAATAAGTAAATATAACTTTTTTTTTAAATTTTCATATTTTTCTGTTAACTGGTGACTTTTGAGAATTTTAACAGTCCATTTAAGCGGCAGGATTTGTACTTTATCTTGCACTTGGTTCACCTAGTATATTCACCGGGTAGTTTTTGAATTGTTTTTTTTTAATAAGAAGGGTTGCTTTTATGTTTTCTGAGAATGATTTACAACTTTCTAAGATTCCAGTTTTTTTTTTATGTCTTACATAAAACCTTGGTATTGAATTATATCTTCCATCGCAGCTCTGTTTTATAAAAATAGTAATATCTTTATGCCAATTCAAATCTGCATCTATCTATACATTCCAGTCTATGTCAGTCGTTCAATGCATTAATCTATTTATATATGAAAATTGTGTTTGACAGCGTGAACACTCAGATCTACAGGTCACGTTCAAATCTCATCGGATCAAGTGCATTCGCTAAACTTACATGTATAATTCGCATATTCTTTATGTGGGTATTCTCAAGCAATGTGTTTCTTTGTTATACAGCGTTGTACATTTCTATCTATGACTTATTATAATATATATATATATATATATATATATATATATATATATATATATATATATATATATATACATAAGTATACATATATGATAATTAAATATTATTTATTTATATATAGACAAACTTCTTTTGTCTTCTGAAAAAGACTAATCAATATGCATTCAAACAGCGGGCCTAATTATAAACAAAGTTTTTACCCAACGTCGTTAAATGTTGGCTAGAAGGTCAGCTGTCTGATTGAGACGTGTGAATACTGTTGTAATACAAACCTATACCAGTAGGTAACGCTAAAGTGTTCAACCAAGGCGATGGGCAAATAGTATTACTGCGAGGACGATACAATTATTTTGTCTCAATAAAAGTTCCCTTATTTATTTATAGACAAGCTCGTTTCGTCTTTTGTAGACTCATCAGTATAGATTCAAACAAGTGGCCTGCCTATCCACGTAGTCGTACTTACAACCCTGTGTTTGGTAACCTAACGTTGTTTACCCTTGGCTAGCAGGTCATTTTTCGCTGTAATATATATATATATATATATATATATATATATATATATATATATATATATATATATATATATATATATATATATATATGTATATATATATACGTTATCTTTTTATTACATTTATATTTAATATGTTTCATTGTTTATTCATTAATTTTGACGTTTTTAATGAAACGCTGTCGGAAAGCTTGACATAATTTATCGGGCCAGCTTTGACATTATAATTATGCGCGCAAACGTTCAACGTGCGTGCGCAAATGTGTGTTTCCGTAATAACGCAACGCACGCAGGCACAGACGAAAAACCCAAAAATGGTTACAATCACATAACCAAGCTTACGTCACTTACAAACACCCCCCCCAGACACACACACACACACACGCTTACGAGAGACAAAGCCTGAGATAGTTTTGAAAGTAATGAAGACAGAATATTATCCATGAAATAAGAGAATTTATAAAATAAGAAATCTAAATTACTTTTAGGGATACATAAAAGTACGCATATGTATATTTTACAATTAAGATAGAGATACAAAGTAATAATGAAAGAATGTATAAACCAGATAAATATAAACACGTCTACACACAAACGTACATGAATACTATACATGTACGTGCATACATATATGCCCGTCAATAAAATATACAAACTAACTAATATAAATGTATATGAACGCACATATCTACGTGTGGACGCGTGCACTTATATACTCAAATGCATATACATACTTAGACCATAATACGAACTTATATTTAAACATCGTCCAGTAAATAATGCTGAATGGGCATATATATAGATGTCAAAGTAAAGTTTATATATATATATATATATATATATATATATATATATATATATATATATATATATATATATATATAAATTTAACGTTTTAACTTTTCTCTCGTGGAGAAAGGAATATATGACTCAGTTAGTTACAACTTTATTAGAAAATATACATTGCTTTAATGTTGTATTGATTTACATTTTCTTTGCTTTTTTTAATCAAAGTGTTAGAAAATATTAGACACGTCTCGATCAAAAAAAACTCATAACGTAACAAATATTTACGCGCAGAACCGGTAACTATTACAACCGTCCTTAACTAAGGCTGTGTTACCTACAATCTGAGTGACAGAAACTCATTCCATATATGGAATATTATGAACTGCATTCCATCACATTGGCAGGAGATTTAGTACTCACACCAGCCGCTTACCGATTATTTCCCATTAGGTTTTCGAGTTCAGGATGTGGATATCTCTGTTCGCTTTCTACCTTCTCAGACCTATTGTTGTCACTATCTGTGCCGAGTTTAGTACAGCGACATAATGTTTAGA
Source organism: Sepiola atlantica (assembly GCA_963556195.1). Lineage (NCBI taxonomy): Eukaryota > Metazoa > Mollusca > Cephalopoda > Sepiida > Sepiolidae > Sepiola > Sepiola atlantica. Next base: position 224,568,717 of record OY744515.1, on the reverse strand, counting down.
GGGGGATGGTGAATTTTTTAAAAATATTCTCCCAGATAATCTCACCTCCACTGACTTCGTCTGAAACAGATGCACCTGTACTTCTAGTTTTGCTTTGACGGTTTTGGTGTTATTTGATTCCATCGAATCGGAGGGTTGTTAACGTGGCCCGCTTATTGCTTTAGATTGTTGCATTCAAGATGATTGTGAGTATGTCTATTATTGTAATCAACGTCCTTGTTTATATGATGGTAATCCTCTATTATATTCTAATGTCTGTTAGAATTGTACATAGTTCTCTTACAATTCTTATTATTATAATGGTGTCTATGTTTCATTTCTTGAAGCGTATCGACTGTTGAGTGAACAAAATCTCCAACTAGCAGATTCTTTATACCAATACCAACGCAAGAAATATTTATCTAAAACATTTCGCGAGTAAAAAAAAACCCAAGTAGATGAGTTTCGCCTCTTTTCGACAGCACACTTTTCTACGTCACA
>OY744515.1:224530737-224563237 GCA_963556195.1 Sepiola atlantica | reverse complement strand
TATATATATATATATATATATATATATATATATATATATAAACTGTTTGTGATAATAGCAAGCCCCCATTGCTAATAAAATTATTTTAATACATCTCTTTCAAACTTAACCCTTATTTTTCTATTTTTTGAAATTTACATATCAGTTTTGTTTTTCTCCTGAATTTTAACCTGTTTTTTTTGTCATGTTTTCCATATTTTGTTTACCACGGCATTTCATTTTCATGAATTATGGTGTACCTTACCCCACATATACATATATATGTATATATACATATATATACACATATATATTGAGTGTCAATTTAAGATAGTTATTGCTCTTTAAAACCCTATGTGTGACAAATTAGCAGACCTATCTCTAATTCATTCAGATTAATCTTTTGGTGTTTCGCTTTCTGTGTATCAATTTCATGCCCACTCCTATTTTTTGTTTATCCTGGTCAGTTCCTCTTTCTTCTTCCCTATTATCGCCTTTCCCCCTCCCCACCGCCTCCCTTATACCAGCTCAGTAGGTGTGAAAGTTAAAAATAAAATAAAAAGAAATATAAAGAGAAGAATAAGGAAAAAAGAAGAATGTGTCACACACATGTCATATTTCAAGGTCACTTAAAGTCTTCTACTATGGTTCAATCGAATCAGCCTTTCCTCATCCGATGCGTGTGCCTTCTAACTCAAATTATTTCCAAATTTTCACTTTTTCTGAAGACGTTCGCGAACATGAACGAAACCGGTCAAATCACTTGGTTTTGTTTTTTCTTCTGCACTGTAACCTGTTTTCCTTGTGTCCTTTTTCACACACACACACACACACACACACACACATATATATATATATATATATATATATATATATATATATATATATATATATATATATATATATTACAGACCAGATCTATTGCACATTTTAAATGACTATTTAATGTGTTGAATGTGGTGGGATGTGTTTAATATTGTAAATTTCACTTCGACAATTTTGTCACAAGACTTGAAAAAGATTAATTATTTTCCAATTGGCCGACGGATTTCGCGTCAATTGACTGGGGTGTTAAGACAAAGAATACACGCCGTGCAAGGTTGAATTATAATGGTGTTTAATTTAATTCATATTTTTATTTATATTTTATACATAGCGGAAAAAAGCTCGAAATATTAAAATTATAATAACACCTATATTTGTTTCATGCTTTTATGTTTTCCATAAGGCTATTTTTATTAGCGAAATGTAAAGTAATTAATTATTGATATACCAGTAACGATTTTTAAATAAAAAATAGACAAATGTATTTCCTCATTAATGTATGTTTGATTAAACAACAGGGAACATTTCTGTGTTTTCTTTTTTTTATCTATTTGTTCATGTTGACAGACTAATGATCTAATGTTCTGTTCGAGTGTGAACAGGAATTCGCCAAAACTGTTAACGTGGTTGACTTCCATGAGTCTTCATCAGGCACGTGAGGATTTCCTCTTCACACTGGAGCAGGACATGAGATCATTAGCCTGTAAACATGAAAAGATGGATAAAAAGTAACAAACAGGAATTGTCCATGAGTTTAATCAAACATGCATTAATATATATATATATATATATATATATATATATATATATATATATATATATATATATGTGTGTGTGTGTGTGTTGTAAAATGACACGGATTTCCCGCTTGGTGATATGTTGGTGATATTTCCGATGCTTGGAGCAAGATTTTTGATCCTTTGATGTAGCCGGTAAATGTTCCTGTGTGTTCTTGATTCTGTCGGACTCGAGCGATTTCGACTTTCATGGTCGTCATCATGTGTATTTTCTACTCATTTTAAAGAAGCCTTGAGTAATTGTGTTTATTAATAATTGTATTGAAGGTTCTTCTAGAACCAAAGCGAGAGTAAAAGACAAGAAATGGGTGTGGAAGAGCTTGTATGGATTTTTATTTGTGTATTTATTAGTTTTGTTTAGTTATAATGTTTGTTTTTAATATTTTGGTTGTATTTATTTAATTAATATTTTGTTTATTTTGATTACTTTATTATTTTTAATGATGGGATACACTTAATGTGTTGTGTACCTGTATTGAATGCAATTTTGTTAATATGTTGTTGTTTCTTTTAAATGAATATTGTTTCTTGTAGTTTAGTCGATGCATTCACTTTTTTGTGCATAATCTTGTGTTAGCTCAAGTATTTGTCATATATCGTCCGAGAGTAATGTTTTGTTATATGATGTCATGTGACGTTGCATGGCGGTGGTGTCGGATAAATGATAGGTAAGATGTTTGGAGAGAGGATCTGTTGTGCTGCCAATAATAGTACAATATATTTGTTATGTTTGGTTCGTAAGAAGACATTCCTCATAGGGGTATATGAACTTATATACCACGTTTGTTCTTCTATCGGTTGGGTTAATGGTGTGATTATTTTTTTTAATTACTTAAAAATGAAATACGTACTCCTATATATATATATATATATATATATATATATATATATATATATATATATATATATATATATATATATATATATATATAAAGTCATCCACAGACTATATCAACAGCTCTTAAATGTGGCTAGACGAGTTAGCTCTTCGAGCCGGGATCTAAACTCGAGCATTTATGGCTGCACATACCCCATAACTACAGGGCGAATACATATGTAGGGATCTACAAGCAAACAGTTTCGCTGTGTCACAGCTTTTCACTCTGGCTGAACTGGCAGGTGTTTCAGTCCAGTATAGACATCTCGAACGTCCTGTTAACAGTCGGCGTTCCTGTTTATTCAGATATGGATCATTCGCCGCCAGTAAGCGAAATAAAAATGTTTATAAAAAGTTTCAATATCCGAAAGTTGTCCATTGGTTTACACTTATTATCTTATATAAGCACACATGAGTTTGAATTACCTATTAGGCACTAGTCTCGACAGTAGTTGGTCTCTTTGTACTAGAGATAGGTATGGCAACCTTCCATGATACTTCACTTTACAAGTAAACCCTTTACAAATTATTAAAAACCATAAGGTATTTGAAAACCAAATAGGATTCCTTTCACTGGCTTATACGAGGAATGGTGCTCCTTCGTCTAGTTATGTTATCTGAAATAACAGAATTTTGCTGGATACTCCACAAGACAGAAATCCAGTAAATATCATAAAAACAAGAAAAATAAGTAATTTGTTTTCAAACAATATACACTCTACATCGCTAATTTTTTTTCGAATATTGAATTACATTTAATGTTATTATGATTAAAAAATGTTCCTTAATTTTTAATAATTACTTCATTTATGGAGAACAAGTAATATATAGTCATGTCATTATTGGTGGGCACCCTACTGTTTTATATAACTAATGAAATATGGCTGCAAAGATAACATGCACAAGACTTATATTCTATATCGGGTGTTCGGAATAGATTTGATACCTTTTTGTCGCGTAAAGAAAATAATCGTTATATCATCACCCATAACTGATGCATTCTCAATATTATATGTGCATTTAATGTTCATTTAAAGAAGCTGCCCTGAATTTTCATTACGGGGTTCTAAATTCGGGGCACGCGACCTTTACAGTGTCCTTCGCTCGAGGCCTGAACATTCAAACAATGAGTTACATTTTAGTTTTGCAGGTTGTCTAGTATAATAGTATATGGGGTTGCTATACGGCTAAGTGAGATATGGAAGGAAACGTTTCGGACTTGTGAAATTATAGAAGTACTCAGACAACCACATCGCTTAGGTATTAGAAGTTAGTTTACACATCAATAAAGGCAATTTTGTTTATTTCATCATACCATTTATTTTAGGTCTGTGATAGCTATGATTCGTAATTATGTTATGGTTGTCTGTTTATGGCATACCAATACTTTTTGGTGCTATGTAATGCCTAAATAATACGTATTCATGAAACACTCCCATTTGGCATAATGGTTTAAGTGGTCGGTAGTGAACTAGGAGACTTGTTCCAATCCTCTATCGAGTCATACCAATGACTGAAAAAATGGAACTTCATGTCCGCTTGCTAAACACTAAGCATTATGACTTTTGCGCAGCCACCCTCTTAAAACAGCACTTTAAAACATTGGCAAACAACTTACTTATAAACATCTCAGTAAGGTTGCAGCCAATCTTTCAATATGTGAGTCGACATGATATGCGGGTCAATGTATTGAGTGATACCTAAAAATTGCAAAATTCTGTTCATGGTGGTTTTGTGCTAGGTTGGATTTAGTCTACAACATACTAAAATTAGACAAGATCGGAGTATAAGAAAGTGTCAACTTTCGAATATGACTTTTTGGGGTTTACATACATTTTTCATTTACATGTAGACTACTTACTCGTTTATTTTTCATTATAAATTACTACAACTTAGATATTTACCCATGTTTCTAGGTAAATCCGTCACATGAAAGGGTTACTAGTGATGTAAAATAAACTCTTACACAATATCAAGTGGTACCGCTTACCCCCATTTCCTTTTTTGCATCTATCCTGATCACTTACGTTACAGTACTTTTTCAAAACTTGTCAGTCTCATTTAGTTTTCGACTGGATAACTTTTTTTCATATTGTTACAATTTTCATCTTAGCAATACCCACATGCACTGACACATTATAATATATCCCTCCAGCAGGTAAACCTTATAGTATTGCATCCTATCGAACAGTTGCAATAACTTATCTGAATCAGTAGAACTGGAGCCGGGCTTTGTCCGTCGTCACTAAACAAGTTTATCGTCTTCCACCTTCCAATCCCACTCAGATGACACCATTTTTATTGCATCCCATCCATTACATAACCTTGTAGTAATTCTGCAAAAAATAGAATTTACATAAAGAGGGCGTTGCTAGGAGTCGATCTGGCGTGTTGAACGTCTTAGCTCTCGCAACTTTCTTGCGGAGCATATTGTATCTAATATCTGCCAAGGATTGTGTTCTGATCCTCATTAAACCAAGCTACCATTGCCTTACAACAATTGGTTTCCACAAAATCACGGCGTTGCTTATGTGGAGAGAATAGCTTTGAACACACTATCATTGGCTTGTCTCTCTTGATAATTCGTTGAAAGTCAAAATCTGTCCTATTCTGAATACACTGGACACCGGATTGCATTCTGTAAAGGCATACAGCCATAACATAGCATTATAAACTGCTTAACCAAGCACCTGCTTGAGAACATTGATATTGTAGACATATGCTTTAGCCTTGTTAGAGCAAAAATAAAGTACAGTACATTTAGAAACATAACAGCGGTTAATCAAAGGTAATGATAGTCGGCATGTTGTGTTTAGTCCAGTCAATCTGGCTGATTTTTTTGCTGAACCTTTAAAAAAATTGCTAATAAATGTTTTTAAGTTGGGTATTGGACATAGATAACATCTCTTTAATATAGAAGAAAGTATACCATGATTAGCCTTGCGGAAAAGGGTCAACGAGCGCCAATTTTAAAGAAGCCGCCGATTCTAGCCTCCCCTATCTCAAACCAATTTCTGTAAATTCGTCTTCAAAAATATCAATTGTAGCAATGTGAAATTCGATAAAACCAACAGTTTTCATAAAGTTAAAAATAATTATAACTTCTTATGCCTTATTTTTGTCTCCGTTGATGTATTACTACAGGAGCTTAATAATCTGCTATATTCTAATTTCAGGTTGGCCAAAGTGCAGTACCGATAAGTATGGATGCTGACAAGTATGTTATTTTCAACAAGTAACTGTCCAGTAATGACGAAACATTCATCGTCAGCCAGAGAGTTATCGATTCCATTAACAGAGCTTATGCACAACGTGAAGAGCAGATCATAATTCAGATTTGTCAACGTCTTCACAAGAAATGCAGAGAGCGTTGGATCAACTCCAAATACATAGAAATTGACCGTAAAAACAGGCCAACCAATGATGAAATGCTATCCCGTGCAAGTCGCTCTTTGTGTGTGTTTAACTTAAAAGAACATTATCTTGTGTGTGGTTCTGGAGCAGAATCTGATAGAAAAAAGGTGTTGATGTTTCACTTTTAGAAACTATTGAGTTTAAGGACGGATTGGTTGAAGTTTTTGTGAAAGTCGGAAAAAATGATGTCTGGACATCTACTGTTAAAGGTAGAATAGGTTATGTAGCTGAACTTGTTTCAGAATAAGCACGTTAGCACAGAACGAGTTTTGCAAACTTTGTTTCCAATGAAAACATTCCTAAAGCATTTTCTTCTGCTGATTCTTCTAAGTAACAAATACTTCATAGAACAGAAGATCCAGAGAGAAAGCAGGTATTTCTGGAAGTTGCTAAATATGTGCAGCAAAATAACGAGGAGCAACTCACCATTGTCGATCGTGTTAAAAAATAGAGGAAATTCTCGAGGACATGGAGTCTCCCATACATGAAATCTCGATAATTAGAACATTTCAAAGACAACATCATTGTGACTGAAATTAATGAGAAATATAATATTGTTACATTCTTAAGTACAGCAAAATGTATTCTCCATAAATGTTATGCACCGAGCCGCTCCACTGACAATTCAGAGGCAGAGGCCATTAGAATCATACAGACGGCAGTCAAGCTTATCAAGAATCATATTAATGGTATCCTGACAAGTTCAGAATAGTACCCGTCTAAGAATGATCTTAAACATAATGCGATTCTTGAATATGTTCCTAAAACATTGTTGATCTTTCTCAGGAAGATAGTTGTAGGCAAAGACAATGGTTGGAAACTTGCATCAGTTAGGCAAGAAATAATGAAGGCTGATAGACCCAGAGTTCTTGCAGCTTTGCAGTTTGGTTTAGCACTGCAAATGCATCACCAATTTGGATCGAGGTTCTTAATTGACACTCTGAATAAGCATGGCTACTTTTCAGCTTACTCAGAAGTCCAGAAATTCGAAAGAAGTGCTGCTCTTGTTCATGGCGCTGAAATCCCTTCCCCTGTTGAAACTTAATTTGTGCAATTCGTAACTAGTAAGGTGGACCATAATGTAAGGAGTATTGCTGGATTCGACACGTTTTACAGTGTAGGCATCATAGTATCTTTCACGCCAGGGAAAGTTAAAGCAAAACCAGTTTCAAGGATTCATGTACTATATATATTCATGTAATATATAATAAGGGTTGGAAAGATAAAAATCATGTACCTAGATTCACAGCACACCAACAAATCACCAGTGTAATTTAAAGATCTCCAGCCAAAGAAAATTGTCGATTCCACTGCTAATGTTGACATCCTTTGGGAGTTTTCACTAATTTCATATCCATCCAGACCCGCATGGTCAGGCCTTATGTAGTCAGTACACAAAATTACATATCTTGGGAAATCAGCAATACTTTTGTTGCTAATGATTGACATTAACCCAACCTGTGTGTAGTCAACGTTATATTACATTAATGATTTAGCCACGAAAAACAGCATTACACAAATTCTAAAATTCGATCAACAAATGTCGTACCATGCGATGATGATACTCGAGTCACAGCTTAGTTCCACTCCCCTGAAATCATGTGTCTTGCGACTTGGTGGGTTCCATACACATATGAGCTTTCTGTGGCCAATTGGTCATTTAATGACAGGTTCTCGATTGCAAGAACTTTTGAACCTGTTTCTGCTCAAAACACAGTCAAGCACATGCTAAGTGGCAAGAGCCATTCATGCTCACTTCTTAGTTGATGATGCTCTGAATGCTATTTTCTTAGCGAAAGGTTATTGAAAGGTCCTCTTGATGGGACTGAGACATTGAATAATATTCTGCCATCAGAGTCTCTGACCAGGTTTTCCCAAAGAATCAATCATGTGAAGCAAAATTGCGGATTCAATACCTTGATATGGTGAAGATCCTGCAATTGTTTATCAAAGCACGAACGCACCGGGAACTGGAAATTGCACCTTTAAATGCTGCCAATATTGGCTGCAGCAGGACACCTCCTATATGCAAAGTCTGCCTACTTGTACTTGCAGCAAATGGGAAGACTACCAAAAAGCCATCCTGAAGTGTACTATAAATTTTCTGAAGGATTACATGTGATTACACGGAATGATTGCTTCTGGGCTGACTTGTCTACGTATCTGGTTATTGAGCAGGTTGTCATGAGAAGCATGAATACGTTTAGAGGTCTTACTCATGGCAGAGTAAGAGGCGAAAATCAACGATTGGTTTGGGCACTATCATTGCCAGCGTGCGCGGAAGTCAGGTTTACCATGCTAGAACTAGCAGGCATTCTTTATGGCACTAGTGACCAACAGCAAGAGGCTACTTCAGCAAGAAAAGAGCGAAATGTGAGGGATACATGGAAGCTCATTGCGTTTGTCCAGACATATGACCTTTTACGGAAGATCTGTCTATTCACAGCCTTTCAAGTGGAGGAACTGGAGACAAAATTGTGAATGTAGACTTAGCAAACTCTATAAGAGAGAAAAGCATAGCTTCAATGGTTGAAGAAGAGATAAGGCAATCACACTTGAAAAATGAAGCAGGAGAGACTGATCCACAACGCCTACTCCAGAGTCTATGTGTTCTATCTACCAACGAACCCTCAACTCAGCAAAAAGATTTCCAGTATGAGATTTCTAGTTACATACCTGTCCTTCTTTATTCTATACGACAACCGCGAAAGTCAAATAACGGATTTGGCAGACACAATATGGGAACTGACTTCCCTGTACAATCAGGTCCACAGTCTTCAGATCCACAGTATCTCTTACATATTGGAGCACTACTTCAACGACCCTCATGGCAAAAAGGTCACACATTTGATGAGATATGTGCCTAATACCGCAAATATGTCACAACTAGATATGGAAAAGCATGCATTGTATTTGATGGATATGAAAGTGGTCAATCCATTAAAGACGAGACTCACCAACGCCGAGCAGAGGGCTCTGTTGATGTTAATGTGTCACTGACCCCTTTAATGGTGTTAAAATAAAACGGGTTGTGTTCATAGCTAATCAGGAAAACAAACAATTGTTCATCAACTTGGTGGGAAAGAATTTGGAAGAAACAGGATTAAAGTAGCCCATGCATCTTTGACGCTGACGTATTGATTGTGAAGACTGCCCTAGAACTGGCACAGCCAGGATAAACAATTTTGATAGCAGATGACACTGACCTATTGGTTGTGCTATGTAATCATGCCAATAGAGATGATGGTTACAACATATTTACGCTACAACCAAAGGATAGTGCAAAATGTGTGAAAGTATGAAACATCTAAGAGATTAGGACATTTTTGGGAGAGGTGGTCTGTTCCAACATTCTTTTCATCCAGGTTGTTATTCTACATCCAGTGTTTATGGAATTAGGAAGGCAGCATAAATTCGAAAAGTTATTAAGAATAGAACCTTCTTCAAACTGGCAAACGTGTTTGGCAAGGATAGCAGTGCAGAATAGGTTATTGAAGCTACGGAGAAGACTGTGTTGTGCCTGTACAATGGTAATGACGAGGAAAACATTAATCATCTCCGACTGAGGTGCTTTAAGGAAAAGGTTGCAAAAAGCTCAAAGTATGTTGAGGCCAAATCATTGTCACAAACAAGAGTCGCTACGATATTATACAACCTTCGAGTTTACTTCCAAATTCAGGAATGGAAATGTAGAAACCAGCTAAAACCACACTTTAATGTGGTAAATTGCAACCAATCAAAACTAACTTGCCAGCTGGTCTTTATAAATTTGTTGGCTATAGTTAGGTGTAACTGCACTTCAGGCTGTAATAAAGCAAGATGCAGTCGCAGAAAACATGGTATTGACTGTTAAAACTTGTTTAATAATTGCAAATACCTGTACTTCAGCAACTCACCACGGCCAGATCTTGATGATGATGAAGTTACCTTTGACTAGTGATTGACAAGAAATGGTATTTGCTCCGTTCATGGGCTTGTTCTGTGGTTGTTATGCAAGAGATGTGCCCAAACATTCGATCAACTGACTATTCCTTGATTGTAAATTGTACTTAATGTGTACTTATATTTTTGAAATGTCAGAAATTAATTTGACAATTGTTGCCTAGTAAAATGCTACTTAGTCTGTTTTTGTACTTTTTTATATTTATAGTTGTATAAGAAATAACAAAACAACATGACAACAATGGCAGGACCTAATCATTTTCTGGTGTTAGTTTATTATTGAGCATATAGCTGCTTATCTTCACAATTTAAAACATCAATAAAATGTCAAGATGGCTTGGGGTGGGCCCTGTGTGGATTTTCATGCAAAAAATAGTTTTTATTTCTAATGTTATAAAAGTTTTATGTCAGTAAAAACGTTTAATTTTGTCCTCAATTGTCAGAAATAATGGACATACTTGTCAGAAAATGTCATGAATTTTATGTCTCGAAATTTTAATGTTAAGTAAGATTTTAAAGATAGCAACGTTTACCCTTTTCCGCAAGGCTAATTTTGGCAAACGTTTTTTTTTATCTGAAAGAGAGCATATTCATGCCAAATATCCAAGTTAAAAGCTTTTGTTAGCAATTTGTTTAAGGCTCAGCTACATTTTTACTGGACTAGTTTTCACGAAAAACCGCATAGGTAATCTAGGGACGACAGAATCCAAGTTTTGTCTCCTGGGTTCATGCCTATTATTGGGAGGACCTCTCTCAATGATTTTACCGGATATTCTCACTATTTATGCACTAGGTATATCATGCCTTGCCAGTTGGAAGTAGTCTGGTTTAAGCGTCCACTGTGCAATCACAAACATCAGATGTGGAATTGGACTGAAATCTAATGCCATGGCTGACATAATTTAAAAAACGCTAATCTATGATATCAATCTTCGTCATTCAAACAGCAAAATTATTTTATTGTTTAGCAAAGGTTTGTAAATATAAATATATTCAATTGTCTATTTAGCAAAGAGAATATCTTCGATAAAAAATGTACCATGTCCCAAAAGCATCCACAGGAGATCGTAAGGTGAATAGCACAATGTCTTCAAAAGCCGAATAAGAACGATTCCTGTTTAGAAAATAGAAGAATAAAAGTCGTAGGTCAAATTTGATTGATAAAAACTGAGTCAAGAGAAAGAATAACAGTGTGTTCATTCCAGGAAAAAATAATAAAATCTAAATAAATAAGAAAACCATTAGCCGGAATATTTTCTTCCTCGTCAGAGTAAAAAAATGTGACAATTTTCACCTCGACAAATGGGAAAATTCAAGTAATATAATTTTACTGATGTATCCCTATGATATCATCTTGTGATACATACATAGTTTTCTTGAAAATCTATGAGGTATTGAAAGAAAAAAAAGTGTATTTATATATTCCTTGTTTGAACTATTTAATGATTTAATAAATATTGTATTTTTCCATCTGTTATTTTTAGTTCCTTGTCTTCTGTCTTTGCCCGCTTTTAGGTAGATATATATCTTAAGTTCCCTTAATCACGTTACAGTTTCAGGTTGCCGAGTGGATATGGTTACTGCTTGTAGATTCTTGTCTGACTCAGTTAAGTCGGTTTTCACCGTTTGTACCGTCTGAAATTGTTACTTTCCCACACTGATGAGAGCAATCAGCTGTAAACGCTAGCGTCTATAGGCATACAATTGAATACTCATTCATATATTCATATACATATTCATATATATGCATATATATATATATATATATATATATATATATATATATATGTATATATATATATATATATATATATATAAGGTGTTTTAAACCCGATGATATAACTTCGAGATTATGATCTGCATGTCTACAGGAGCTTCCTTGTGTGGGGTTTCTTAATAGCACTCCATTGTTCATTATCTACTTTTTGCCATCTTAGCTTTGAGCTTACTCGATGTTTTACTTGTATTAGGTATGTTGTATATATCTTGTTACTTGAACTAAGTAGGACTAACATGAGTAGGTACCGACTGCGTCACCATTTGTTGACTATTCTAAATAACCACTATCAGATCTTTCTCTTACGAGTTACGTGTGTAATATTTGTATTAGATGGTTTTCTTGGCATATGTCGCACACTTCATACGTGTTAGATATTAACAATAAAGAATGATGATCAACATCTCTAACTCAGAAACCAATAATTTCTGGATCTATGTTTATGTTAATTATTTCCATTATTTACACATCTAAAACGAGATCTTGAAGTTATCTTGTTGGATTGTTAAACACCACATATATAATTATTACTTATACAACATAGCACAACATTATACACGGCTTCGTCGACTATTAGTGTTTCTTAATGATCTCACACATGTTATAAAAATGCTAATTTACTGTAACAACAAATGGTCTTTCCTAGATCTGAGTGATAACAAGTCTCACAAGATTTCTAATACTAATCGCTTATTTGGGTATTAAATATTTGTTGTAACCGTTTGTTTTGTCTAAATAAAATCGCTTATTTGGGTAATCACTATAAATAATGTTGCGTTCTCGCTACACCTGTTTAGTATTGAGTTCTCTGTAATAACAGATTCTGTTTTTCACATTAGTCTGTGACTATTCGTGCTCTTCCTATAATGGTTTGGATGGTGCTCTCCCTAATCGCTGTTTCTAAACTATTTGACATCTCATGACAATTATCAGGGGCATGAATCAACGGTGATTCCATCACGTATTTTGGTGGGATGGGGAACGGTAGATTTTTTTAATTTTCTTAGCTATTCGTGTAGTTTCATTTCATTTTGTTTCGTGTAAGGTTCCTTCTACGTTTCTAGTTGTTTATGCAGTGCTATGCTATTTCAGTACATCTGTGTATACTGTGTGGCGTTATCTGATCATGTGAGTTGATTACCGAATTCGAGGTAGTTTTCTTCAGATTTCATCTGTTTTGACATAAGTCATTATGTGTGATTGCTGACTGGCAACAAATATTGGCGCTCCATGGAGTCCGAGTGACAGCAAATATTCCCAAATCTCCAGCCTCATCCATCTCGTTCGTTTATCATTGCAAACTACTTTGCGTAATCGCAATAGCTAGTTACCATATATTTCTCACTATTAACAACTGTTGGAATTAAATTGGCAATATGCTTCGCCAAAGGTCCCAGCACTCTTCGCACCTTTCTAGTTGAGCTATTGTTAGTTCTCCCCCCCCCCTTTACCTTTCACAACAGTTTTTGTGGCACCAACTGAATGTATGTGTATATACATCTGTGATGTATGTGTGTGTTAGGGGGGGGCGGCGTAGTTTATTTGACTAACTCCAATTCTAACTTCTGTTTTGACTTGTGTTATGTTCTTTAAATATGTGTTGTTCTTTATTTAATTTTAAACTTATCTCTGGCAGGGTAGTGTTCGTTGGTTATGCTTGTGATTTTCCGCATTGGGTAGTTTCATCATTCCCATTCTTTGTATGGTATCAATATTCCTTTTTGTTCGAAAGTCTTCTAGTCTTTGTCTAATTCTTTCCACTTTTCCCAATGTCTTGCGATTGTTGGTATTATTGTAATTTACTACCTGTTCCATTTTCTCGTCAGTTCTCTGGCAAGATTCATGCATTTGACTTATTTTTCTGCTTCTTTTATCATCATCCTGTGCACTGATCGACAATGAATTGTTTTAGTACTTTTATTCATCCCAAACCTTGCAACTGAGACGTGAGAGACTACTGTAAATTAAAAGCCATATCTATAAGAGCAGCCTAAGAAGGGTACTTATGCAGCAAGATGTTTGTTCACATAACATTTAAATGTCTGCAGAGAGGAGAAGGGAAGAAATACCAAGGACTAACAGTTACAGGAAAGAAACTATTACAGCATCTAAGGACGTCCATAGTGAATGTATATTTTGCTGAGTGTCGGGTTTATCGGGAGTATTTACGACAAGGCGACAGAATTTGGACAAGTTCCTTGGAGCACATCTGATTTAAGTACATGCAAAACAAGCACAGGGATGCAACATTGCATCAATAAGACAAAGGCTTGCGCTTGGTAGATAGTGTCGTACTTATTAGATTAGAAGCACTTTTTTGACCCTGTCTAAGAGGGAGAGATTAGTGGTTGGCGCACCAGTCATAATGTTATAACACTACTTAATACATGGGCAGTCGGTGGTTTTGTAGAGATATAGGCTACTGACAGATGTGAATATTTTTCAAGCCCGGTAAAGGGAGACCACTTTTTTGACACCAGCCTTGGGAGTATATTCTTCTTCCAATTCATGTTACCTGTGACTTTTAGGCCGAATAGTTTGAATATTTGACTTTCACATAGAGTACTATTAGCCATGCGAATCGATTGTTGGAAAGGTTTCTTATAATTGTCAAAAGCAACGAGTTTTTTTTTTAGTAGCACTAAATGTTACTATCAATGTATGGCCCCATCCCATCACAGCGTGGAGGTAATTGTGTTTAATCATTCGATCATTGCACTTGATATGGCTGCGTTCGTTTTAAACCCAACTTGAGAATAGGCCGTAGCGTTATCCGCAAATATCCACATCTCGGAAACAATTGCATCAGGGTATTCCTTTATGAAAATAAGAAATGTTCAATGTCAAAGAAGTGACCCCTTGGGTACACCTGCATTAATGTTTTATTATTTAGAAGGGCGGAAATCGAGGACTACCCGGATTTTACTTTTGGTTAAAGAGGGTTTGATTATATTAAATATTCATCGAGTAATATCGTACGAATGCATTTTCATGAAAAGACCTTCATACCAGACCTTGTAAAAGACTTTTGATTTATCAAGCATCACTTATCTTATATAGTGTATTGTAAATGTGTTCAGAGATGACTCTTAGAATATCCGTAGTAGAACTGGCTTGTATAAATCTATACTGTTTGTCAGAAAGAAAAATAGCATGAACAAGCTGGTTGACTATCGCTTGATTGATCGATGATTCTAAGATATTAACGGAGGTCTGGAGGAAACTGACAAGGAAAAAAGTTTACAGGTGAAATCCTTCACAAGAATACTTCAACATTGGTACCACACAATCATTTCTACAGCTATCAGAGAAGAAAGATTCGGCAAAGCATTCATTATATAGTTTGAAGAGAATGGCCAGTTCAGCAGAGCATTTTTTTTTTATTACTGTTGAAAAGATAGGATCAGGCACACATTCTTAGAAGGTGTCTGTAAAGGCTAATGATCAGATCATCATGTGTGGGTTCTGTCCATAATTGGAAATTTGGGAGAGTGTTGTTTATGTACTCCTGAGTGAAGTTTAACGGAACACTCAAAGCAAGCAGTATCAATTGCCGTGCAAGCGACATCGTGGTAGTTGAATAGTGGAATAATTGTTTATTGTCCATTATTAACCGCACTATTATAGCTTTTCCAGAAATCGCGAGTTCCTAATTTTTGTGACTCAATTGGTTTTCTAGTCATCTCGCTATACCTACTTTCCCGACCCGACCTTGGGTCACATCTTACTTGTGGGAGTAAGATAAAAACTGGCCTTGTGCCTAACTCCTGGAGAGGAGTAAATCAATACTCTTAGCTGCGGCTATTAAACTGTTATTAAAATGTTTTTGGCGCTATATGTTTTTTATTAATTTGTATTTGACTTTTGGCGGTTTAATCAGCAGAATAATTGATGCTTTTGCACACTAACAGTTGAATCGGTCGATGTGAACCATCCGGGAGAGTGGGTCTTACTCTAGGATTTACGCTTGGGAGCATATGGCTTTATGCTCCTTGGACCCATTGACTTACCTCATTTGCGCACTGGTGTGCAGTTGAGAGGAACTTGTTTCTTCATGTGATATCTTTGATGTGATCTTTGCCGGATTCTAAATAATTATGTGTGTAGTATCTCTTCGTTTTGGGTAACGGCTCTTTTGAACTTTAGGCTGATATCAACAATTATAAAAAGATAAACAGCGATTTTGAGCGGGTTATGGGCATCTGTTACACAATCCTCGGGCAGTGTCGTCAAGAATATGTCGAGAAGTGACACTTGCTGTTCTCCACGTCTTCAGCGGCGGGTATCTACGATTTGGCAGTTCTTTTCCTGCTTATTGAGATTAGTTCGTCTGTCTGTACTTCTATTCTCCAGAAAATTTTGTGATTTTTCTATTTCCATTACTGTCTCTGTTTTGTGTCTGTACCTTTTGTCTTCATTTTAAAAATCTAAAATCTAAACTTCTAAATTGGCCACAGTTGACAGCATTTCCTACGCAGTCGTATCTGTTTGTGTATTGATTTTGGGCAAGATGGCTGTATTCACTTGTTATGTGATTTTCTGTTACGTCTCTTTGTTCACAGAGTCTACATTTACTATTTTATTGAGTGTTGTCTATTGTTATGGTCGCGTTATTTTGTGCTGTTTTGAGAAGCCATTCCAATCATAGTAACTGATAATAATTTCTTACTCACTAAGAGTTCTCGCGCGGTGATATCAAGGCATCGCTTATTCGCAACAACAAAGGATGTTATCTGGTCTCAGAGTGCTAAAAACTATCTGCAGATTCACACTCACTTTCAATAACCATTATAATTCAATTTGAGTTGCAATAAGATTCCTCGAAGTCTAAGTATATTCCGTGCCATCTAGTGTACATCTGATCGGTACTTTCTATCCTTAATCTTTCAATACTCTCTGATTCTTGGAAACTGTGTGTGATACCAATTGCTGGTGTTGTTATAACTTTTATTTAAGGTATTATTATTATAATTATTATTATTATTATTATTATTATTATTATTATTTGTACTTACTAAGAGTTCTCACACAGATTATCGTTAGTGATTGCTCACCGACAATAACCAGTGGTATTTCCTGAAGTCTGGGTGACAACAAGCCTCCCCAGATGTTCAGTATTCTTCTATCGCAACAGCCTATGACCATTGATTTCCCGGTATTAAGGACATTTGGTCTTTTCTGGAGTTTGGGTGGGGGCAATAAGCCTCTAAGAGGTCCCAGCATTCTCTGCATTGTTCCAGTTGAGGTCTGGTTTGTGCTATCGCTTCTCGGTTTCCCTATCCTAACCCTCTACAAATATGTCGTCTGGTGTCAGCCTATGCCAACACAATTTGTTTATTTAATCATTAAAAAAAACATTTTTGGGGGGAGGGGTAGAGCTTATAGTGTTTCTTGTAATTTATGTTCCTTGGTTCATTTTTAGTGTCATTCACACAGTCTTCTATATATACTAGTCCTCTTCCCCCCCTTTCGTTTCTATTCATGTAGAGTATGTCTCTATCGTCTTTTGGATGTAGTGCGTTGTGCATTGTCATTATCATTAATTTTCTAGTCCTCTGGTTCTTCTTCTTCTTCTTCTACCTCTTCTTCTTCTTCTTCTTCTTCTTATTATTATTATTTTTATTATTATTATTATTATTATTATTATTATTATTATTATTTTTTTTTTTTTTTATTATTATTATTATTATTATTATTATTATTTTTATTATTATTATTATTATTATCATCATTATTATTATTATTAATACTATTTGTTCTCAGAAGGAGTTATCACACAAGTCATCGTCAGCGATTGCTCAGCGACAACAACTGTATGTGTTCTCTGGAGTATGAGTGAAATCAAGCTTCCCCAGATGTCTAGTACTCTCGACATCTTTTCGATAATCACCGAAAGTTCTTTGCAGTTTCGTAACAATCATCTACCATTGATTTCTCTCTGGTGAAAGCAATTGGGCTCCTCTGTGTATTAGGTGACAATAAGCCTCCCCAATATATCTGCCCTCTCCGTACTCTTCCAGTGGAGGTCTGGTAAGTGCTCTCACTTCTCGGTCTTTATATCCTTCTTGACCATTCACGATTATTTTTGTGTAATATCATCCGAGGTTGGTGCCATCACATTTTGGGGTAGGGTGGAAGCAATTCATGATATTTCTTGCAGTTGTTATTCCTTGTTTCGTGTGGTAATGTTTCTTCCTATTGGAATTTCCACATGACTGGTTATCGGTTGTAGCTTATGCGAGTTAGTTTCCGAATTCGAGAATGTTCCTAAAAAATGCAGTTGTTGTCATCATGTCCGTCCTTTGTATAATATCATGATCCCTTCTTGGTTCCAATTTTTCCCAGAACTCCTATAATTATTGCTATTGAATTGACGTTATTTATGCTCCATATCCTTTTCAGTTCTGTGGTAAGTTCCGTGAATTTGCTTCGTGTTTCCTTTCTATTGATCTTCACTATGTGGTCTGCTGGAACGACGAAGTCTGCGATTTTGTAGGATTATTCCTTTTGTTGACTATTATGACATCTAATCTTCCTTTTCGTATGAGTTTATCTAGTTGCACCTCCATGTCCCAGAGGATGTTGAGATTTTTATTTCACAGTACTGTCTCTGGTTTATATTTGTACTATTTGTCAGAGTGTTCGAAATGCAGTCGTTTGCATAATTCTAAATATACTCTTTTTCCACCCAGTCATGCCTGTTCTTGTATTTTGAGGCTATATTGCTGCATTTGCTTATTCTGTTATTTACTATTTCGTCTCTTTGCCCACACACTATGTATTTACTGTTTTCCTGGGATTTTACCTATTTCAGCTTCAATGTAGATTGTCCAAATGGCATTTTCTGTTCAGTTGTCAGTAGAGATTCCGTTTCCCTATCCAGGTGCCTTTTTCTCTGCCATGCCCAGGAATGTTGGTTGGTTTCTTCTCTGGCCATTCTTATGAACCGTCCATGTAGTTGTTTTCCCACATTTCTTTTGTTGTCTTTTTGTTTCTGGTGTCACTACTTCCCGAGTTGTTCATTAAGACGATGTATCTGGCTGCGTGATCAGCCTTTCTGTGTTCTGAGTTATATTTTTCTCCAGCTTTTTGTTTTACTCTAGCACACGGTCTTCTATGCTTATCATCCCTCTTTTTCACTCCTACTGCTTTTTTAACGTAGAGTCTATCCGTATCGTTATTTGGATATAGTGCCTTGGGAGTAGTCATTCATTTTCTAATCTTCTGGTCAAAGTTCCTGAGTTCTTTATGCCAGCATTATTATTATTATTTACTCACTAGGAGTTCTCACACAGGTCATCAGTGATTGCTCACCGACAACCGGTGGTATTCCCTTGAGTCTGAGTGACAACAAGTCTCCCTAGATTTCCAGTATTCTACACCTCTTTTCGATAGCCACCGCAAATAAAATTGCAGTATCACAACAGCCGTTTACACTTGATTTCTCGCTGATAAGGGTCATTGGTATTCTTTGGGATTTGGGTGAAAATAAGCATTCCCAAGGTCCCAACAGTCTCTGCACTTCCAGTGGAGGTCTGGTTTGTGTTGTCCCTTCTCGGTCTTCTCATCCTCCTTGATCCTATGCAAATATTTTGTGTGGTGTCAGTCTAGGCTGGTACAATTTTTTTTTCATATATAATTTTTTACATTTTTTTTATTTATTTATATTTTTTTTGGGGGGTGGGGGCTAATGGTGTTTCTTGCTATTTCTGTTCATTGGTTAATTTTTGTGTCGTGTCAGTTGAGGCCGGTATAATTAATTGGGGGTGAGCTTATAAAGTGATGTTTCTTGCATTTTCTGTTTCTCTGTTTGTGATGTGTTCTTTCTGTGGTGTTGTATCCTTCCTGTAGTAGATTCCGTGTGCCCCTTTGTAGCTTATGCGGGTTAATTTCCGCATTCAATGATTTTTCTTAAGGTTGTAGCTGTTTTGATCATTGCTGCCATTTGTATAGTTCCAATCATCCCTTTAATTCCAATTTCACCCAGTCTTATTTCCGGGTTTTTGTCGGATTGTTTCTAGTGTTCCTACAATTATTGGTATTATACTGACTTTCTTCATGCTCCATATTACTTTCAGTTCCCTGGCTAGTTCCGTGTATTTGCTTCGTTTTTCCGTTTCTTTGATTTTCACTCTTTGGTCTGCTGGAACGATTTTGCAAGATTTTTCCTTCTTGTTGATTATTATAACATCCGGTCTCCTTGCTGTTATGAGGTTGTCTGTTTGTATATCCATATCCCAGATGAGTTTGTGTTTGTCATTTTCCAGTACTGTTTCTGGTTTATGTTTGTACTATTTGTCTGCGTATTCGAAATTCAGTTGTTTGCACAGTTCCCGGTGTACTGCTTTTCGCACACAGTCATGTCTGTTACTGTATTCTTTTTGGGTTAGTTTGCTACATTCCCTTATTATATGATTTACTGTTTCGTCTCTTTGTCCACACAGTGTGTATTTACTGTGTTCCTGGGGTTTATCTATTTTAACTTTAACGTGGTGTGTCCTAATTGCATTATCCTGTGCAACCATCAGAAAATATTCCGTTTCTCTATTAAAGTGTCCTTTTCTTAGCCATGTCAAGCTATTCTCTTGTCAGTCTTCTGAAGCGTCCATATAGTATTTTTTCTTTCCACTTTCCTTTTCTTGTCGTTTTATTTCTGGTGTCGGTGCTTCCCGAGTTGTTCGTTGGAACGGTATCTCTAGCTGAAGTTATAAGGGTTTCCATGTGTTCACTAATGTATTTTTCCAGCTCTTTTTTTAATCTTCCACACAATCTTATATACTTACCAGTCCTCTTCCCCTTTCGTTTCTTTTCATGTAGAGTCTGTCCGTATCGTCTTTCGGATGTAGTGCGTTGTGCATGGTCATTAATTTTCTAGTCATCTGGTCAAGGTGCCGGAGTTCCTCTTTGGTCAATCCTATGAATGGTCTAGATTATCTTATTAGTGCTACTGCCCAGGTGTTTACTCCTGTTACTAGATTCCTGCTATATAATTTCGTTTCTCGGAGTTTTCTCGTTCTTTGTAAATATTCTTTTCCAATCTTCTCTTTCATTTCTGTAGATTTGATGGTGTCTGCTTCCAGAACTCCGAGATATTTGTAGCTATCCTGTTAACCTAGCGCCCTCATTTCCTCTTGGTTGGGGAGTTCCATGCACTCTGTTGCCTCCAGTTTTCTTTTTTTTATTTCTAGTAGTGCACACATTTCTATTCCGAATTCCATTTGGATGTCCTGACTTAAGACTCTGGTCATATTTATCAGCTTTTCCAGTTCCTTGTTGCTTTTTGCAAATAGTTTCAGGTCATCTATGTACATCAGGTGGGTTACTCTTATTTCTGTGAGAGTAAACTTGTATCCGGCATCACATTTTCCGTGTATTTAGTTAAGGGGCATCAAATCTATTATAAACAGTAGTGGTGATAGGGAGTCTTCTTGGAGGATGCCTTTCTGTCTCTTTATCTCAGTCAGGTGCTGTCCCCCAGCTGTCAGTTCCAGTCTGCATGTTCCCATTGTTTTTTTTAAGAAGATTAATCATCCTTTCGGGTATGTTGTATATTTACTTTATTATTATTATTATTATTATTATTATTATTATTATTATTATTATTATTATTATTATTATTATTTACTCACTAAGTGGTCTCACACATGTCATCATCAATAATTTTTCACTGATAATAATCGGTGGTTTACCTTGGGGTATAAGTGACAACAAGTCCCCCATGATTTCAATATTATTTACCTCTTTGGATAACAATTTTAAATGACTTTATGTTATCGCAAAAGCCCTCTTAACATTTATTTCTCGCTGGCAACAACCATTGGTAGTCATTGGAATGTTGGTGGTCATGAACCTCTTCAAAGTCCCAGTATTCTCCGCACCTTTTCAGTGATGGTATAGCTAGTGCTTTTCTTCTTACTTCTTTCCATCCTCCCTGACTGTTCACAACGATTTTCTATGGTATCAGCCGAAGCTGGTGCCCTCATTTTTTTGCAGGGGAGGGATCAATTCATAAGAATTCTGGCAGTTTTAGTTTCGCGGGTTAGCATGATGTTTATTCCATGTGCTTGTTTTTATTCAGTTGCAATTTCCATGAGGCTGGTAAGTGTACGCTATTAATGTGGGTTGGTTTCCAAATTAAAAGATTTTCTAATGGTGTTAGCTGTTTTCATCAGTGTCCTTCATTGGATAGTCTCAGTCTTTCATTTGATTCCAAATTCTCATAGTCTCTTTTCCAGTTTTTCGTGATGTTTCCTAGTGCTCCTACGATTATTGTTATTATATTGACTTTTTCCATGCCCCATATATTGCTTTAAGTGATCTAGCAATTTACATGCATTTGCTTTGTCTTTCTGTCTCTTTGATTTTTACCCTGTTGTTTACTGGGACAGCCACATCTACAATTCGGCAGTTTTCCCCTTCATTTTATCTATTATGACGTCTGGTTTCTTTGCTGTTTGTAGCTCCCTGTCCCAGAACGATTTATAATTTTAATTTTACTGTACTCTCTCTCTCTGGTTTGTGTCTCTACCATTTGTCTGCGTGTTGAAAATGCAACCGCTTGAATAGTTCCCAGTGCACTGCTTTCCCCACGCAGTCGTGCCTGTTCTTGTAGCCATTTCTTATTCTTCTTCTGCTTCTTCTTTTTTTCGTCTTCTTTTTCTTTATTTAATTATTTTAATAATGTTTATTGTTGTCATTTTATAGTTATTATTTCTATGACTATGACGCCAATAATATTATCATTTATCAGCTATTTATTCTTATAACTAAGTATTTGTCATGCTATATGTAAGAGATTTAAGAGAGAGAGAGAGAAGGAAAAATATATAGAGAGAGGGGAAACATATATAAATGAATACATAGAGACATTTGTAGATACATGAATGTGCACTCTCCTCTACCTCAACACATTTATTAATAAATATACATAAATATATTAGCGGGAGTAGATAGATAGATAGATAGATAGATAGATAGATAGATAGAGTAAACATATAAGAACGTTTGCTGGATAGATAGATAAATGTGCGCACAACCCGTTTAGTATTTACACAAAACGAAGGTTAATAATGGATACGTATATATATATATATATATATATATATATATATATATATATATATATATATATATATATATATATATAAGAGACTGATACATTAATAGGTACTACGGGATTGGGATAAGTAGATAGATAACTAGAACATAAGATAGATAGATAGCTGTGCAGATATTTAATCCGATATTAACGTTTTGAACAGAACGATAGGACAGACAGATGCTACAGAAATAATGCGCCTGCCAATTCGTCAGCGTGAAAAATAAAAGGCACAAAAAACGAACTCCTAAAAAGCTAGCAGCGAATTCTCGCCTGAAAAAGAGGAGGACATTACAATATGTAATGAATGTAGTTAACCTTTATAGTCAATGATTTTTGCTTGGTGCAGATACCAGAAGATTAGAGAGGCGAACTGTGAGTTAATAATATCGGCGGCGCAGGTAGACGCGTATAGTTGAACGTTAGTGGAAATTATCAGGGGAAAAATATAGATGAAAATATATAAATAAAATATGGATGTGGTATGAAAAACGTGGTTCGATAAGGAATGAATATCAGAGACGGATTTCAAAGGGAAGAACGATTTCTTTTTGTGTTATCTTAGGTAAATAGATAGATAAAGAGATAAGCGTGGGTCGGAAGATTGACGTTGAAAGGAATGCGGGGTTAGCTTAAAAGGGAAAATGAAGGGAAAGGAGAAGAGATGTAGACGATGGTTGTGACCGCAAAAGAAAAAAAAGAAAGAAAAAAAAGAAAGAGAGAAAAAAAAGAAAGAACGAAAAAAGAAAGAATGATAGTCTATATAGAAATTAGTGGTTGAAAGAAAAAAGATATAGGAGGAAATGGAGAAAGAAAGGGATTGTAAAAAGGGAGAACATGGGAAAGAAAGTATTTTATAAAGACAGAGTAATGAATGAGAAAGAAAGAAGGAAAAATACATGAACAGAGACAAAAATCGAGGGAAATAAAAAGAAGAAGGGAGAGAAAAGAAAGATCTAAATAAAGAACAGAGAAAAGAAAAGGTACAAAAAGTAAATAATGAAGAAACTGAATTAATATAACAAGAAAGATAGTCCGTAAACAAATTGTATGGAGAAGGGAAAAGAAAAAAGGAAAAGCAGAATAACAGGAGAGGGAGTGGAAAATGAGAGAATATGAGAAAGGGGGAAAAGAAATATCCCGAATTATAATTAAAGAAGTGAGTAAGATAACAAGAAAAAAGAAAGGAATAGACAGAAAATACAAACGACGAAAAGAGAGGGTAGACAAACTAGAAAAAAACAGAAAGCAAGAACGAATAGAAGAACAAAGAACGTATGAGAAGAAAAAATGCAAGACGAAATTAAAATATGTCAAATAAAAACAATAGGAAATGAGAACGAAAAAGAGGGAAAAGAAAAAGAAAGCTCAGGAAAAATAAGAAAGAAGAGAAGAATAAAGAAATAAAGAAACGAAGGGGAATAGCAGATAAGGAAAATAAAAAACGAATCAACGATATGCAGATTGAAAGAGGATAAGAACGCACGTTTGAAAAGAAAGAAAGTGTATAAAAAAAGCCTGCAATTAAAAATGAAAGGGAATAAAAATAAAAGAGGAAAGGAAGTGGGGAAAGGAAAATAAAAAAGATTGCAAGGAAAGGAAGTTATGATAAAAAAATAATATAAAAGAGGAAATACAGAAAGAAATGAAAACAGAAAACAAAGATTAAAAAAGAAATTGTGAGGAAAATAAGAATAACGAAACCAAATAATAAAAAGGGATGATAATGAAAGAAAAGGAATTCATTAAAGAAAACTAGAAAGAATGAAGGAAGAACAAGAACAACGAGATAGAAAATGGAAGAAGAAATAATAGAAAAAAACGCAAGAAATGATAGAAGGGAAAACAAAATAATGAAAGAAAGAAAAAAGAAAGGGAACACAGTTGAAGGAAAACATATAAAGAAAAAAAAAGAAGAAAGAAAATAAGAAATAAAGTAAATGGAGATGTGTTTTGAGAAAACAGTTGAATGAAGGGAATGGAGAGTATTTGAAGGAATTAATGTTTAATTTTACTTCAGTCGAAGTTCTCAGAAATCAAGGGGCCCCTTCCTGGGGTTAACACTTGATCTCTATATGAGATACATGGATACCCGAATATTCTTTTAAAATTCTCCTTTATTTCTCAAACATTGAGTTAGTAACAAAGTTAAGAATAATAAATTTCTTCTCTCCCCGACTGACCAGTCAAGTGTGTCATAGTATATCTTTGGTGGTGGTCTGTTGGTCTTACCGGATTCCAGGACAAGAATTCATCTAGTCTGGTGGAGTATCCAGCTACGTGGGGTTACTTGAGGTAACATCACTAGGAGAAGATGCACTATTCCTCGTATGAGGGGATCTTATTTGTGCTGCGGATACTATGTGATTTTGAATATTTGGTTAGGGTTTACTTGTAGGGGTAAGTATCCTCATGTCAGGTTGTCCTGACAAACCCTTGTACAGAGAGACTGAAGACACTCGAGGATTGTGTCTAGTAGGTAATTAAACTCTCCAGTAGGCAATTCAAACTCCCCAGTAGGTAATTCAAATTTACTGTATGAATGAAAGAGTGGCGAATAAAGTTAGGTGGAAAGTGTTCAATTTATGCTCGAGAGAGACAAAGATATAAATAGCGAGAGAGGGAGGGAGACAGAGAGAGAATAGTAAAAATATGATTCCATGAAATGACTATGGCCATTTGTTTGATATGTGTGGTAACAATGTATACATTCTTGAGTTAAGTCGGAAAGTCTCAACTAGAGGGAATTACAAAGAGGTAAATAAATAAATAGACATTTACATAAATGATTTTACAAAGTTATAGGAGTTTATAAAGAAACGAAGAGAGGGATAGACAGAGAAAGAGAGGACACATTATATAAAAAAGTGTAAAAATGGCAGTTGTCATACAATGAAATAGAAAGTGCGTAAATACGTTTGGAAAAAATAAAAATACAAATAAATAATGAGATGTAAGAGCAAAAACAGAGAAAGAGAATGCATATATAATTTTTAAAAAACGCCCCCAACATGACTAGTGTGATATTATTAAACTATTTTTAATAATTGACAAAAATGTGTCTAAAACCAAATGAAAATATCTTAAAAACGATATATATATATATATATATATATATATATATATATATATATATATATATATATATATATATGTGTGTGTGTGTCTGGGTGTGTGTGGAGAGAGAGAGAGTGAGAGAGTGAGAGAGAGAGAGAGAAAGCGAGAAAGAAAAGACAGAGAGAGGACGGGTGGAAGAGAATGCATTTATAAGAAAGCAATGCTAAAAATGGCAAGTGTACTATTATTAAACTATTTTTAAGTAAACTAGATTAATATCAATAGGACTTTAAAAAATACTTTGAAACATAGATAGTGAGAGAGAGAATGCATACATAAGAAAGCAATTGAAAATTACCAAGTGTAATATTGTTAAACTATTTTTAAATAAATGAAAACAATATGTACGAAACGAAAAATTAAATTATTCTATAAAGATAGAGGGGTAGATAAATAGACCGACAGAGAGAATGCACACGTTAGAAAGCAATGCTGAAAAATGACAAGTGTGATAATATTAAATGATTCTCTCTAAATTATTACAAATAATATGCATGAAACGAAAAACAACATTTCCTTTTAACATATATATATATATATATATATATATATATATATATATATATATATATATATGTGTGTGGGGGTGTGTGTGGGTGTGTGTGTGTGTGTATATATTCATATATATATATATATATATATATATATATAGTGAGAGAGAGGGGGAGAGAGAGAAAGGCAGACAAGAAAAGAAATGCAGCAATGACAGTTCTAATACTATTAACGAATCTTCTTTGAAAAGAAGTGTCGTGGAAACTAAATTATGAATAAATGAGCGTATATGTTAAAAAGAATGATAGTCCATCAAATAAAAATAAATGATAGCACGTCTGTTTAAAGAGATAGGGAAAGATGTGAAGGAGGATAAAATGGGGGTAAATGACAGTTCTAATACTATGAAATATTCTCTTTTAAAAAAGAGGACAACAAGGTAGAAATTGTATTAATAAACAAAAAGACAAGGATATCTTTTGAAAAAAAATGTTCAGTTCTATTAAATTAGAATACATGCTTTAATGAGAAAAGCAGAGCGGGGAACAGAGTAAATGAGGGAAGGAGAGAGAGAGAGAAAAAAAAGGGATGAGTGAGGGAGAGAGAGGAAGGGATGGAATACAATGATAAAAGAAGTGAGAAATGACAGAAAAGTATTTATTTTTTCAATAGAAGGTAAATAAGTTAAATAAAGAAAACAGGAAACTAGTTAATTAGACCGGTAACTCACAAATTATTAAATGAGTGTGTGAGACATGAATATATATATATATATATATATATATATATATATATATATATAGATATATATATAGATATAGATAGATAGATAGATAGATAGATAGATAGAATTAGATGGAGACAGGTAATATTAGCAAAAAGGAAGTGGCAAACAATTATGATAGAATGAAAGTGAGAAAGAAAAAAGAAACAACTTTCAAAAGGCGGAAAAAAGTACAAGAAAAATCAAAATTAGGCATATCAATATCAAAAAATGTTGTAAATAAATTATAAAACAGTTTTTTTAAAAAGAGTATGAGGGAAATAATATTAAGAAATGCAAAATTGAGGTTGATATAGAATTATTATCATTGTTTTTTTAATAGGAAAACATATGATGAAAAATAAAATTGCAAAAGTATATAATAAAAAGAATACATTTCAAACAATCGTAGTTCAAAGAAAAACAAATCAATGATAAAACTTTTTTTAAAAAGAAGAGAAATAATATTTTAAATTAAAAAAATGAAATGCAAACAACAGTTGTACTGCTATTAAGCAGATATATTTTTAAATATGAAAAAAAATCGCTGAATATAGAGAATACAGAAGCGCATGAATAAATATGTATATATAAAATCGGGATATATTTGAAAAGATCGGTAGTTCCCACCAGAAGAGGAACAGTTCCTGCTTCTCGGCTGTACTGAAGTGGAAATGCTAGTCGTAACGGGGTGGTTGTTATAGTAGTAATAAAACGAGAGGAGGAGGAGGAGGAGAGAGAATACGGAAAGGTAGGAGTGGAGAAAAGTGCTATAGCATAGTGAGGGGGTGGCTGAGGAGGAGGCTGCGGCGGCGGTGGAGGCGGCATGTGCTTGCTCTGGACGAATATCACCGATGGATAAAAGTAATCAGAAAAACAGCGACGGATACAACACAACAACAACAACAACAGCAGCGAAAACAACAACAACAATCATCAAAACTACACAAAGCCTAATCTGTCTACCATGACTACCACTACGACGGCTAAACAACTTTAATTTCAACAACTTTAATCATGCCTTTTATATACAAGACTACATGACGAATTAAAAGGATGGAAACGACAAGACATCTGACGCAACAGCTCTGACGACAAAACATATGCACGATATTTAAAAATTAAAGAAAAAGAACTAAACGCCCCGGAATATACAACTACTTATTAATACATATTCTATACGTATGAATTTTTAACGCCAATAGATTAGAGGTTCGATTATCTTCAGGTTTCACTACTCTCTCTCTCTCTCTTTCTCTGTCTCTCTCTCTCTATCTCTCTATCTCTCTCTCTCTTCCTCCCTCTCTCTCTCTCTCTCTTTCTTCCTCTCTCTCTCTCTCTCTTTCTCTCTCTATGGCTCTTATCTATCCTCTATATCTCCATATACGCTTATGATTTATCTCTCGTTAGATTAGCTTAATGCTATTTATTTCCAATACTGCGTCAAGCGGCGTATGAACCATTGCTAACAAGCAGGCTTTTTTTAAGCCCGAGGACTTAATACTACCAAAAAAAAGCGACTTATATGAAAGGCGCAGCGAGGAGACAGTTGCTTCAACGTTGACTTGGTATTGTAACTGCTACACGAGTTAACTGTTCGCGTTCTCCGTCTTCCCTTCAAAGTAAGAGGCGCTACACACACAAAAAAAAGTGGGAATATTACGACAGTTATTAATTACCCGTATTGTTGCTATCACTCTGGCATTTACCTTTGCAACGAAACCGAGAGTTTTATCAAATATACCAAGACAACAACAAGGGGAAAAAACATGTACAAGGAAAAATAATTATTTAAAAACAATGAGAAAGGAATATACAAATAATTAAACCAACAACAAAAAATAAAGAAAGATTTTGGACCCGGATACCCTGACTATTACATCAACGTCCTTCACTTATTTTACTCTTTTTGTTTTGCCCATATAACCGTTGATATTGTTATTTTGAATATACTCATTTTGCTTTGCTTTTTTATACAACCCAGTCCGCCCCCCTCTCTCTCTCTCTCTCTCTCTCTCTCTCTCTATATATATATATATATATATATATATATATATATATATATACGAATTATATATATACACACACACACATATATATATAAATATATATATATATATATGTAAATACCAAATCGTTGAACACATTCCCTATCTTGTCTCGTAAGACTACAGAGAGAAAGACGCACACACACACACACACACACACGCACACACCCACACACGCACACTCACATATACACACATAACATTGAGTAGTGAGTATCGGTACATTTTGATACAGATAACTTAAATTTGAAAATATATAAAAAAATTACAAACGCATAGAGGAATTAAAAAAAAAAGGAAGAAATATACCCTGACGGCCGGTATAAATAAAAAATGAGAAAGAGACACGCACACAATTATAAATTCCATACACGACACTCAAAGTACGCACACAATAAGCATAATAATAATCATAATAGTAATAACAACACTAATAATAACATTAATAATGACAACACTGATCTCGACGGCATAGCGCAAAACCCGTCGCTTCCCTCGTTTTCTACCGTCTCCCTGTGGTTCGGTTTCGCTTGCCCTGTCATTCTTACGCTCGCTACAGGGGCGATACTTATGTTTAAACACGTTAATGCAGCAAATGCCTCCGTCGTATAGAAACTTATAAAAAATATCGAGCAGAATATCGAGGCATAAAACAGTGACTTGAAATCACAATTCTCTCCCTAATAATAAAGTAAAACTCATCGAAAAAAAAAAAAAAAAATGTAGAAAACTTGATTTAATGAATAATGCAGCTTACACCATTTACTGTTTGTTTTTTACTTTACATTTAAGAATTTTTTTATTTTTGTATATCCTTCGCGTATTTTGATGATTTATTTTCTTTAAATAGAACCCCTACACGCACTTTATTGTTTTTCAGTAAAAGCAATCATAACCTATCACAATATAAACTAACCAATACTGTTTAACGCATTTAATATATATGTGTATAAATATCAACATAAATATATACACACATATATATATATTTATCTGTAAATTTTAACGTCAACCTATCTGCATTATATATATATATATATATATATATATATATATATATATATATATATATATATATATATATATATATATATTCACATGTATGTTTGTGTATCTGTGGACACACGTTCAGATTAACTTCACCGTGTGAACCTATCTCACAAATACGTACGCCATACGCGCACCCACACCGACACGAGAACCGTGCGACGATTGCCCCCAAACACATTTTCTGTGGTGATCAAAAGCTGCCAGCCTCGTGCTCCACCTGTATGCGAAACGAGTAGAAATATCTACACATATATATGTATATACCGAAGAATTGCTGCTCAAACGAAAACCCATGGCTCGTTATCCGTGGATTTTGGGGGAGATTACCTTTTGGATTTTAACTCCTTTAATTCAGCTTATGACGCTACAAGCAGTACCAGGTAAGTGCATTCTTTTCAGCAGGTAAAAATAAACGCTACTGTCGACACAACTTTTATTGTTTGTCGTATGGTTTTCTTTCCTTTACTCGTCGTGCACCTGTCCTGAATTGAAGTTATACAAACGTTACCAATAAGCTGGTTAAATTTGGATCAGACATATTAGTAGAATAATGCATTAACCTAACAAATTTGAAGTCTATCTGAGAAAATGAATGAGGAAATTATATATATATATATATATATATATATATATATATATATATATATATCATGAATAGCATGAACGACACTCGAAGTAAGCACATAACACTGATAATAATAATAATTATAATAATACTAATTCCAGTCATGATATCGACAGACAAATAAAAAACTAATATAATTATATATATTTAAACGCGTCAAGCTGTCACGATTGGTAGAGCAAAAATGGTGTGCTCGCTACGTCTAACCACACTAATGAGGCTTGAACAGACGAAACAGCTGTATGTGGCTAAATGATATATATATATATATATAATTTATATATATATATATATATATATATATGTGTGTGTGTGTGTGTGTGTGTGTGTGAGTGGATGTGTGTGTGTGTGAATTAAAGTGTATTTTCCTTTCAAGTTAAAATCGTATTTAACCACACTAATGAGGCTTTAACAGAGGAAACAGCTGTCTGTGGCTAAATAATATATATATATATATATATATATATATATATATATATATGTGTGTGTGTGTGAGGGGGTGAAGTAAAATGTATTTTCCTTTCAAGTTTAAATAGGATTTTTGATAAGAAATATCACAACTCCAAATAGTTATAATAAAGAAATACACTGTGTCGGAATTTGTTAAATGGATAGGTTGCCTAAAAATCCACACCGTTGATTACTAATCGTTTCTAAACGATAGTTTACAGGAGGTGGCTGGGTTAACCATTACTACAGGTGGTAATAATTAAGAATAGCATACAAATTAGCACGTCCACCCGGTAATGTCTGACGGAACAAGAATAATCTCCCCGCTTAGATTGCATTAATGCTCGAATTCGAAAACCGAATTAGGTAAACTAGTTCAATATAAAGATTGCCAAGTTCAAAAAGATGCACCTTTAAGACGGTCGGAGGTTACATCGGTTAAAACGTGAAAATTACGGCCAAACTTTGAATAGTAGTTCAGATGTACCAAATAATGCAAATTATTTACTATTCTCTATAACATTTTCTTCATGAGTAACTTGGTGATATCACTACAATTCCTTTATTATAAACAATACCTTTTTTTTTTTTAGAAAGTACTTTTTTTTTAAACAGAAGAAAACTATTATATATATTTCTATGCTCTGGACTCCATAGGGATAACTGATATTTTCACGGAAATATAACCATATCATACAACAGATATCTATTATATTATACATAGCACTATTCAGATTGTCATCAGTTTCAATGTTTTGCGAGTAGATTTAAAGTCGTATGTTAAAGTTCGTGCTAACTGTACATCATGCATGGGTTTCAGTAAGTTAGTGTTTCAGTGAGTGTGTGAGTACGTAGTTGTGTAGTTGTGAAACCTTTCTAAAGACGCCGGTCAGTAAGATGAGGTGTAATACTGACCATTCAAATCAAAAAACGAACCCACAGACACAACAACACACATCAGGCGTACACATGTGTTATAACGGATATTGTTGTATTGTTGATGTCGATGAGAACACATGAAGAACTTATGACTTTCTTATATTTATATTAATCTATGTCAGACTTGTATAACCCTTCCTTTACATAACGCACATTACATGATAAATACACAATGATATGTTTATTTTTTTTTAATAATTAAAGGCAAACTCAGTCGTAAACCACGTCCTCTGGGCACACACTTAAAATCGGATGCACTACAGAGGCTAGTATATGTTTCATTGCCGATGACATTAACAAATAAAAC
>OY744515.1:224515737-224525737 GCA_963556195.1 Sepiola atlantica | reverse complement strand
CAAGAATAGTATATACGCTAGACAAAAATACTAAAACTAATGGTTCGCTATTTTACCTTACTTTACATATTGGAAGTCCATGTATTTCTAAAACCACCAACCTTCGCATTTTATGTTTCTACTAGCGAACTTACTACGACTATTTTCTTTTAGAGCTTTTGTGTGTTATTCAGTTATTCAAAAGCACGACTATTTATTGTATATAATATATTGGATCTTCGATAGAACATAGGTTCGTGCGGCAATTAATAGTTGCGATTGGTGTAAGATCAGAAACGTTTAGATTATCACATACTTACTTTTAAATTATGATTGAAAGCAGGAATTACTATTTATCCGAGAATTAAAATACCTCAAAAATCTTTCGAATTTCGAAGTGTTACAATAAAAAAGTAATACACTCTAGTCAGCCATTATACTGTACCATTATCGTTAAATTTAAAAGTAAATCTGATACCATAAAGTTTTAAAGAAATTTCATTTAATAATTAAGATTAACCATTTTTACATATTATAAATAAAAATGATATCTAGCATATGTTTATATTGTACCCTACAACATTCGAATGTAATCATGAAGCATAAAGATGACCTGCATTGTTAATTTATATCCCTAGACTAAAGAGCAAGATGATTTTCTCACACGTCCTTACCCATCAAAGCAGATAATACCTACGTGAGTACATATTGCGGTACAATACTGCAATTACGTCGATAGGGAAATGGTTTGAAAAATATATTTTAACTCTCTTAATCAACGTGTTATATTCTGCATTTTAAACATTCACAAAATACGCAATCAACACACAAACACACACACACACACACACACATATATATATATATATATATATATATATATATATATATATCAATAACATCATAACAACCTCTATGTGAGCCTACTTACCTACGCAGAGACCGACCTGCATCATGTCTTATGGTAGTACGATTACAAATACTTAACTCATACATTTTATTATTTTTTGCGTCATTAGAACCCTCGACCCAGACCCGTGAATTACCCGCTAATACAATTTATTGACAATTCATGAAAACGGGTAGTCCGATAACAATCATACAGACACCAATATCTTGACTCGTGAATTTCATGACAACAATAAATATGTTTAGAAGACCCCTCTACGTATGCCGTTGCCACTGCATATCTTCCTTAACTACCATAGTAGTATTACCCGATGACATGTCCCTATAACTCTTATAATAATTAGAAGAAGAAGAAAAAAAGAACAACAACAAAAACAATAAATACAATAACAACACGAAGAATTAAAATAATTTGAATAATAAGAATAATATTGAATCTTGAATATTGGAAGTGTGACGCAGTTACATTTTCTGTATTCTATAATGGTAAGTGAAGATTTAAGACTCGAGAAAGGTGAGCACCAGCCAAACCTCTACTGGGAAAGTGCAAAGTGCACTGGGACCTTGGCGAGGGGTTCCGCCAATCAAATTCCAGAGAAGATCAACATTCGGTGATAGGGAGAAATCAGTGGTAAACGACTGTTACGATAACGAAAAATTACTCGCAACGGTATGGAAAGAGGTAGTGAGTTCTGTTAATCTGGTGAGACTTATTGTTACTCAGACTCCAGGGAACAAAACTGGCTGTTATCACTGTGCAATCACTGATAATGATTGTTTGAAAACCCGACGTGAGTAAATAATACTAATAAATCTACTACTACTACTACCACTTATGATAATAATAATAATAATAATAATAATAATAATAATAATAATAATAATAAAACGCACACACACATATACATGCAGACACCAGCTTCGGCTGATATACCACATAAGCATCATAAAGGTTCAAGAAAGATGCACATACCAAGGAGGAAGTGCATTAACTAGACCGCCACTTGAAAGGAAGGGAGAATACTTAACGAATTGGGGAGGCTTATTTCCACTTAAATTAGAGACAAGATCAACGGTAGGTGCCATCTAAAAATCTAGAGTAAACGAATATTGCGATAACGCAAAATGATTCGCAATTGTTATGAAGACTTGGAGAGTGCTGGGAATGTAAGGAGACTCGTTAGCACTCAGAATCCAGCGAACAACACTGGTTATTGTCAGTGAGAAATCCTTAATAATGACTTGTGTTAAAACTCTTCGGGAGTTACTAATGATATTAATAATCCAACTAATTGACATACACTCGCACACATAAGTAACTAACACAATTCCCCATACACACATACATAGTGTTCGAAGCCCCCCCCCCAAAGATCCCCTTTGTATTAACCACACTGGCTTATAGGAGAAATCATTCACCTTCGCTAAGTAATGTTGCCACTAGTGACAGCATTAAGCTGAATACTCTAGCAGACTATATGAATTTTTGTCCTGGAATCCGGTAACAATAAGAGCTCACAATAAAGATAACATAGTTAACTGGTCAATTTGGAGGAGAGAAATTAATGTTAGTATCTTCTTTACTAACTCAACATTTCACAGATGAATGAGAATAGAATATTCGAATATCTATGTATCTCATATAAGATCAAGTGTTAGCCTCAGGAAAGGCCCCTTGATTTCTGAGAAATTCAAATAAAGTAAAAGAAAACAAAATAAACTTTGAATGCCTACTAGATTATGTGCTCGAGTCTGTAAGGTTTCTCTATACAGATATTTGTCAGGATAACCTGGCATGAGGATACTTCCCCCTATAAAGTACACCCTGACCAAATGTTTAATATAACATAGTATTCGAAACCTAAATAAGATCCTCTCGCTATGACTACACACTGGCTTATACGCGGAAGGGTGCACCTTTTCTAAGTGGTGTTGCTTCGTGTAACAGCACTTAGCTGGATACTCCACCAGACTAGATGAACTCTTGTCCTGGAATCCTGCAAGTTTAAGAGACCACAAAAAAGATATACTATAACATAAGTAACTGTTCAAAAGAGAAGA
This sequence comes from Sepiola atlantica, assembly GCA_963556195.1. NCBI lineage: Eukaryota > Metazoa > Mollusca > Cephalopoda > Sepiida > Sepiolidae > Sepiola > Sepiola atlantica. Next base: position 224,522,788 of record OY744515.1, on the reverse strand, counting down.
AAAACAATAATGTTTCTTCATTCTTCGAACAGAATGAGGAACATTATTGTTTTTCTTCTTATTAAAAGTTAAAGGATAATTTTTATGGAACACTCGGCTATCTGTGTATCTCATAGAGATATCAAGTATGAGCCCCAGGAAAAGAGGGTCCCTTGATTTCTGAGAACTTACACTGGTGTAAAATGAAACAAAAAGTCAAAGGAATAGATTTGATGCCACTCACGTTTGGGTAAGTACCATCAACCCCTTTTCAGCTGCTCGTCTAAAAACTATGAAATGATAATAAAACTGTACAAATACATGGGTGTTGTAAGTTTTAACATTATGGTTATAATCTCGCACCGATTAAACACGCATACTTGAATAATTCATTTACTAAACTTTTTTAGTTTTACTATTTAAATAAATAAGCCATTATTTTTAAATTGAATCATTCATGGCGATGTTAATAAAGAAACTAATGAATTAATACACATACACTCAGAGGGAGATAGACAGAAAAATGTAAGGGTGGTACAAAGATATATATATATATATATATATATATATATATATATATATATATATATATATATATATATATATATATGTATATATATATATATGTATATATATATATATATATATATATATATATATGTATATATATATATATATATGTATATATATATATACATATATATATATATATATATATATATATACATATATATATATATATATATATACAAATAAGGGCGGTGCAAAGATATATATATATATATATATATATATATAAAGCGAGACAAGACGGAGAAAGAGATAAAGATAGAGAGAGAGAGAGAAGGGGGGAGAGAGAGAGAGAGAGGGGGAGAGAGAGAGAGATGAAGGCGGATGGAAAAAGGATGATGGAAAGGGGAAAGAGAAAGTAAAAATAGCGGAAAGATATTTATATATTTATATACATTTATATATATATATTGAGAGAGAGAGAGAGAGAGACAGAGAGACACAGAGAGAGAGAGAGATGCATAGAGAGAGAGAGAAAGAACATTGATTGAAGAATGAATAGATAGAGAGATATAGTAAACGAAATACATATGAGGGAGATATTCAAGGTGATGGAAGGAGATAGAGAGAGAGAGTAAGATACACACACACGATATAATGCTTGACATTGTGAGAAGGAATGTGGACCCCTACTTTTGAATAATAAAATCTGAAGAAAAATGGCGACTAACCAGGGTGCGCCCGTAATGCCCCCCATTCCCACCCTATATGAGACTTGTATCGTCCATCGGGAAGAGGGGGTTACTTTCAAGAGTATACAGGCAGAATCATAAAAGGCAGCTTTAGGCCGGCAGTTAAGTACTCTCTAAGCGCTTGCATACACAAAAGAGTGTGACAGATGTGAATTGTTAATTCCTACAAACCCAAAAAATGAAAAACGATAATTACGTGCAAACAGACTTCCATAATGTCTGAGGCTATATTTACATAGCTATTACAACAGTTTGTGATGAATTTACCATCATTTACTGACGAAATGTAAGCGTGAATTAAAAAATACCTCATTTGAATATGGAGAGACAATGGATAACCATTGTAAGGATAGGTAGTCGAGGAGGCTTTGCAAAGTGATGCGATAAAAGAAACGGAGACAATTTTATTTTTATTCAAATCCAGAGTGACACTTTTTTTGGACCTGGATTTTTCCAAGATTAAAAACCGACCTTGTGTCTAACACAGCCCTCATAGAGAGCGAAGTAAATAGAGATTGATTGCCCAATTTGTTAAGTTTAATTGTCCAGACTACCCTATTATTTAACCCATAGCCTAAGGAAGGGTATATAAAGTCGTACTTTTTTCATGTTATTAGTGCAATAATACCATAGCTACAAAAGATATAGAACACGGCCTTCCAAACACACAATTAAGTAAAAGTGTCTGATGCGTACTGTGTAAGGTTAGCATGCAACTCTCCTGGTCGTGTGTGAATAAAACGCAAGCTTCTTCTCAAATAAAATAGTTCGCTAAGACAATTTTATTTCCATACGTATCATATAATCTTTCGCCCTCTTTTATTAAAATATTGGATCGCCTGATCGCCGAAGATGCAATGCAAAATGAAGTAACTTTTTCGAATTTCATCTGATGACGTTGTAGTGTCGAACGTAAAACTCGAACTAAATCATACTGTATTAGGCATTGGGCTATCTTCAAAGTTTATTATCTGTTTCGTCCAAAGATAGTACAACAATATCGTTGTGGCCGCGTTCGCGAAAGGCGTCGATAGAATAGAAATATCTGTACGTCTGGCAGCAATATACAATAGTAATCTTCTTTAGCCAATGTAATGCTGATTATTTGTCTACGATTAATTTGGAACACATGGAAGGTGTTGCTATATCTTAGGTTGATTTCGCGGTCATAACCTTTCCAACGTTATCAATGCGAAAATAAAATATCATAGATAATAAGGGTTTAATTCGGTACTGAGTATCTCATAGTCCACCATTGTCTGCTTTTGGCCTAGAAGTTACACACTGCATATTAACTCTCTAAACTTATAGGTCCAGCATCCTCTACCAATCTCCATCCTGCGTGCTATCGCCGCAATAGTGCATCTCCACTAAATGCTTTCATGAAATTATCGCACTTGTATCCCGCAAGTCAAATACTCTCGAACACTCCGACTTCCAGCAACAAACTCCCACCTCATTTATTATCGAAATCCTTAGATACTGGAAAACTTTCTATTTTAATAGCTTCCTTTTTTTTAATTCACTCCCTGCTTCATGTATCCTCGACTCTATCAACATACACGAATTTAAATGTAATGTGAACAAACATAGTGTTGCACAAATCCCCATTTAGGATGCCCCCGACAAAGTTGGGCTCTATATGCCTTGTTTGGTGTAAATACACCTAAGTACAATTAAATTGTTTAGGTATTAATTTAGATAAGCATCGATGATTTATATTTTTGCGATTATTCGGACTACTATTCTTAGTTTGATTGCATCTTTACCAACGTTTGAGGCGATTTAACCTCACAACTTTTTCTGGTTTCACTTTTTCGAGCCCGCAAATATTTACGGAATTAACAACAAAACCTCCAGTTAACTAAACGAAGTACACTTCTCTAGCCTCGTCACAAGAAAAAAAAGTCTACCCAGCCATGGCTTAGATTAAACGAGAGCCGTCTGCGCTGGTAGTTTAAAAAAATAGTTTGAAATGTAATATATGTTCCCGAGTTCGATATAGAGATCCTCAAGGTCAAAAAGATACACTTGAAAGAAGTCGGAGGTAACATCGGCCGAAACGTTGTGAAAACAACACGCAAGAATGAAATAGAAGTCCGACTAATCCAAATGATACATACGCAAATATATCGACACACGGACGCACACGCAAATTTTAAGAAACGTGAGGAGAACATATATAAACAGCAGGGAACATTTTATATGAAAAAAGAAAAAAAATATCGAAAAACAACAGCGAAGAAACAAAGGGTTGATATGTTTACACATCTCACCGCGAGAGTAAAGTTAGACACAAGGTCGATTTTAATGTGTGAAAATGCATCTTCTCTCCCTAGAGGTACACCTTCAGTGGCCGAAAAAAATACGATTGCCTCAGTTTAGAAGAGTTATCCTTCACTGACCGCGAACAGAATAAGATGAAGTATACGATTAGAACAGGTGCGCTCTTTTGCTCTAAAGCAAACGGTAAAGGATTCCGTTATTACTTGTCTCTCTACGAAGGAAAAGTTAGATGCAAGGTTGGCTTTTAAAGTGAATAAAATTTAGGTTTACATAAACGTGCACTCTGTACTAGGAGGAAAATACAAAATTGCCTCAGTCTAGAAAGATTCCATCTTTTATTACCGAGGACAAAATAGATGAAGTGTAGTAGCAGAACAGATACTATACTAGACTCCTAGCCAAAACGAATTATGTTTAGGCAAATAATTGCAATTATTAAAGGGGTTCACGCACAAATCGAGAATTGCTAAATAACTGTTGCTTTATAGTAATTATTTTTTAGCAATGTAGCATCACTTTACATTATTATAAGCGTGACAGATATACAACCATTCTACGACAAATTTACCATGACAGACCGATGAAAATTCTATATAAAACTTGATTGTGACAGAACGACGAAAAAGCTATTTAAAACTTAAGCATGACAGACAGACTAAAATGCTATTTTAAATGTTATCGTGACAGACCGACGGAATTCTATTTTAAATTTAAGTGTGACCGACCGACAACAATGCTATTTGAAATTTAAAAGTGGCACACCAATAAAAATGTTACCTAAAATGTAAACGTTACAGACCAATGAAATTTCTATTCAAAACCTAAGCGTTACAGATCGTCAAAATAGTATTTCAAATTGAAGCGTGACAGACCGACAAAAGAGCTATATAAAACATAGGCCTCACGAACAAACAAAATTGTTATTTTTAATTTAAGCATGACGTAAAAGTTATTTCAAACCTAAAGGCGACAGACTGAGGAAAATTCTATTTACAACTAAAGTAGTCGAAACCGACGCAAATGTGTTTTTCTTTTCAAATATAAACGTGAAATATCGATAACCGACGAACAATAATTGTTAGAGCGGTGATTGGACGAATCAGAACAAAAAGAACTATCCGGCCAAATATTAAAAAAAAATTGAAATTACCAACCAAACTTATTTTAATTAGATTTTTTAAATTCATTTTTACTTTATTTAATTCGGTGTGTTATTCAACTATTTATCGATTTCAGACTTTATATTTACAGTTAAAAGAAGTATTATCGACCTATCTTACTAAAATGTTTATATAAAGGAAACGAAAACTTTGTTGGGTTTACATTTGAGAAAGAAAGAAAACCAATTCTTTCCCCGTTTGCCACTGTGTCAACGCTAGACATGAAATCCGTTTGACGTGCGGGGGAAAAAAAGCTACAACGGAACCATATACGTCCGTTAACGTGTCTCTTATGTATTAACACTGCCATTATCTGTAGAATTGGATGAAAAAGATCGAAATAGTTGAACATATTGTTCGACTTATTATTGTCAAAGACAGCAAGTAAGGTATTCTTGCATTTTTATTATATAATCGACAAAAATAGATATTACAAGCGTACAGATGAATACACATATATGTGGAATATACAGATAGAAAACTGGACAGACAGTCAGCTCGACTGAGGGATGAAGAGGTATACCCTCATAAGAGTCTTAAAAAATATACGTTCAATAAACAATTCATTATTAAAAATATATTAAATATACGTATCTATATTTGAAAAACGTTCATATAGAATCAATAGAAAAACAGTTTATCATCTTGTAATCATCAGATCCTACATATGTGTGTATATATGTGCGTGTGTGTCCGTTTCTATACTCATGCATATACATCATATAGGTATTTATGAAAAATAGTGTGTATATATATATATATATATATATATATATATGTATGTTATATATTTTTGTATTTCACTTCTTATTCGTTGAAGTATTAATATAAGTATAAAGAATCATTCTTTAAGAAATAATTTTAAGCTGCTGTGTGCGACCTCATTCAGTGTAAACTATCTCTATCCACATATGAATCTATCTATCTATCTATCTATCTATCTATCTATCTATCTATCTATATATTTATATATATATATATATATATATATATATAGAGAGAGAGAGAGAGAGAGAGAGAGGGAGACAGACAGAGAGAGAGAGAGAGAGAGAGAGAGAGAGAGAGATGTATATCAATAAATGTATGTATATATATATATATATATATATATATATATATATATATATATATATATATATATATATATATATATATACATACATTTATTGATACATTTATCACTCTTTTTTCTTATATCTATATATATATATATATATATATATATATATATATATATATATATGTGTATAATTATTAAGCGGTAACAAGCATTCAGCCCTATTGAATTGATGGACATTTAAAAAGTCTCATAATAATAAAGTACGAAAACGAACTTAAATAAGAAAGAGATATTCTAAAATATGTAAAACTTCAGCTTCATAGAACCATAATAAAATATACATAATTACCTTGAATAAAAATGTAGTCTTAGATATATGTAATATATATAATACATGTATTTAAACACACGTAAACATGCACGCACATATATACATACTTAAATACACCTACATATACATACATATATATATATATATATATATATATGTGTGTGTGTGTGCGTGTGTGTACATATATCTGTGTGCGTGTACTGCTACGTTTATCCTATTATCATTTTATTTGCATTCATTATTAATATAGCTATCTCTAAAAAAGATGAAGAGCATTTCATTTGTCATTATATATGTGTTGATTCTTGTCTGTTTCGATTTTAAGGGTTTTTCTTTTAACCACGGCTTTATAATACAGATACATTGTTGGCCCCTTTAATACTCTTACGTGGCAATCTTGTGTAAACAAAACTATATGGGTGGGCTTAGATAAGCATTAGTTCTGTGTTTATAAACCCCTATTAAAACGGTCTTCAAAAAATAAAACGCTGGGTTAAATATTAAGAATCAGTAAACATTTTATCTAATTAGAATCGTATGTAAATAAATTATTTCACAAAGTGACTTGATCAGGTTTAAGAAAAGGATAAACAACACGCTTTCAAACAATCAACATAAGTACGGGTTTATTCCTACAAAATTTCAACGGCGTACGTCTATTAGGCTAAAAATAGTTGGCGGGAACACACACTGACTGCCAAACGGATACGAACACACACACAGGACACACACACTCATACTTAACATTAACATACGTATACCTATTCTGTATATATATATATATATATATATATATATATATATATATATATATATTCCATACGAATGAAAATCCAATAAAACTATATCTATTTTTAATTGCATGCGAAATCCACTGTAATGAAAATCTTCGGTCAATATAAATATAGAATGTTTTTAATGACAACTTTCATAAAAATGAGAAATTCATAATTATATAAAATGAGCTTTAATG
>OY744515.1:224420737-224513237 GCA_963556195.1 Sepiola atlantica | reverse complement strand
TAGAACTTTATAAAGACTCATAAAATATAATCGTGATTGGATGACTTAATTGTGAAATCTTCGGTCTCGTTTTCCCATTTTCCGTTCTCTCTATATATAGTTATATAAATGCATATACTCATATCTATATATGAATATATGCTTCATCCCGTCCTGCATATTGGTATATATGGCTGTATATGAGTATATGCATGTATGTCAAAATGTGTTCTATGTATATATAAATGTGTATACATTTATATGAATTTATACATATATAAATATATATATATATATATATATATATATATATATATACATATATATATATATATATATATATATATATATATATATATATATATATATATATATATATATATATATACAACAGCAACAAGAACATTAATCCACATTTATTTTTATAAATACATTTCAAATATACACGCCAGAGAATTCAATATTCTACGCAGGTCATTGTTTAATAATGAACTTACCCAATGTTTTATAAATATATATATATATATTTATATATATAAATATATATATATATATTTATATATATAAATATATATATATATTTATATATATATGCATATATGTGTGTGTGTGTGTATGTGGGTGTGTGGGTATAGATGATGGAGGGAGACACAGAATGAATAACCTAAGTGTAATCGCGGTTTCTGGGGGTGGGGGAATCGCTATTCGAGTAGTGAGAAAGTGTCGGTATTTATACACATGAAGCTAGGATGCGCTGTTGATTCTATATCTATTCTCTTCAACCATCGACATTAACTCTACATTGATATTGAATACTCTTTATTTACATTTCTACAATACGATATACATAAATACACACACAAACACACATATATATATATACATATGTGTGTGTGCGTGTGTGTTTATCCTGTGTGTATAATGATAATTTCATATATAGTTATTCTCACATACATATATATATATTTGTATATTCATATATATATATGTTTGTAGATTTATATATATATATATCTATATATATATTTATAATATATATATATATAAAGAAAGAGATAGACGTCCATAGATGCGCATACATTTAATATATATATATATATATATATATATATATATATATATATATATATATATATGTATATATATATAGTAATATATTCATATATATATATATATATTAATATATTTATATATATATATATATATATATATATTAATATATTCATATATATATATATATTAATATATTCATATATATATATATATATATATATATATATATATATATATATATATATATATATATACATGCGCATTGTTTCAGGTCATGGTCGCCTGCGTTTTCACGATTTTTTGTTGTGATTTTTCTTATTATATGAGTTTTCAGGAAAATAATTAAACAAAATTAAAATATATAAATCCATATATTTCGCTGTTCTACTGCTTTTTAATTTAGGAAGAGAACCAATTATACCAGCTAAAATGGACACTCGATTCTCTCATCAACAGTAGCAGTTCGTACCCTTACGCCATTAGCAGAAGCAACGGAACGCTGATATACACATCATTAGCTGTCTATAGTTTGATATTATGTTTAAAGAGGTATGCATTATGTAAAACGTTATCTAGCAAGTTCTCTCACCAGAGAGCTAAACTCACGAAATGTATTCAGACGTTCACAGAATATCTTTCGCCTGTAGTTTATGTAATCACTGAAGTAAGTTTTGTAACCATATATATATATATATATATATATATATATATATATATATATATATATATGTGTGTAGGGGGGAGGTGTGTGTGTGGGGGGGGCGTTACGTGGGTGTGCTTACGTGTGCGTGTGTTCGTGATTTTAAAATACATTAGAAAGCGGAAAGAACTTCTATGCTATAATTGTGTATATTTTGTCTTCAGTATGAGAAGACTTCATCACCACTGAGTGAATGCATGTTATTGTGATTTGTATTACAACATTGGCATAGACATAAAAGAGTAGATGCGTGAGACAAAAACAACAGAAGAAAAAACATAAGAAAAAGAACATCAAAATAAAATGGTGGAATCGTATGCGTTGGCGAAAATGGCATGGAACCCCACCATTTACATTCTTTCTCTTTTATGTTTAACATTTTCCTCACGCAAACGTCTCTTTCTGGTGTTTAAATTTCGTAAAAAGTTGAACTAATAATTTCTTTAGTCATTTATGATGAAATTTGTTGTTAATAAATACCAATTAACAAGAATCACACGGAGGATTTGGTCTGGTTCTTTAGCTTCTCCGCTTTTTTCAATTTATCACGGATGTTCTTCAAATTTTCTTCATATATGCATATTTTAAGATTAACGGAATGATATATACAATATATTTCTGGGTAAAAAATACAAATCAGCGTATAACATCAATGTATGTTGATGTAAATTTCTATATTTCGAGGAAATGTTTACGAGACGGCTGCGATCCTACATGGCTATAAGCTTTAATCGTATATATGAAAGAATCAGCAGAGTGAGGAAATGTGATACGGCAAAAAAGCTGTGGTGATCATACATACACACATACATACATACATACATACATAAATACATACATACATATTAATATCTATATATATATATATATTTATTTATATATATATATATATATATATATATATATACATATATTTATATATATATATATATATATATATATATATATATATATATATATATATATACATGAGGCCTGTATAAAAAGTATCCGACCTTAGGCCAAAAAATATTTTAAATAAGTGACGGGGTTGGCACCCTTACCCCCTCAAAGTAGGCCCATTTTGCTTGCACACGCTTAGCCCACTGATCCATCCACTTCCGAAAAACCCTCTGGAAGTCTTTTTTTTAAATTGTGTTTAACTCCGCCGTCGCGTTAGATTCAGCAGGTGGTTGGAGAAGATGTGATGGGTGTAATAAATTAAAGAGGGGTTCAAGCGATTACAAAATTGCCGCACATCAGCGAAGAGTAACCAGCGTTTTGGCAGGCCCCAAACTGCTAGGAGTGCAGCTGTTGTTGAGAGGGTGAGAAAAAGAGATAATGTAGAACGAGAGGGAGGAGATGAACACCATTATACAAGAAGACTTCCAGAGGTGTTACCGGCAGTGGATGGATCGGTGGGCTAAGTGTGTGCAAACACAAGTGACATACTTGGAAAAAGAATAGGGTCCCAACAGTGTCACGTATTTGAAAACAAATTGTTATTGGCCTTAGGTGGGATCCGTTTTAGATAGACCTCGTATATATTCGTATGCCTATACACTTATAGCTATAAGCACGTATATAGATAGCTATATATACACTCATTGTGTTATATATATATATATATATATATATATATATATATATATATATATATATATATATATATATATATATATGTATATATATATATATATATATATATATATATATATATAAGTATGGTTACTTTTAGATATATAGTATAGGTGTTAGTAATTAGAAAATAGATGTATTTAACATAGCGGATATAAACACATATACAACATTATATTGAGTGTTACTTTTGTGAATAACCTAATGGCGTACGATCTGGTTTCAAATCACAGATTGAAACACTCACTACCGATTAATCTGAAAACAGCTATACATAGGTATATATATATATATATATATATATATATACATATATATATATATATTTATGTGTATATATATATATATATATATATATATATAATGGGTGTCTTTTTACACACACACACACACACACACACACACATATATATATATATATATATATATATATTTATATACATACATACATACATATAAAGTTAAATTATATAGTTTCTGAAAATATTCAATAAAATATATTGTGGAAAAGAATACATTAAAAGCTATAGACATTGTAATACAATCTTGAGAGCTAAGTTAATGCTATTAACTACATTCACATATTATATTTTCTAGTATACACCTTATTAAAAAAAATATTCATACACCAATATATAACGATGTATATGGAAAAACAAACATTTTATATTTTCTAAATTAAATATAGTGTTTGCCTGTACCATAACCATACTAGGGTGTCACTTATCCTTTTGCTAGGTGAAAAAAAGCATTTGAAATTATATTACAATAAAGATCATGCCCATATAAAAGTTTAAATAACATTTATTAAACAAAATACTTGTATGAATAAGATTCATACGTGTTTATACATTCGTTTATAACCGGGTACTCACATGATTGTCCACGTTTAAGTTGCCAACACCCTATAGTGTATTTGAAGCATGCAATTAAACAAAGTAAGGCGATCCCGCAGTTCAGGGTGAGTAATGACAGTAACACCTCCGATTTCCACCGTTTCAAGAGTTCAACGGATAAAGGACAAATGGAAAACATTACATTGTACACTGTAATGAGTATATGATATCATTTTGGCCAGGAGCAAAATGTAATATCTGTTATATTACACTTTATTTTTTCGGTTGTTCGCCGATTAAGAAGAAATCTTTCATTATAAAGGCAATTTAGTTTTTTCTGCTAAGAAAGGCTGCACTATCTTTATGGAGTTTGATTTTACTTACATTAGAAACCGACCGTGTTTCTAACTCGGCTCTCGTTGGGAGACAAGTAAATAGGAAATAAAACATATATGCATATTTTTTTCTGCAAACATTTGAACTGTACTCTTTATTCAACATTTGAACTGTACTCTTTATTAGAAATTTGAACTCTACTCTTCATTCAACTTTTGAACTGTACTCTTTATTCAACATTTGAACTGCACTCTTCATTCAACATTTGAACTGTACTCTTTATTAAAAATTTGAACTGTACCGTTTATTCAACATTTGAACTCTACTCTTCATTCAACTTTTGAACTGCACTCTTCATTCAACATTTAAACTGTACTCTTTATTAAACATTTGAAATGTACTCTTTATTAAAAATTTGAACTGTACCGTTTATTCAACATTTGAACTCTACTCTTCATTCAACTTTTGAACTGCACTCTTCATTCAACATTTGAACTGTACTCTTTACTAAACATTTGAAATGTACTCTTTATTAAAAATTTGAACTGTACCGTTTATTTAACATTTGAACTGTAATCTGCATTCAACATTTTAACTGCACGCTTTATTCCATTTAATGAAAATTAAACGATAACATTGTAGCTGTGTGTCAGTACTCATTGCCGTTTGAGAAGCAATATTTAAGACCATGATCTTCATTGGCTACTGGACTTTCTTAAGTGTGACGTTAATTAGTATAAGTTTTTCTTGCTGTGTAGAAGAGTTGAGCGTGTCAATTGCACCGTCCGGTTGCTTGACGTAATCCTTTCGGCATCATTTCTCATTAATCTAATTTTAAGATTTGATATTTTTTCTTAAGTGAGATTTTGACAAAAAAGAGGCCAATGCAAATTTGGGGAATGATAACTGTGATTACTTGCAGCTAAGCCATTGGCTTTGCAAATGTTTTTCGTTGTGTTATCGAACATTCTTGAATCTTTCATTGTGCGTGTATTACTGAATCTATTGTAATATTTAGCTGTTTCAAGACTACACATCGCTTAATTGCGTTTGAATCAACACTATCATTTTATGCTATTGTTTGTATATGAAAGCGAAAAAACAAACGGAAGTTCGATGTAATCATTGTCTTCGCATTGAAACCGACGACACCTACACATTTTTATCCGAATGCTTTTTAAAGACAAAAGCAGAATGTCAGAAAAAGGTAGGCGCACACACACGTCTAAGTAATCGTATATATATATATATATATATATATATATATATATATATAAATCGCGGTATTGTAGCTCTTCAATATAATTAAACAAACAAGTTATTCAAGTTTTAATTGACACCATCCTTCTTGTAACAGTAGCAGTTATTACCAACCATGCACAAGCCACGAAACGCCTATATACTTATTATAAGTTACCAATAGTGCTCTATGATATATATATATATATATATATATATATATATATATATATATATATATATATATATATATATATATATATATATATATATAAATACGAAAGTTGGGCTTACCTCGTCGAATTAATGGTGAAGTTATAACGGTCTATTACCCGTAAATTCAACATTACACAACAGGAACACCTTATCGTTTTCATATACTGCTTATACACGTGCGGTGTGTGTCGTACGGTAGACTAATTTGCATATCATCTTTAAAAAAGCTCTATTTATTAATCAACTATTTTGTATATAATTTTTTATCGAAAGATTTTTTAATTTAAATATACTAACTAATACTGTTTGGGAATATTATGTTATTTCGTTGACAAAAAATAAACAATTGTGTTTAAATAAAAGGTTACTTTCGGCCTTTTTCGTAGGGATACGGACCAAATTTTCAACAAGTTATGTTATATTTCAAAATAATAAGTGTTTATGCTAATTGATATTTTCTTTTACTTTCTTTATTTATGGTAACATCTTACAGATAAATAAATTTTAATCAAAATTTACAAAATCAGAGACAACATATCATGTGTGCATACACGTCTATTCTGATCAGACCATTGTTTTTCTCTTTCCAGGATATTCCTGACAGTGGCTTTATGGTGCAATACCATCAATAGGGTAGGATGTCTTTCGGGGGGAAACTATTCCGATGGGTATACATTGTATTCGGAAAGTACGTAAAATTCTTAAAAAGACTACGCAGAATCAAATATCGAGTTTTCAAATGCAATGTTCTTTTTACGTTGGGTTAATCCGACGGAATTATCTTTATAGATCAGCTATTGCACTTCTGCGATCGAGCACTTTATGATCTATTTTCAATATAACTTGATACTATATATATATATATATATATATATATATATATATGTATATATATATGTATATATATATATATATATATATAAATATATATATATATATAGAGAGAGAGAGAGAGAGAGAGAGGAAGAGAGAGAAAGAGATGGTAAGAGTGTGTGTGAGAGAGATCGAGAGAGAAAGGGAGATATATATAATTCAATTGGGCATTTGTATAAGAGCCACGACAGATAGAAAAGCAGATACTTACACACATATAAGTAAGAGTGTGTTCATACACAGTTTGAAATTTCGATATGAAGTGATCGCTTTCAATGGAATTTAATCGATCAGTATGTAACTACTTTGATGAATATCTATATAAATAGTAAGACAATGCCAGTTACGCACAGATTCAAATATAATGTAATCGAATTCCGTTAAGATGGATAGGTTGTTAGCAAAGCGGATAGAGTAATTAGTAGAATGGGAAAATGGGGAACTGACGCTCGGAGAGACGCTCTCGAGGCAGGGAAAAGTTTGGTCGATGATAGCGATTTTGTTTTCACATTTTTCGATAATGTCGTCATTTCAATCTTGATTCAGGTGAAATATAATTTCTATGGAATTGCGGTAATATTTACGTAATCATTGCCTATCTAAATTGTACATAATGTATTAACATATAAAGATAAAATAAAGAATGCTATATATATATATATACATATATATATACATATATATATATATATATATATATATATATATATATATATATAAGAAGGAATAGGTAAAATAAATACCTTTTGAAGCATTAAGATGCGATATCAATTTTTTTTATAAAAATAAAAAATAATAAATCGTAACCGATTTTTTTTTTTTTTAATCTAGCATTTTTTTTTTTATTGTTAATTTAAAGTGATACAGATATTTCGCCAAAACCTGGCATCCTCGGTGTGTAATATATTCTGATGTCATCGGATTTGTATTTATAAAAAAATTGATATCGCATCTTAATGCTTCAAAAGGTATTTATTTTACCTATTCCTTCTTAAATTTATCAATAGATGCTTTAAAAAAAAATATGAACCTTAAAACACACATATATATATATATATAAATGAAAATTTAAAGAACATTACCGCTTCATTTTAATCATCTACTATAGATATACAACAATATAGTTCTCGATATAAATGAAATTACAACCAAATTAAGGCATCTTACTTTTTTCGTAATCAGCGTGGCTAAAAATACGTCATACGTCAGCATTGAATAAATTTTAGCCTTGCAATTTATGTAGAGCTATACATATACATATACATATCTAGATAGTGCGTATAAACATGCACACATATGTGTGTGCTACTGTATAGAACTAGACACATACGAACACATTTCTTTCGTAAACTTTCGTATGCGTGGATATATGCTTTCAACACACATAAACAACAATTCATATATATAATATTGAAATTTCTTCAAACGTGTGTAAATATATATCTACATATGAAAATAAATTCATATATATATACAACAGGCATACACTTTTGTAATAAAAATATAACAAACAATCTTAAGAGTTGTTGATTGTGTTATTGATTATACGTCCGCATATAGACATAAAATTATTAAACACATACACAAAAACCTACGATATCATAAAAAAGCACCAGCAATAATGCCAAACAATGCAATTGCAGAGTCAAGGCTAACACACCTCTGGTAAATAATTGCTTCGTAACAAACGTTATATGTAAAGAAATCACACACTATAACAACAACAATGACGACTATGTATATATAGGGTGTTCAATAATTAATGTTACACATTTTTGATATCCCTACTTAGTAAATAAACTAAACTATTTCAATCAACCATAAATAATCAGATACATGCATCATTTTTATTTCCAAGTATCCAAAAGTTATTGGGTATGACCCCCGGCGGCGGCAATAACTTGCTGTAAATGTTTCGCGAAACCCTACAAGAGTCAGAAATTATTGCTTGAAGGATTTGGAGTCATTACTTTCTGAATGCTGTCCTCAACGAATCAAAATGTGGGTGATGGAAAACCGAAACGCCGCTCTTCAGGATCGACCAAATACTGAAGTCCAGAGAATTTAGGTTAAGGAAGGATATATGCCATTCGTGGTTAACCATTCTTGATTCTTTTTTTGCTCTGTGTAGGGGAGCTGAGTTTTATTGGAATGACTAACGATGTGTTCTGAATAGCTTTTTCGCCCAAGGCAAGAATGATGACACAAGAATGTTTGTACGATAATTCAGTTCCACACATTTATCCACAAAATACAAAGGACTCCTTCCAGTTTCGGTTATGACGACCTGGGGCATCACTAACGCTCCACCTTTCTCCTCGACTAGCAACCTGCGACTGAACATCACCTGTACGAGACAACATCTGATCATGCTGTACATCAAATGTATTTCCATCACTGAAAACTAGGTAAGGAAGCGCGCCAGCTCTGAAATGATATAGGATGGGTTCAGCTCCTTGTTTCGGTTTATCAACACAACTCGAAGATAAAAATAGTTTCTTTTGGTGTGGGTAAGTACATTTTAAAAAGATAAGTGTGGAGAATAGTGTACATCATTTTACTGAATATTTTCGCCTCCTTTTGCGAGATTACTGATGGATCTTCTTGGGTTTCTCATCGGCTTCTCCCTAATGAAGTTGGCCTTTTTTTTATATCCAAGCAGAACGAGGACGACCATGTCTTGTGTTATTTATTAAACCATCCAGTTGTTGTGCATAGTTCGAGCGTTCTACAAACCAACATTTTGTTTATATGTAGTGATTTAAGAATATTATTTGATGACTTTCTCATACAAAAACTGTGCCATTTTGCTCGAGGTGACATGAAATCTTCAGTATATATATATATATATATATATATATATATATATATATATATATATATATATATATATATACATGAACAACATAAAACTTTATTAGATTTAACGAAATCAGATAATAATCAGAATTTGTATATATATATATATATATATATATATATATATATATATATATATATATATATATATATATATATATATATATATATATATATATATGCCAGTGAGAACACTCTCCAGGATAGACAGACATACTATATGACTACACAAAAAATACAGCATACAGAAATAGTACAAGAAAGCACCCATAAAATGGTAATTT
This sequence comes from Sepiola atlantica, assembly GCA_963556195.1. Taxonomy (NCBI): domain Eukaryota; kingdom Metazoa; phylum Mollusca; class Cephalopoda; order Sepiida; family Sepiolidae; genus Sepiola; species Sepiola atlantica. Next base: position 224,503,245 of record OY744515.1, on the reverse strand, counting down.
ATCTTACTACCATTAGGTTGCAACATGAATAGAAAATATTGCAGACTGTATCGAGTAGAGAAATACAAATAAAACTTATTCCATAAAACCCACGGGTTCAGTTCACATTGTTGACAACAAAACAAATATGTTCTTTGTTATTGCGGACAGACTAAATTAGATCAATTTAAAAGCTAGAATATAGTTAGAATTTCACATTTTGAATAACGTTTTTATAATCGACTGTACAGTTCTTTCATAAATGTGTTTGTCATATAAATAAGTTTTTTTTTTATCGGAGTGGTACTCTCTCATTAATATGTGCTGCTACTGCCATCCATTACTAATATACAAAATGTTCGCTTCACTTGCTCACGATGCTACGAGTGCACATTACTTATTTTTGTATATTTTCTAACATTTACTCGTATACCTTTCGAAATCTTTTACGGCTCTTTTTTACCTTTAACTTCATATCGATTTTTTATTTGTCGTAATATTTACATTACCTAATTAAAAAGAATTAAAGACATCAACAGATAAACAAAGCTATTGTTCAGCATACGCACTTCCTGACATTACATTCAACGTTGGATAAAATTATATGAAGTTTTCGCACACTGACATCAACTATAACTTGTAAGTGTAACGTTTTAAAAGCATACATTTAATACATCAGTAAGACAAATGATTTTCATTACATATTTCATTTTCTAGACTCTCAGAACTATAAAGCAGAATGCTGAATAAAGATATAACATCAAATAAGTATATGTGTTAATATCTAGAATAGGGTATGCTACAAGAACTGCTGTGTAACATTCATTATAGATATGGGTTTCATTTGAATCTACATTTCAATGCTTAAAACATTGCACCGCCATTTGCAATAAAGGCCGCTTACAACATAATATTAAAAATCCACTGTAGCGTAACAAATTATGCCACCCTATTAACTAGTCAAGAAATACTCTGTCTGTCAATCACGAGACTAAATGTTCCCATAATAACATAAGATTACGCATAGTCTAAAAAGGTAAACATCTAATTATTTAAGTTAAAACAAATATCGATTATGTAATAGTGATCATTTTTACATTTAGGGAGTTTCTGAAATTTTAAGCTATAGACAGATGAAAAAAAATTACGGCTATTTTTCATATACATGCTAATCTACGTGGCATTAAGCGTCACAAAAGTTGGTTAGAAATGTATAACGATTATCAAAAAAGTAGTCACTCTAGATACAGTTAAAATGATACCACCTAACTTGGTATGTATCTACCTCCCACAGCGGTAAGATGTGACACAAGGTCGGGGAAATGAGATTAAAAAGCCAGCGCCCTAGAGGAAGAGAACTCTCGCCTACGAAGAATGTCTGGGCAGCCCCGTCGGCATTCCCCGGTGGAGGTCTCAGGCGATAACCACCTTTTAAATGTTGTCTTAAATACATAAGCTACAGTTTTATTTGATAAGTAAAAGGTTAATATTATTGTAACAAAAGAATAAAAAACTCGCTTAGTCTGAGCTCAATTTTCTGATTAAAAATTAGAAAAACGCATGAGCATGTGACTTCTAACATTTCGTCTCCTAACTCCACATATCTCAATCCTTTGCCCTATAATGTACGGACAGTAGTTTACGAAAAGATTACTGAGAACACCGTCTTAACGATAAATAAATGTTGAATAGATGTCTAAAGTTGGCTGACGACAGCTTAAGTTTTTTTTATTGTTTAGTTTTATATGGAAGTCGCTAAAGACATGGCATAGAGCCACGTAATGTTAAGAGTTAAAATATACTACTTAAAGTTCAAAAACTAACCAACGATAAGTGCTAGAGTGATAGATTATGTCCCAGCAAACAGCAATACTTTCCCTTTGGTCAGAAACATCGCTCATGGAATGTGAGGAATAAAGGACTAAATAAGGGACGCGAAAGTTATGAAGCTACCCAAAGTAAACCCAAAGTCCACTTTATACTCTCTAAAGTGTATTTATAATCAAAACTTCAGTATTTCATTCGCCTGTATTCGTCTTTCCCTATAATCAAAAATAAAGTACCTTGTTCATCTGACCTTCTGTAATATTAGACATCAATAAACATCTCTTATTAAATAATCGAACATTCTATTAGATTTCCTTCTCTTGCAACGAAAATTATATATATATAAATATATATATATATGTGTGTATATATATATGTATATATATATATATATATATATATATGTATGTATATATATATATGTGTGTGTGTGTGCGTGCGCGTGTATGTGTATTCATACACATGCCTGTGTATGTCTGTAAAGAGCTATGGCAACTGACAGAAACTGGTTACGCCTATTTTATTTACACATTACACGTAAATATGTGAATACTGATTAAGTTTAATTTACGATGGAATTTACGATTTATCAATTCTCCTTTACTTTCCACCATAATCTCGTTCACGTATATTTTGCTTGACTTGAAATGGGATTCACTTTCTTAATCTTCAATTGAACGCAGTATTATGTTACATACGTAAACAATGTAAAATGAAGCTAAATATTCACGACCATTCCTCACATATGCAAATCTAAAAACACTGAGAATTTCGTTTGAAGCCAGAAAAAAATGAACCGATTTTAAGTAAGCATTCTCTTTAGCTGCCATCCAAAAATAAAAGAGCGCATCAACGGTTGCTTGTCTATGCAAATCCCGCATTAAGAAGCAAACTTTTCTTTGTAGTTGCCCTCGTTGGGGAGCAGGCTAATAGGCAATGATTATAGATACGAAACGCCAGCAACCGCAAGTTAGGAGGTGGAACTGGTTGAGAAAAATATCACGTTGTCTGATTGATTTATAAAAAGAATGGGTAAATATTCTGTTTTTATAGCTGAAGGTCAAATAGTAGGGCATATTAGTAGCATGCTTTAGAAGGGGATTAACCAATTATGAGAAACCTCTTAAATAACAGCAATGGCTATTTAGTAACCCTTGCATTTCTTCTGAGTCTGATGGATTTGATTTTAATATTACTGATATGCTCGGAGGTGTATGGATATTTGTTGTAAAACACTTACATCGCTATGAGCATGTAATTGCTTATCGTTGTGAGTTAAAAAACAAAAAAAACACCTGCATTTCTACTTGGTTCTCCGTCGCCTTCGACGATGGCTGTCTGCCACCAGTAACAATCGACCGCAATAGGGCAGCTTCATCAAGCCTGTCATCTGCAACAAGCAGAGAGCTAAGCGCTCTGACAGAAGATATACGTATATCAGGTGTTGTGTCTTCGTTCAATTTAGGTTGAACTATAATTATTTTCAGAGTTGACCTGCTTAAATTTCATTTAAACTATGATTTTCCTTGTGACTTGTATATCCATACTATGTTTACTTGAAATTCCTTTTTATTTGTATGCGTACATATGCTAAGTCTGTACTTGGTCGTAAGATGTAAGTGTAAAATTTAAAATATTCGTATATTAACCATGCAACAAACCTTCATTACAATAAGCACACGAGAGAGAAATAAAAAGAGTGGTTATATTTATAACGCATTAGAAAATGATGGATCTTGCATTAAATTAATGTCAAAGGAGAAATACTGCTAAATGTAAAGAACGCACTACTACTGGGATAGTTATCAATGTTATATGTTAGACTTATATATATACATATATAAACATATATATATATATATATATATATATATATATATATATATATATATATATATATGATTAACATTTAAATATATTTTGCGACTCCTTTGTCAAGCGGCCAAAGACAACACCTGCGTAAGGTGGTCCCTCTCTTGTCGGTGCAAATGTAAATACTGTACACGTCTCCTTTGTCACAAGTGTCAAAATCAGAACAACAGGATACATAATGTTTATATATATATATATATATATATATATATATATATATATATATATATATATATATATATATAAGTAAGCGTCATTTACATTCATAAGTCCAAGATTATATTTTATCTTACGTAAATATATCAAAACAAACAATCTTTAGTGGAGCACTTTAACGAACTCGTTTCGCTTAAAGAAGACCAACCTGCATTAGTATGTCGATATGTGGTGTGTCATCCTGGAGCTTTTGAAAAAGTACAACAAAAGTTTATGTTTGAAAACGTATACACCGTAACATAACATAAAAATTAAACGTCCAAAAACCAACCGATAACTTACATTCTCTCTTCGGCTGTGCTCCACCATGTTGGCTGCCCATCATGTTAAACCCCCTCTCTGTCTTTATTTCTATCTCTCTCTATCTATCTATAGCACATGTATATGTACATGTATATATATATATATATATATATATATATATATATATATATATATATATATATATATATATATATTGAACACATATGACAGAAGAAAAAGAGACAAAATAAAGGCGTTCGCTCCCCTTAGAACTTCTATGAGCTCAAATTCTCCGTGAATTTATATACGAAACAGAGATAAACAGAGAGATAGTAAAGGTGAGAGATGGATACAAGCAGAGAGAGAGAGAGAGAGAGAGAGAGAGAGAGAGTATGTGTTAAAGAGATACAGACAGAGAGAGCTTGTGAATGTGACGTGTGTTTCGTTTTCTATAGATAACTATTTAAGATTATTTAGCCGACGAACGTAACATTAGGTAGGAGTGGCCACCTACCTTGGTAGGCTTCCATACTTATATATTTTTTAAAGTGGTGCCCTTGAGGATTGATGCGGATTATGGTAAATTGGCAAGTGAATAAAATCTAATAGAATCTGTTACATTAACGAAAACACTTTTTCTAACAACTCGTTTATAAAATACATTAAAAGTAAACTTTGATTATCATTAAAATGCAATATGCCGTTAAAACATAACCAAACCGTATCGTATACATTATGTTCATATAAAGATATAGACCGTTTCATAGAAAGCAATACATTAATAAACTATACAGAGCTTGTCAGAAACAAATGAAACAATAACACTTCAGAAAATTAGACTATTTAAAACATACTTATTTTTAGTTTTCCTGCTCAATCACTAGAATGTTATGCTATACTTGAACTTGACGATATTTCGTTAATATACCCCTTTTGTCAAGTGATTATAATTCAATGTTTCGAGTTCTGATGTGAAACTGTTCGTTGGTATAGTTCACCCACTTTGATTCTCTTTATATAGCCATCACCCAAATGTTTCATTATTAAACTTAAACGATATCTGCATTTTAGAATAAATGTGTACTGTTTATTTTGATAAAAAATGTGTTTTTTATGTACAACCAAGCTAAAACATCCGCACGCAGTTGTTCATCTAACATATATTTGCAAAACAATAGTGTATGTTGATTTATTCTAAAGAAAACCATTGTGTTTGCACTTGCTGAACTTTGCAGAATTGCTACTTAGTGTATGTATGTATGTATGTATGTTGCTTTTTGATGACGTTGTCAGTCTGTCCGTAGCTTTGTTGCTGTCAAACTGAGGTATTGTTTTTTTTCAATTAGAGGAGCTTCACTCTTCTATGGTAAACATTAATTTTTAAACAAAAATAATTTATTATTAGTCGCTTGATACGTCTTTTTCAAGGTATACTGATGCTGTCTCTTAGGCATTTTTAGTATAGCCAGATAACTCTTATCTCAAAACACTACTTGATCTTGCGTCTAACCTCTTGGATAGGAGGTATTATTCTATCTAAGTAAGAAATATATAACTGGGACCATTTAGACGTCTATAGACAGATGTTTTATATTTTATATTTAATTCAGTGTTCAATGATACACACATTGGTTAATATGTCGTTAACTAATCCAAGGAAACCTTAGTTTGGCGTGAAATGTTGATTCATCCAAAAGGTAATGAGATTTGTAAGATTATTTCGCTCTGATTATACATTGTCTTCAAGGCGTTCTTCTGCCATGGCGTTCGCTATATATGAGAACAGTTTGAATCGTGTTGTCGATCATTCTGATAGCACGATCAAAGCTTCACGAGTGCAATTATACGAGGGACAATGTTGTCATGTTTCCAATACCGCATATAATAATAAGATCCGAAAAGATTGAACAAAACGAGAAAAAGTATAAGAAACATAACAATAACGAACCTATACCATATACACCGGAATAGCCATCTCTGTCTCTGTCTGCTTCTCTTTCTCTGTCTGTCTCTCTCTGTCTCTGTCCTTCTCTCTCTCTCTCTCTATCTATCTATCTATATATATATATATATATATATATATATATATATATATATATATAAATATATATATATATATATATATATATATATATATATATATATATATAGTAAGCAATGAAAATATATATGGCAATTTTCATTGCTTACTACCTAGCTCTACTTGCGTATCGAGCACTGTTGAAGTAAATACTGAAAGCTGATACATAAAAAATTATATCTCCTCATAATATTTTATGTGGATACATGAAGTACTAATATATATATATATATATATATATATATATATAAACTTTAGTTATTCAGAGAAAAATTCTACATTTCCTACAAAAACATAATTGACAGACAATTGTTATATATGTATATACTTACTTTACCTACCAGGTGTTATACGCGACGTTATGAACTTATTTTAGTTCTCATTTCATATGTCTGCCCGTTTTTTAACTTAAGGGAGACAATCTAAAATTTAAAAAAGATTATCTCCCTTACTCATTTTTATTTTTAAGTCATTATGTTTCATATTAGCAATCGTTTGAGCGTTATTACGTAACGTTTTTATATAACGTGTAGCGAAGTGGATATCACATTGGCAATAGCTCAGTACAAGAATAATAAATGAAAAACTAAAAACTGTTATTATAAGCAACCATTTAGTCAAGCCTTAATGACATATCTTAACTGTATGACGACATATATATATATATATATATATATATAAATATATATATATATATATATCCTAAACAAACACAGACACGTATATATATATATATATATATATATATATATATATATATATATATGTATATATATATATATATATATATATATATGTATGTATATATATATATACATATGCTTATATATATATATATATACATATGCTTATATATATATATATATGTATATATAAGGCTATGTATATATATATATATATACATACACTAATATATGTATATATATATATATATATATATATATATATATATATATATATATATATATATATATATATATATATACATATATATGCGTGTCTGTGTTTTTTTAGGATGGATGCATAAGAATGAACACGAAGACAACTGTAAAAATTTAAAGGTTTTATTGATATGAACATTGACTGAATATGAGTTGATTCATTTTTAATGTTCTTTAAGGAAAAGAGTGTCGATTACCTTTTAACGATATGACGTAAGCATTTGTTCTAGCGCAAGGCGCAGAAGTTTATGAGACTGTTTCTCATCACTGTGTGACTTTCCTGCTATCATTGGTGGGTGGGTTTGTTACACTATATAGTATGTGGTATCAGGGATCTCTGAGGAATAAGGCACCCAGCTAACAATTATTTTATGAGGACAAGGAACTTGCGGAAAAATGACACTATATTACTAACGAACTTTATTATGCTTCATAAACAGTTTTCATAAAAAATACTATTAATTAAATATCCGAATGAGAGGCGTTTAAATACTTTTACTTTTGTGTCTAAAATAAATAAATATGATATTTTGAAAGACATTTTGTTGCTAATAACATCTGAGGATTACTCAATATATACATATATACATATATATATATATATATATATATATATATATATATATATATATATATATATATATATAGTACGTGATGAACATATATGTATGGCAATTACGCTACACAGAGGCTTCCGCGTTTAATCTCTGTAAGATCCCGCCAGGCTAAATTAATGTATCTTGTGCTGCCGGGTGTAATTTTGTATACCAGTGGTGTTTAGTTTAGCTAGTAAACCTATCAGATTCTGTATTATTCTCTTAGCCAATTGTTGGGCTTCTCACAAACAAAGGTTCAGTTGATCTTACTTCTTATTTCTTATTCTATTGTTTTGTTTTCTATAGGATTGCTTATCCCAGTTTATTTGTTGTGTCAAAATAACGGGTGACTTCATATTAACATGTGCTTGCTTGTATTTCTATTTAAGGTTTTTTTGTTTAGTTTTGGTTGTATTTATTTATTTTTCCATTTATTTGTTTACAAATTTATTATGTATTGTTTATATCAGGTGAATGTTATTCTGTGTAAGCATTTTCTGCTATTTTACTTCTACAGTTTAATAGATTTTAGGGGGCTTTTAAAATGAAGGATTTCAAATTACGCATTCAGACAAAATCAACACGGATCATCTAAATGTCAACATGTATTGGTATGTTGTATTCTATTTCATCTGATTATAAGTTAGGGTCCGCACTCTTTGAGCAACCAATAATGGTTTGCCAGTGCTGTTTTAAGTCGACGTTATTTGTTTTTAAAGATGATGTTGTGGTCGTAATATCTGTTTTGAAAAGTACTAATTGTTATTCGGTCTTTCTGATAAAAAATATTAATCAGTAGAAATGAAATAGCACACAACTGGTAACACAGAATAACATTCATCTTAGCTTAACAATAAATAAATAAATTAATTAATTAATGAACAGATTAATAAATAAATAACTAAACTAAACAAAACCCTAATATAGAAATATAAGCAAGCACGGTTAAAAATAAAATCACCCATTATTTTAACAGAACAAAGAAACAGGAATGGGCCAACCTATAGAAAACAAAACGATAGAATAGGAATTAGGAAGTAAAACCAACGGAACTATTGTTTGTGAGCAGCCCAACGATTGACTAAAAGAATAACAAAGAATCAGATTTGTTAACTAGCATAACTGAACACAACGTATATATATATATATATATATATATATATATATATATATATATATATATAGATAGATAGAGAGAGAGAGAGAGAGAGAGAGAGAGAGAGAGAGAGATAGAAGAAAAAAGAGTGATTAATATGGGACGATTGTCCAGATTCATTTCAAGTTTCAATTGTTCAATGCAAGGTGTATTCAGTAATAAACTAGTGTTTATTATTCTTTCCTTAAGCCAAGGCTTTTCAAAGATCGAAATATATATATATATATATACATATATATATATATATGTATATATATATATATATATATATATATATATATATATAAACACCCAGTGAAACATAGAATGCATGCATTTTAGACGTACAACTCTTGACGGAAATGAAACGCGGAGCCTCTGTGGAACTTAATTGCCAAAAATATATTTTCATAACTTACTATCTAGCTGTATTGAGCACTGTTGGAGTAAATACTGAAAATTGATACATAAAAGATTATATCTCTTTCTAACATTTCATGCGAATACATGAAAAAATAATAATATATACATATATATATATATATATATATATATATATATGTATATTATTTAATATGGTTCAGATTACATGAATAGAATAACAATATATTTTTCAGAGTTCTCAATATGTGAGGAACGCTTTTATAAATAAAATGTTATAAACATTAGAAAAAGTCTACACAGAAAAATCAACGTTTCAACGTTTACTCGTCTCCTTGAGAGTCCAGAGGAGACGTGTTTACGTCGCAAAGTGGGTTTATCCGCATAGACTTTTTCTAATGTTTATATATATATAAATATATATAAATATATATATATATATATATATATATAAATATATATATATATAAATATATTTATATATATATATTTTTATATATATATATATATATAAATATATATATTAATATATTTATATATATATATATATATATATATATATATATACACCAGGTATTAGTGCATATGAATTTTCTGAATCCCTATTGTATGTCAATCTTTTTTTTTGGATTGTGAAAACTTATATGGTAATTGCTTATGATAGCCCACCATAATAATTACATAGAAATATATTTTATATAAATAGTATGTACTATAACAGAAATTTACAATTATTCTTACGATATTGCAGCATAAAGATGAGTAATTTTACTATAAGTGAACCCAATATTATATAGACAATTAAAAGAAAACATTTTGGTGTACGTAAACTCTAATAGGTTTTAAAAAATCAATCACTAAACTAACGGCGTCTGTCTATTTCAAAGCGGTAACCCAGTTTATTAATGATCAGTTTCAACGTTGTTTTATTTCTATTGACTCATGAGAACTGTTGTCTTAGCGTTATATAACCATAACTTCTTCTATAAGGGGTGAATCTCATTAAATCATAAATGAAAAGAACAAGGCAGAAGGTTGTAATTCAAGCTAAAAATAATCCTATATAATTATTTGTCCTCGTACCATATCTCAACACGTAGCTTCATATACCAAAAGGTATGTCTACTTTGACCTATTTTCTTTTCTTCGGATAGTTGCCAAATGAACTAACCTTACCACTCAACAAACAAACACAATAACACTACCTTCTTTATCAACAGATCTAGATATTTACTTACATAGTCTTGGAAAATATTGACATGGAAACCTGATGATAGAAAGAAACAAAGTAACATAATATCACAAGAGAAATATGACGTATTTACTCAGCAAAAACATAATCAGCCCTAAATTGGAAATTTGAAAATAATTTGCGATACAAAAAAACTCATTTGTAAATGTATGTTCAAGTATTGTCAGTGCATATTCACGTGGGGTCCGGGGTTGAGATTCATGAGAAACGTATCAAAAAAGGTCAATATTCAGCAGCAGATTGTCCCTGCTTACAAAATGGAATCTATTTTTGAATTTGAGAATAACTACACTGGATCAATTATTTGATTTTGATGGTGCCAATATACTCCCTGGCATACCATGTTTACAGGCTGAGTCATAAATTACAAGGCAATATCGCGATATACGTGTGTGTATATGTACACTATCTAGATGAATAACCTGTCCCAGGACGGGAAAACTTTTTCAATTACTTTTTCAAGGTTAAAATGAACGTGTGTTCTTACTACACCTTATGTCTAGAATCTTTATTCTCAATTTTAATAATTGAACGGTTTTGATTCCCGAAAATTACCAAAATTTAAGGTTAAGCTTAAAGGGTCTTCAGTTAAACTTAATGAAATTAATTACATTTTTACATGAGATGCTGTTCTCATATCACGCCTCCTAAAATCTCGTTAAAATACTGCAATAAAACTTTTGGAGGTATTTATTAAGTGATATCTAATATCAATTGTTAGAATTCTACAAAAATCGGTAATATCGAGACTTTCACAATTGTCCTCCGACGTCTATTTGCCCCAGTTGCATAGAACTAAAGTAAAATAAATATAGACCACATTAATTACTTTCATTGACAGCAAGTGTATTCAAAAAAGCATAAGAGTCGATTAATTAACATATATATATATATATATATATATATATATATATATATATATATATATATATGAGCTTGTTTTACAGGTTCGCTATTCCTTCGCAACGTCCACTATTTAAATAGCTGACACTTTGATCTTAAATAATACACACTACTTTCATAACTTTCGTGTCCATCCGTTACAAAATTGCACGCATGTATTTATATAGATACCAATTAATAAATATTCCTCAAATTTCAATTTGTTTGGAGTATTTTACAATGTTTAGAGGGGCATACTATTAGTACAAACTTCAATTTGAAAATTCACATATTTCAGATTGGAAGTGAATGTATTCATTGTCATTAACAACACAATAAGCAATATTCTATCAATGTACGTTCTTCTTAAGACGAATTAAGCTGTAACATCACATGTTAGACACATTTGTTAAGATGATAAGCATGGAATGAATTTTGATCAAAATTATAAGATATCTAGACATGAGATTAAGTAGCATCATATTTTGATCTAAATCTGTATAAAGCAACATAATTGGTGTGCAAAATTGTTTATTTAGGAAATTATATTTACTTATCATAAGACGAGTATTCTCCTAGTAAACTATAAAAGCAGTCCTTTATGTATGACATTTCTTTGACGATCAGAAAGGACGCGGGGAGTCATTATACCATATCTTTCAAGATCTTGAGTTACATGATTTTTCCTGAGGTTCTGTTTTACACCTTTTTAAACATCGAATATCTGCTTTTTACGTCACATAATGACAATTAACTAAGCCGTTATCTACATATTAATCAGACGAGAGGCGAGAATAGTATCGATCTTAGTCAATCCTAACTAGTAAATCGATCTTCATTTATTTCTAAAAGTATATTATCGCAGACAATATGTAACTGTATTCTGCATCAAGCAGACACAACTTCTTGGACTTACAGCATTGGTTGTCCAACATGCAGACAATATATTATTCAATAAATGCACTCAATGGGCAAACGATGCAGCACAAACTCTTGCTCTCAATCGCTAAAGCTCACGCCACTCTGCGTAATATTCAGACCAACTGCGTGAAGCTGTTTTTCGAATCAGAACTCGTTACGAATCATTAACCAGGTGAGTAATGCCGCTTTATTCATAAGAAATTTCATCCATAGCGCTTATGGCTAAATTAACCATATGTCCGTGATATCGAGATCCCCATTGATGTCTTCTCGAATTGCATCCTTATATAAATTATGATATTATTTCTTCCGCTAAAACGACATGGTGTCAGAGAAACGATAATTCACCATTGTCGAAATAACGGCGTAACGATACAAACAACATTGGTCCAGTATGTCACCGAGATACTTGCACCGTCAAAATTATACCGAAAATAATATAGGTATCACTGGTGACGAATAATATAAACCTAATTCAACTCATTACTAGGAGCGTACCGTGAGTTGAACAAAAGTCGAATCCAATCATGAAAAAACAACACAAATCCGAGATAAGCCAGCACAGCTTACAATAATAAAATAGTTATTCTATATATTTCTGATTGGTTTAGATTGCTCAGTAAAGCATCAAGCAATTTTTATATATGAACACGCATACCAGATAAAGAGTCCTACATAATTCGACTCTTCGGATTGCTTGATATTATTTTGGCTAAATAGTTGACTTAGTATTAAACATAGCACTGTATATCACAGAGCTGTACACCATTAATATTAATGTCGCTTCGTCGCTTGATTTGCTTAATTACTGATAACTATTCTCGTGTTATAACAGTGGTTAAAGACCAGTTCGTGCAAATAATAAAACATTAGCTGCTACTTCAAATATACAGTTTCCTGAAGGACCTGCTATTTATGATGCATGGTTGCATTCTATGTAGATGTACCTTGTTCACAGCTGGTTCGTTTATTCTAAATAGAATAAAAACTGAATAGATATGCAACACTGCTAATCTCAAACAGGTCTCAACGGTTAAATAAAATCTTACGAAGAAAAGTGGAAACACTCTAATATGTATCTCTATTCTCTTACTATATTGGGAAATATAATAATACCTATGTGTAATATGTTGGGGTGTCTCTTTTATTCTGCGGGCACTTCTAAAGCAATAACTTAGCATTAATAGTTGTTCTTTGAAGCCTATAACACACTAAATCGTATGTATCATTCTCTTTAAGGGAGGATGCTAGTTCAGTATTCCATACTGTCGCTTCCAGCTATGACCCTATTTAAAGATCTAGCAAGCTTTTGTGCCAGCAGGGAATGTTATAGCAAATATAATCTAAATAAACAACCTAATGACAGTCATAAATTAACACCCTTTCCCAAAAACATATTACAAAGTATATCCTCTGTTAGTAATAGTTTAATGTTAGTAAAATTTGGTACTGTAAGACTCACACAAACACCAATATAGTGAACTTGAAGTAACACTATTGTCTTGAAACTGCACATATTTTCAACGAACCTGGACTCAGCTAAATTAAAAATGTAATAATGCCCAGAGTTTTGCATATTAATCTGCTTCGCTCTTATCAAAATGTAAGTGATGTTTAATTGAAAAGGTGTGTTCAAAAACGAATGATGTGTCGTACCGAGTACGTTTCTTTTTCAAACTTCCAGTGGATGTCAGTTCCGTTACATTTTAATTAGACACTCGGGTGTTCGTTTGATGGCGCGTCCAGATGTTACATTCAGTCGCTTAAGAACAAGATTTCACACGACTGTAACAAAATCATAAGGTCGGAGAACCCTGCTGTGCACAGTCTATGTGTTACACTATGTTGGTTCTCATGACAACAGCCGTATCCTATATATTTTTCGAATAGAAGTTTTCCGGAAAAACAACACATCTTGTGTTTTATTATGTGCAATACATTTTGTAAAACAAAAATATATACACGTTCAAGTGGACATGGCTCTATCTAACCTGAAACTGTGGGTTATGCCCAGTTCATAAATTTACAAAGAGTAATTGTCCATAAATCACAACAATAGAACTGACAAAATTTGAAATTTCATACGACATTATTCCAACAATATATGTATAACATATCAGCACTTTAATACGCAGTAATTGGCCCGAGGAAGCTCAACTAATGTCAAACTACAGCTACAAAAATGTCTGCAATTGTGTACTCAAAATGTTTGTGTAGAGAAAAAAAGGAATATTGATTAAATATATAGTTTAACGTGTTATTTAACATTATTAAATAGATATAGTACAACTCCACTGAATTAACTCCTTTGAAGAAACATCATCAGAATTATATATATATATATATATATATATATATATATATATATATATATATATATATATATATATATATATATATATGTATATTAGTAGTAAGTTTTTGAAAGGCTGTGGGCAATGCAAATTCCTGGTAAGATTCAAGTTATAAGGTACAAAAACAATAAATCGAATACGAAATATGACTTACTATTTATTTTTCCTAAAATAATTAAACCAGAAGAAAACATTTTTTCTCCGACTGTGCAGAGAATCTTACAAAACAAAATGGCAGCCATTTTGTTTTGTGAGATTCTCTGCACAGTCGGATAAATTTTTATTCTGGTTTAATTATTTCTGAGAAAGGGAAGTCTCTTTTCCCGAAATATTAAATAATGATTTTTAATCAACCGGACATCACACAAACTTATAAACACACTCTTGCTGTTTTGTAAGATTTTAGGAAAAATAAATAGTAAGTCATATTTCGTATTCGATTTATTGTTTTTGTTCCTTACAACTTGCATTTTACCCGGTATTTGCATTTCCCACAGCCTTTCAAAAACTTACTACTACTATACCCAGCAATGATTCAAGCAAACTACCATTCTCTACTATAGATATATATATATATATATATATATATATATATATATATATATATATATATATATATATATATATATATATATATATATATGATGAAGATTAAGTTTTATTTTTAAAGTAAGCATGTCATAATTAAGTCAATGTTCAAGACTTATACTTTTCTCTGGTGAGTCACACATTGTTTTACCAATGAAATTAAACGTCAGATTTGAACTCATATATATACTCTTAACAGAATGAGTTTTACTATTCGAATTTCTGGAAGTCTTTATGCTATATTTACTTGACATTCATGATATCCTGGATTAACTTTTTTTGGCATGATGTATTTGTCTATCGAAGTGAGGGTTTTTACTCAAATTTGTTTGTGCATTTTTTTAAATATATTTTTTATACTTTCATATCTGTGCAAACAATGAGGACATTTTACTGAGGTATACCTTCGAACTCATCTGGTGATAAAAACCTGCATTTCTTCAAATAAGGAAAACAATATCTGTATATATTGTTGTTTTAACTTTCGGGTGATTCAATAAATATTTTTGTTTTTCCAACTTCTACTTTCATTACTGATTTGTATATATATATATATATATATATATATATATATATATATATATATATATATATATATATATATATATATATATATATATAAAAGTTACAAGATTGAAAAGAAATATCGAGAACCAGTGAGCATAAACACGTGTTAATTATTTCTGGTCCATGTATGTGTCTCGTTGTTTATTTTATTATCATTTTTTATTTCTTTCTTTGGGGATGAAACATGAACGTTTGTGTATATCTTATTCGCTTTAAATATGCATTCATAAAACTACGTAGCTGGGCCGTTATATGGAGCAGTGCTGCAGTAAATGCTGAAAAATATTTACATATGATGGTTAAGCATATATAAGAGACAATGATATAGAACATGTGTTTAGTTTTATACACCAACGGAATCTGGATTCTAAAGAAAATGGCATTGAGAAAATCTAAACGCTTATAATCAAACGAATAAGTAGCAAGAAGTGTTTCCAATTGGCCTATTTTCAGTCTCACTAGTTTCTTTTAATTCCCGCGTATTTTCCTGCTTATTGTTGCTTCACATTCAGTTAGAAAGACATACTTCATTCAACGTGTTTGCTAGTCATTATAATGAAAGTGAAGCAACCACATTCTCATTTTACACTTCGACTATCAATGCTAATCAATGGATTAAGTAGTATAGCGAATTGCAGAGGCTGCACTTTTTCAACAAAAGAAATCTATCAACAGATGCAGATTTTTTGGTAAGAAAGTACCATATAAATTACACAGCAATTTAACACATCCGAGTATAGTTAAATGTAAAGTCGTCAAGGCTAGATATATTAATCAATTTATTGTTTGTCAATAGAGTCATAAACATTGAACTAATTTGCCAGATCACATCATGAATAGCACTATTTTTAGATGAAATTAAATGAATTTAGGAAATAATGATGAAATACAAATTCTATAGACACTGTGGGGAACTATTGGATTAAATATAATGCAGCATTCGGTTTGTATATTAATATCGAATTAATAGTGGATACGGCATGTAAAATGTTTCACTTGATGTCTATTTTCAAAAGAAAATTGAGAAGTGTGCTTGAAAGACATTCTATTGAAATAATGGAACAACAGAATATTCATATGTTGACATCTTTCGTACAGTATGCACGATCTAACTTACAAAATGTTTCGGCTGGGGTTTACATTATGAGCATAGACATACACCGTGGGTAAAAACACGTGATAGACGTTGATTTCATAGAAACCTATACAGTTTCCCTATTTGGTTATGAAATATTGTAATGTAAGCTTTACTTAGAATTTTTCTTCAGAATTTGCCAGACTAAGTAAGGCTTAAATACACCTGAGATTAGGGGTTAATTGGATTGATTGATTGTCATTGAAATGATCCAGACTATTATGAGAGAATTAAAAATGATGAAGTAAATGAACAAATTTGATGATTGCTGAGGATAGTTTATGGAAATTAATTGTTGCCATTGTATTAGAAGATGAGCATGTTGTAGTGTACAGCATGCAGACCCGTGGTAAATTGTTCCACAGATGGGAAATTCTCTGAAATTGTTAATGGAAACATATGTATGAAAATACCATCTGATGCTAAGCACACGTAAGAAAAAAACAGAAAGTTATTTACAGTCAAGATTGGAAGACTATTTCTTGTTGTGAATGACAAGGAGTAACAAGAGGTTAGATCTCAGTCGAGTACTTTCCATGGAAATAACGATAGAGTATGGAGAGAATAGCAATGCCTTTTCGTTGAGAACTGGGTTGTGAAGAACAGAAGAATACTTCACCTACTAAATTGGGAAGTCGGGTGTATACTCTGTCAAGCCAAGAAAAAGAGAGTGGCAGCTATAAATTACAGGTGAACAAACCTTTTTATAGAAATCGGTCACCATTTGTAAAAACAACAACCATTCGAGGATAAGAGTTAAACAGATACTGTTGGATGCTTTACTATGATTGGTAAACGATCGACGTAAAGGGTAAACACGCTGTATATTTATTAGGGTTGCTCTTTAAACACCCTTATTTAGTAATTAATTGTGAACCCAGCCAAATCAAGAAAAACATAGTGCATATAAAAACTCATTATATTTTCAGAGAGAGCTATATATCAATATTAAATAATAATAATACCAATATTACTACTACTACTACTAATAATAATAATATTGGTAGCTTATCTTAACACTTTCATACATGTTCATGTTTCATTTTTTTTTTACTAGTGTGTCCCCGTTTATCCAGGATTATAATTAATGAGATTTTAACATAATTTATTGATACTAATTATTAATTGAATGATACCTTAGGCGGTTAAAAATAGTCCAGTTATAAATAGGCAGAAAGACAGTACTGTATACGATAAAATAACACATAATAGTAAATGAAAATGTATGTATCACAAGTGCGAAGCGAGTGATCTTGTTAAATTACAGCAGTCGAGGTAAAACATGTATGAATATATGCTAAATAACAATGACGCATCCCAAAAGTGTTTCAAATGCTAAAACCATATATGTAATTCTCAATTCAACATTGAATTTATTTGCAAGATAAACGAATATTTTAATCTAATAGGTGTTTTTTTTCTGAAGTAAAGTATTTCAGGCGTTTAATATCATTTTGTAAGCATAACGAAACAAAGGAAACCATGTCATTTCGTTCGAATAGTGGATAAAAAGTGCACATGAACATAACTGAAAATGTACACAATACTTATATACACAATCAGTAGGGAAAGTAATTGTGGACGTGAAAAAAGACCTTTCGTGGCGCATGTGCTCTGCATCTTTATCCAATGCTATTTGGCGTATGATTGTCAGGTGTATATATACATATATATATATATATATATATATATATATAAATATGAAACAAAAATTATACTTTTAGTAAATAACAACTATAGTTAAATAGTTTAAGCTCAATATACGAGATAGATCAATAATAAAGATAGATGAAAGAAGAGGGATAAACATGTACGAATGACACCCCATAATCCTTGTACTAGAAATCAATTGATACAGGCAGACTAACCCTGTTCTCTAATCCTAATCTCAGTTATACATTAAAGTTTCTTATTTAGTCATGCATTTAATATTTAACTAACTGGGTATTCGTTAAAGTCTTTATACATCTAACTCTGAAACACTAGTTTTTGTCCGAATTATTACATATGAAACACGTAAATTCCAGATTCCCATTCACTTGAACCCTAATTTCCCAATTGGAACACTTTTAAACTTTAGTAATTATATATAAGTACGTTCAAAACCCGTTTTAATTCCGCCCCCCTCCTCCCTTCAGAAGTAATCACTGAATGACCTGAATTTCACTTCTGCTTTTAGCTTATAATAGCTCCACCCTTACTCGCACCGGCTTTATTGCTTACTAGCAATAAGCAGTAACCAAACAACCTCTTCCCCTCTCTTTCCCAAGCATCAGCCATAGTTCATTTAACTAATCCTATCACCAACTTTTTATGTGTTATCTTTATCCCTTCCCCCACATCTTCCTTTAGCCTCGTTTTCAACTAAAATCTGTCGCTTTTCTCAGACTTTCGAAGTCACTATTTAAATTCCCGACTGCCTGCGTTTAATAGGCACAGTTCAACTGCAACTTCTGAAAAATTACTCTCATTCTCGGTTCGTGGAAGTATTTTAAAATGGCCCAAATTCTCAAAATTACTTCCGAACAATGGCGTTCCATCTACGATTGAACTAAACATCTTCTATTGGATTTACTTCATTTTTAGATTTTTTTCAATGCTGCCTTCACGAAAACCCTTCTTTTCTATCTTTAAATCTCCTTTCACTGGACACTTTATCACCGGACATTTACCAACTGGACAGACCCCATATCTTTTCACACGCACATTCTCACTCTCCATTACTTATCTATCGATGTAATTCCTCTGATGATAATATTTTAATTTTTGAAAAGAATTAGGAAAGAATAATAAACATGTGTTTACCGAGTACACCTTGCATAAAACAATCGAAGTTTAAATAAATGTATCATTCGTTCATGTTTATACCTTTTCTTTCAGCTATCTTCACACACACACACATATATATATATATATAAATATACAGGGTGGGCAAAAATAAGGGTCCTATTTTTAAAAATTCATAACTTTTTTATTTATTGATTTTTTTATTGATTTTTTTTAGAATAAGTAAAGGACTCCTTCCGAAGCAAGCATGAGCCGTATTAGCCCTAAGGAACGTACCCTCATTTAGCTTAAAAAACTCAAAACAGTGTAAAAACAATACTTTAGTTTTTGTAAGTTTTAAGAAGTGTTTTTCGGCTAAAATTTGTTTTGTTTATTTCAAAAAATCTCGGAAGGGTCAGTCTACACACACATAAAGTTTGTGAGTTTAACTTTTATTTTGTGGAAGTTATTCAAATTCAAGTTATTCAAATTTAAAGATAGGACCCTTATTTTGGCCCACCCTGTATATATATATATATATATAGTTACCCACGGAACTACTGTTGGGTTGTATCACTGTTCCTCGGTGTAGCTAGACTGAGATGTGATTCGAGTCGGGATCGAAATTCGATCGTCATGTTGAGAAACGATTATGCAAAATGTTCAGCCGTCAAGGCAAACACAACGAGTAAGGGCGGTATCATGTAACACAATATTTAGTTAAATAAATACATATATTTTATACCGTATTCACCATTAGATTATTGATTACTATGTACATAATTTTTGTTTTACTTAACGTAAGATTGATAAGGGCACGTACATCGGTTTGTATGAGGGCAAAGCTTGTCGAGATAAAACGTTGTTTAAGCGTCTGTACGTATCTCTATATACGTATGTACGTATCTGCCTATCTAGATAGTTTTCTACATGTACGTCTACATGAATTCATAATTATGGATGTATGTGCGATTGGGTGAGACAGATAGAAAGATAAATGTAGAGAGAGACGGAGAGTTATGCAAGGTGCGCTTATAAAATGAGAAACTGTAGCTGGGTACGTAGTGTCGTGCTGATATCTCGACCTGTAAACTCTATATTACACTTTATTCAAAGCGGATTAACCGGTTTTACACCCACACATATATATATATATATATATATATATATATATATATATATATAATATAATATATATATATCAACTAAAATGAAAAAAAAAGACCAAAAACTCAATGTTCTGCCCAATTGTTGCGTAAGCTTTTTCATTCGTAAAAGCTAAAAATGACAAAAGACAAGAACATCTGTAATTTGCGAGAAATATATATGGTAATTAGTGTATAATACAGTTTAATATGTGTGGGAACAGAATTCAATACGCATACTTTATATATACATATATATGTATGTATGTATGTATGTATGTATGTATGTATGTATGTATGTATAAACATATATGTACTCGAAATATATATATATAAGGTTAATACTACAAAATATATAAGAGGACACTAATATCTTTAATTAGTGAACATCCTGATGAAAATGAAGCTGAATATACTGGATAGAGCATTAATAGCATTAGATAAAATGAAAGAATAAAATAAGGTGCGAATCAAATTTTATTACAATTCAATTCAAAGTTCAAGCAAAGTAATTGAAAGTCCTTAACCCATGGCTGTTTAAAGTTTCACTTACATGTAATACATGTCTTGAATATCACACATAGAATTGTAACATTTCGGCTTACTTTGGGATGTGATGCCCACGATTTGGGCTGCCTTATTTTTGAACAAATTCTGAACGAAACTTGTGAAAACACATCTGATGTTTGACGTAGATATTTTTACTCCTGATTCTACTTTAATCAATATTATTTCTGGCCGTACCTTGATGGGGTATTTCAATTTAAATATATGTTTTAGGTCGATACAATTAGTGTTGCATACATTTATTTTATTATTAATGTGATTATTCATTTTGTTTATTCTTATTATATTTTTTATATTTTTATTTTTATGTTTTCAAAGTAAAGTTTTATTTACTCGCTGTAATATCACTGGCGAGAAGAAGTTTCTTTGAACACCCATGAGTTAAGGATTTCTATTACTTTGCTTGAACTTTGAATTGTAATGAAATTTGATTCGCACCTCATGTTATTCTTTCATGTTATCTAACTCTCTCTCTCTCTCTCTCTCTCTCTCTCTCTCTCTATATATATATATATATATATATATATATATATATATATATATATATAATCAAAATATACATATATATCGTATTAGTCAAAGTACAGAAAATTCAAAGAACATAATTTTCTTTCAAACTTTCAACGTGTCCATGGCTGACAAAATAAGAGCAAACTACCGCCATAGATGTAATAAAGGATTATGTTGAAAATTCGGTATAGATTCCTGATGTATTCATAAAGATTCACGATCCGACAGGCTATACTGGATTACTCCGCATACACTTGATCCTTACCTTATAATGCTGAGTGCTTAGTGTTGAGCAAGGATTATTCAGTACCGTATTTTAGTATTTAGCATGATTCGACTGAGAATTGAATGCTGGTCCCCTGATCCATTACCGAACTCTTTTCTCATTCTGCCAAATGGGCCGATTCACATTACTTTATCATTTATTTTAAACGTATTTAATCGAGTAAATGTTTACATTTCCCGGCATATTTTTAAATAACAAACTGATTTTGTTTTGGATAAGTGTTTAACGGTCAGATGAAAGTTAAAATAAAAAAAATCCCCAAAAATGTTTATCTTTAAACAGGCACGCTTTGCCGAATTCTGTTCCTAATTTGAAAACTCACTTTTGCTTATTGAAGCTGGAAAATATCGTCAGATATTAATTGTAGGAGATAAAGGCATATAATGTAAAAATAAAATGAGGTAATTATTTTTATCGGACGATTAAAAATCGCACCACGACAAAACAAATTGGCGTAAAAAACATAAAATTTAAATTTTAGAAAGAATTGTAAAAGCACAAACAATCAAGCATATTGTTTGTTGATTTTGTTCTTCTTTAATAATTCTATCGATCCTTTGTTCTTGAGAGTTAAATATTCGTCTACTTAAAAGATGAAAGAGACAGAAGTTTGCGGTTATAGTTCGCAAGATCAAGGCATAGCATGGTATTGAGGAAAAGAGGCAGAATTTAAATTCGAATGAGAATCGTGATGAATAAGCCATTCAAACCAATGCCTAATTGTTGATTTGATCCTTTGCGATAGTTTTGTATTTTATATTTTCATAATAACAATTTTAATAAAGATCTTAGCAGTTCTTTTATTGAAGCTTAATTTTCCTTCCGAATTCCTGTTAGAAGCGGCTTTAAACTATCATTTTCTTTGCGCAATTAATCAGGCTAATTAACACGGAAAACAAAGTAACATAAAAGGATACACGCATTTACAAATTAAGCAAAGTTACATGAAGCTTTTTCCGTGTTAAATTAATATTATAGTGCATACGCATGCATAGACCCATTGCTATATTTAGAGAGTTTGGATGCTAACTACCCACTATTCTCGGGAATCTTCGGTCTCTCTGTACAGAAAAACCTGACATGGGGATGCTTAGCCTTACAGATAATTCTGACCAAATATTCAGAATAACATATTATTCGAAGCCAGAATAAGATACCTTAAGCATGGTGCAACTTTTCAAAGGCATTCCACCTCAAGTAACAGCATTACACTATATATTCCATCGGAGTAGATGCATTCTTGTCTTGGAATGTGGCAAGTCTAAGATAAGACTACCAAAAAGATTAACTATAACATATTAAAGTGTTCAATTGGGAAAAGGAAAGATCGAAACACTATACACTCTTTGTTATCCAAGCTTTGAACGGTCGGGAAAAAAAGATATACCTATATCATATATATACATATATATAGAGAGAGAGATACAATAATATTTTTATAAATAAATATTAATTATTTAAATACCCACAGACATCAGTGTTTCATGATAACGCAATCTTCAGTGTAGGAACTAATTCTCAACGGTCGGTAGGCGCGAACCTCGATCACAAATCGCCACTGATTCGCAGTCGGGGATCTTATCCATCGGACATAGCCAATTAGTTAGTAAATATAGAGGAACTTTAAATGTAAATAGCGAAATCGGCGGCTATGTACCAGGCAGTATAGAGTGATCTACGAAACGGCGCTTGGATCGTGCATATAGCTATTTGTACTGCTTGGTATTAAAGCTACTCGAGAGTGCCCAGCGATTGTGGGAGGGGGCTGATAAACAATAATATTTTTATAAATAAATATTAATTATTTAAATACTTACAGACATCGATGTTTCATGATAACGCAATCTTCAGTGTAGGAACTAATTCTCAACGGTCGGTAGGCGCGAACCTCGATCACAAATCGCCACTGATTCGCAGTCGGGGATCTTATCCATCGGACATAGCCAATTAGTTAGTAAATATAGAGGAACTTTAAATGTAAATAGCGAAATCGGCGGCTATGTACCAGGCAGTATAGAGTGATCTACGAAACGGTGTTCGGATCGTGCATATAGCTATTTGTACTGCTTGTTATTAAAGCAAGTCAATTTGTGTTCCTTTTATTATATAGAAATCAATATGCAATCAGTGAGAATATGTGACAAAGTTTTAATTAGAGTTGAATTCTTCAATAGAATAAAACACACACTGCAAGTTTTCTTCGAATCTATCTGGCGTCACTAAACGAAAAATATATTTTGTGTCCTTTAAATTATTTAAATATGCTAGAATGTAAATAAACATAGTTATTTTAAATATATTGTCCTTCGTTCCATAAAAAAACATTAAACAAACTATATCCCAGTTATAATTTATATTAAGACAAGTTGTACAATTTAAACGATTTTTTTTTATTTGTATATGTTAAGATTAAAACTAATTAAAGTAAACACATTTAATTTCGATTCGTTGAGGCACTTTGCAATTTTACAACAACGTTAACAAACGCTGCTTTGACATTCAATTTGTAATAACACGACTGCGCTGAAAATTATTTTATTACTTTACCTCATATTATAAATTATTTTTGACATATTTCAAGGCAAAATTAGAAACATGACGATAGTTGAATTTTTAGTAAGAAGTTTTCCGACTAGCAATGTCGAGTTAATACCGTATATAATATATGATAATAAAATGCAGTAATCTTTATGACTTTCCTTCAGTTTCGAAGTACTACCAATAATGAGAAGCGTGTTTATAACTTGCGTCGATGAAAATGATGGAATCGGAATATAGGGGTTTACCTTCTCACGTGACACTGCATTTCGCATGTTCTATCTAATAGTAATATTAGGTCGTTAAAATAATTATAGTCGCCTGAAGGTCTGGGTTTTAAAAAGTAATGTTAACACAGAATTCCTAGTTTATTTCTGGTAACGTTTAATATATATGATAAATAATGTGTGCTAAATGATCATTTGTAACTTTTTTTTCAGATAAAAAATAGTTTTAAAGCATAGAATACCCTTAATGATGAGCATGCTTAAATATGACTATCGCGTTCTTATATTGCATGAGCTAAAACTTGGAGACAATGCCCCCGAAACTTCTTCCAATATCAATAGAGCATGGCGAGATTGTTCCACACGCGATGTAACAATATGAAGGTGGTTTTAGAAATTCCGTAATGGATATGAGAGCCTTGAATATGAATAAGGTAGATGGTGGAGATGTAATTTGAACAAAAGAATAATTGCAACCACTTGTTCAGCAACATCCACGTCAAAGTGTAAAGGAAGTCTCTTCATCCCTCTAAAGAACGAATCAGTCTCTTCATTTAAACGATTGAGACAAATAATGCATCCGCTTTATGTGGAAACACATACATAATTTTCTCGGTTGCGTTATTTAAAAAATATAATCAATAACAAAACATTCTGACCCTCGCCACGCACTAATACTAACCAATTTTATAAGTAAATAAACTAACACTACCTCACACTAAATTATATGCTAAGTTAAGTAATAATAATACACTAAACTAATATAACAAGTAATAAGTAACAATATTTAAACACTGAAACATACATATGAACTAAGAATACACTATCTTAACACTAGCAGATTGATCTCCAAATTTGCTGGAAATACACTAACAATAACTCATACACAAGTGTTTATATTATCGATACTAACGTTACCCGATCTACTAACTAAAACCTAGTAATGCACTAACAGTATCTGATATATTAACTAAATTAACTTACACTAATATGCTAACAAAATGAACTAAGAATACAGTAATTTTTAGTATTATAATAACTAAATAAATTAACGATTCACAAACTCTTTATACATTAACAAAATAAACTAAAATACACTAATACTTACTCATTTATGAATTAAATAAAATTAAAATACACTAACATTACGCAATACACTAACTACATGAATAATAAATTAAAATTGATTAATACTCTAATTAAACTAACAGTAACTTTACATTATCTAATGCACTAGCTAAAACAGTCAGATAACATTAACTAAATAAACTAACACTGCATAAAAATTAACTACTACAGTAAATAAATTTCCAACAACAATTTGAATACACATTGATTATTTAAAACATGTTTATTAACCAAATGACGGTAGTTTATTCGACATATCCCGGTAATACGCTGGGGTATTTCAACATAAGTTTAATTTGTAATCGATTAAAACATTCCAAGTCACATATGGTAGAAAAACGTTGTTGTAAATTCTCATGCAAAGGATGTGATAGCCGGTCCTACAAACGAATTGAAATCGATAGATGAATGTAAAGACAAAGGCAAAGCCATGAGTCTTAACATTAGCTCTAATTGGTTGAGTCTTACTTATACTGGTAGCGAGACATCGCGTTTACAAAGTGTTATTTTCTCTCTTGGACAATGCCTCTTTTATTTCGTCTTCATATAAACGATTGTAGTTCATGGAGTGTGCACGCAGATTCGGCCTGGAAATTAATTAGTAATAAACAGTACCTCAAATGACAAGGCAATTTATTCGAAGCACATACTCATGTGAACCAAAGAAAAAGAAGCACCTGCTACCAACAGCTCTAGAAAAAGAAGGCAAGCAACACGAAGAAAAACATACTAATAAGAATAACGGTCATCATAGTGGCAGTAGCAGTTGTAGTAACAGGAGTAGTAGTAAAAGTAGTTGAATCAAGAACAGAATTTCAAGGAACATAAAAAAAACATTTTAAAGATAGTAGCGTTTGACTTAGATTAAATACTATGAATTCCTAAGATATAGAAATGGATTGTTGCCACTCCATCTCCAATGTTACCGGGTATCCTATAATGAAGGATGTTATATATTAAAAAAATAACAACTTAATGACTACTATTATTATTATCATTGTTATTATTAGTAGTATTCTTAGTAGTCGTATTAATAATTATAGTAGTAGCAGAAGTAGCAATGAGAGAAGTATTGTAGTACTGGTAATCGTAGCATTCTCAGTGTGTACGCAGGTATCTGTCTTCTCTTATTATTATACTCAAGCTGAGTCCATCAATGTGTGTCTCCAAAAATATATACTAGAATATTCCTAGTTTTGGGATTGAGTTATGTGCGGAAAACTTCTATTTTAAAGATTCTACGTAGCCTTTCTTTGCAATTACTTCAGCAAGTTACTTATCTCTTACAACATTCTAAATAGCACCCCCTCTCTCACTGTACAATGTTAGACATCCTCTTCTAATTTTATACGGTATATCCCACTCTCACTTCCTTAGTTCTCTCTTTATCTCTGTTTATTTAGAGTCGAAAGTTATAATGTCAAAAAGAAATGATAAGGAATAGTGCTTTATAAACGAAAATAGCATGTCACTATGTGTGATGAAAGGGAGACACACATTTATTAAGTAAGCTAAAGTATAATATTAAAACACAGACATATACATGCATGCATACTTAGCTGCAACTCACATTAATAATGATAAACAAGTCTGCTCACATGTCCAGTGTTTTCAGCTTCTTTCGGGCACCGTTACAAATCACTTTGCGTATTCGCAACAGTAATGCACAATTGAGTTCTGCTGGTCACGGCCATTATTATTCTGAGATATTTGAATGGCAATACGTCTCTTACGGCTTCTAATACTCTCTGTGCAGCTCGATTGGAGATCTTAATGGTTCTATCTTTACGCAATGAGGAGACTGTACTAGTCTTTCTCTACTCTATCGTTATTTCAATGGAAGGTGTTCAACTGAGTCGCAGTCTTTGGTTGATATGGTAAGATATTAACAACACAAATCGCCTTGCTACAACAACGACATAAGTATTTTCCTTCTCCTTCCATGTGCTTAACGTCAGGTCAAATCGCGATGGATGCAGCTCTTTGCATGAAGACAAAACATGCGTGTCGGTAGATATACATACACATTTCGGTATGACTTGGCCAAAGAATATATGTTATAATAGTACTAAGCTTAACTCATGTATTCAGCACAGTTTAATTAAATAGTGTGACCATGTATATATAATACGTGAGCGTATAATGACACGTTGGCTAAGCGGTTAACAACGGGGGCTGGGGACCTGGCTGTGCTTGGTTTGAATCCAGTCCAGTTCCACAGAAACACTTTCATCAAACCCCCACACATGACCTTGTGTCTAACTCCTGAACAAGAGGAAAATAAACTATATGAGCTTTAATGTTTGTATATATATATAACACCATTATTACGCACACTCATATATATATATATATATATATATATATATATATATATATATATATATATATATATATATATATATATATTACTTGCTGGCTTTACAAGCACGCCATCGCTTCACAAAGTTCATGATTTGAATTAATTGAAACCGAAATGCTAGTAATAAACATTTCATTCATAACTTCGTAGCAAAGACAGGGCTGAATTTGCGCATTTATTCGTATAAATAGATACACATTAACATTTTTGTAATTTTTATTATGATGTATTCATGCCTAAATTCAAACAAAACTCAATAATACAGTAATCTCGTAAATGTTTGATCCTTACTTATCTAGTTTAAATCGTGTTTTTAATACGAGTTTATTTTTTTAAGTGTGTATTTATTAACTTAAACACCGATACACAAAAGGTATTATAGCCATCTATATTTTGAATAGTATTATTCCAAAAAAAGTCTCGACCAATCCGGAGAGCAGCTTTGTTTGGGAAAATACATGGCTGAGATAATAAGACCTTCCCAATATATTTCCGTCTATATTATTTGTAAAAATCCGCAGAAATTTGCAGAAAATGCACATTTTTCGATATTCTCTCCGAACTTTGAATCATTCTTAGAAAATCTAAGCTATGTCAATATAATGTAACCAGTGTGTGTTAATTGATACATTTTCAAATATACTTATAGAGAAATTGATTTAAATGTATATATTTACTTAAATCTAATTTAACTAATACAATATTGTTCAGACACATATGTATATTCAACGTGATATAGTTGAGTATTGATTTTAGGAACATATTGCAGAAATTTGAAATAATAACTAATATTTTCCATGAATTCCGAAATGTACGTTATATATATATATATATATATATATATATATATATATATATATATATATATATATATATATATATATATATATATATATTAATTTTATATAGGCCATGCATTGTATAACTGTTCTGTTTTTAAATATCTGAAACAGTTACATGGTAACCAGCTTATGATCTCCGTTACATATTTCGCAATTTAAGTTAAAGCCTTCAGCTATATACTTGAATCCACTTTAGTATTTGTAAATTCCCCAGCAGTAAGTCGGCTTATGCAAGGCGCAACGTATGCGATCTTTGGGACTTAGTTTGTATCCCTCGGAATTTAAACTGTATTTTCTTTCATTGTTTAAAATGATTCAAAACTTCTTTAGGCTATATATATACATATATATATATATATATATATATATATATATATATATATATATATATATATATATATATATATTACGAAAACAACTCCACATGCAAAGGCTGATATATATATATATATATATATATATATATATATATATATATATATGAGTGTGTGTGTGTATGTGTGGGTGTGTGTGTGTGGAGAGAGCGAGCGAGAGAGCGAGCGAGAGAGAGAGAGAGAGATGACACATGATTCCCATCTTGTAATCAGTGGACACCGTGAAACTACAGTAATATATTACACTTAAGTGAATTGTTCATTAATTACACAGAGAAAAAATATATATGGAAATGTAAAAATATGTAATTAGTAGATAAAAATTACCAAATTAGTTAAACCAGGGGCGGGCAACCTTTTCAGAGTGAGGGCCAGATTAGACTTTCGGAAGGAGATCGCGGGCCGGAGTGAAAAACGAAATCTCAGAATTACTATATTTTGTTTACATAAATAAATTGTACAAACATTGCATTAAACACTCTATAAATCTGATATTTTTTTCTCAAGAGACTTCTGTATGTGATGTTATAAAAGGCGCCGACGAAGAGCCATTTTGGATTCATAAAAAATAATGACGGGGAAGTAACAACTATAATCTCTAGCATTCGTTTTGACACACCTCACATAGGTTCTGTTTCATGCCGTTTCCTCGTCTCACGTTTCCTCTTTGCCTCTCTCTTTCTCTTTTTCTATTTTTATCTCTTAATAGTTAAAGAAAAATGAAATATGCATGCATCATCGCTCGCTGATATTCATACGTTTTATCCCATTGTAAATCTTAATTGAAACCTACTTTTACGTCTATGTCCCAAAATGATATGAGTTTTACTGGGAGGTCTTCAGGCAGGATTGCAATAATAAAGCATAACAGGGTGGCGGGCCGGACGCTAAGCCTTCGCTGGCCGGACGTGGCCCGCGGGCCATACATGGTCCGCGGGACGGAGGTTGCCCGCCCCTGAGTTAAACTATTGACACATATAGATGTTTTGTTAGTGTAACGGGATATCGGACATAATTCAGACGTTATGGAACTTTCTATCAATGCTTGTCGCTTAATTCCTTAAACTAACTATTGAATTTTTTCTGAAATGGTATTTGGTATTTCAAACACACACACACACACACAAAAAACACACCTACACACACACGAATATATATATATATATATATATATATATATATATATATATACAATTAGTTTACTTATCAAACAGCTGTGTCGTTTATTACTTATTGATTTATTTAAGAAGGTGATACAAGCTGAAGTGTCAAGCAGGTAAGACATTGATGGTAGAAAAGGTAGACATACAAGACAATAAGGAACAATATAAGAATCGGGAGAATAGCAGCATTTTTTCGTATTGGCAGGGATCGCTTCAAATAACAATGAGTCGCTGTCGTTGTCAGCGATGTAGCATTTTCTTTAAATGTGTCTCCGCGTCTTCATAAGAGGCTCTGTTCGTATGCCGGTCCGTCTCTGAAATAGTATGTTAATCGCTAAGCAGATAAATTAAACGGACGCATCTTCCATTTTCGTTATTCGACGTCTTATATGAATGGCTTTATTATTTTGTTTCCTTTCTGAAGTTGAGGCGTATTTCGTATTCATATTACGACTTGACTTCGGAAGCTGAAATGAAAACACAGCTGGTATTTCATACCCATGATTAGAGAAGAAGTATGAGACATCAGAGGGATGCAGTTAGATAAGTGAACTTCAAGAATACATAGATATGTACTAACATACATGCGTAAAGAAAGAAGATACATGCATCTAACGAGTGAGCTAAATTGTCTTAAGTAAACAACCGCGATAGATGTGAACAAACGTAAACGATTTGATGGATATATGGACACACAAATAAACGTACACATCCACTTCTTCTCATACGCACGTACAAGTATATATATATATATATATATATATATATATATTATTTTATTAATAAACTATATATTAGGGTGCCTATCAATAAGTTATGAGTACCCGCATTTCATGAGTAGGGTCATTATCTTAGAAAAGATCCGATTTTTCATCGTAGTAAGATTCGTTATCCTATTTTTCTCATCGAATATTCTAAAATTCAGTCATTTCAACAGAAATACATTATTTTAAATTTAAATAATTAACATTAGCACTTGTAGAGTCTACGATCGAGCAATTTCATGTTTTTTGAAACAAACTTGCGATTAATTATTGAAGCAATTGTTGCAACTATATATAAATATATATATATATATATATATATATATATATATATATATATATATATATATATAGTGTGTCAGATTGTATATGAAAAGAAATCAAAGAAAGTGCTCGATCATATATGAGAGCTAATATAATTTATTTAGATACTGTATATTACATATTTCAGCAATGTAGCTCGGTTTAATCTAAAAGGGCAGATTTAAACATATTTAGTAAATCTCTGTGCCCTGTGGAATCATCGGCAAGCTGAAACGATTTTAATCACGGCCCGATAGGAAATGGCGTCAACAATGACAGAACACGGTGTATCTCTGAGGGAGTCCCCGAAAAAATTGGGTGTGGGATAGTGATTAACTAAGACTTAAGAGAGTTCGATGGTAGTTCGTGTTTGAAAGGCCTTCATGTTATTTCTTTGCTAGTTTTATTTATTTATTTATCTGTTCTTTTGTGGATTTGTAATATTATTGTTTTACCTAGTCTGAAAAAATACGAAAGGGGCGGCTATGAAGTTTGCCGTTTGGGTTTGTGAAATTAGGGTGCTTTTTTGTTGTTGTTTTTTGGAATAAATTTATGTATCGGATTAATTGTTCTATATAGTGCTAAAAAAGATGATGAAATAATATTTCTTTGGACTTAACGTGTTTGTATTTTTTTTATTGAATTGGTGTTTTCGTATTTTTCTGGATGTTAATGGGAAGAAAGCCGTATATAAAACAAACGGTGGTTCGTTGATATGTCCCGTTTATAACCAGTAGTGTTGAAAACAAAACTTGGTTATAAACGAAATAATGGATGCTATCTGTTATTTCCATTTGAGGGGTATAAGTTTAGTCTCTGGGTGGGGGTTGTTAACTTCTATTGTATTGATTGTGTATTAATAATATTAATATTAAGTGTATTTCAGAAAATTTATTAAATTCTTTATCTTATTATTATGCGTACTTCCCTCCATGCGCACCGGCAAATAGACTTATGCACACATACGTGCATGGAACCACATGCATGTCTATGTACAACATCCGCACGCATATGTGTATGCACGCACGTACGTACACACATCTACACTCACATGTACAGGAGGGTTATTCATTTAATTTTTTAAATTTTATTTTTTGTGTTTTTGTTTTGTTATTAATTTAATCTTTTGTTTATTTTATTAAAATTATTTAATATTTTCTATTTATTAATAATATGCACTTATACATACACACGCGCACCCGCACACACGTGCGTGTACATACACACAGACGTATACCACAGCATGTACACTCATCTTCATTTATACAGGGGTGGCGGGGGATTTTAGGATCTATTATATGGACTGTATGAAGCGAGGCGGGGGGGAGTTCTTACTTGTACATGAAACCGCTTTAAACTCCCAGGAATACAGATGCCCCACAGAACGAAGAAATGTTGACACCTAAGAACCCCCTTTTTCCGTTTCATACAGTCCATATAATATATATATATATATATATATATATATGTATACATATATGTATATATATATATATATATATATGTATATATATATATATATATATATATCATATTATATCATGTATTTTCATGAAATGTTATGAGGAGATATATGTTATTAGTATAAATTTTCAGTATTTACTTAAACAGTTCTCGATACGTGTGTAGAGCTAGGTAGTAAGTTATGCAAATATATTAATGGCAATTAAGCTACATACATTAACCTATATATATATATATATATATATATATATATATATATATATATATATATATATATATATATATATATATATATGTATATATATATATAGAATATAGAAAACAATCACAAACACATTGCAACTGTCAGTATTTATAATTAATTTCGACTTCCCATTCTCCTTGACAGTTACATATTGGATTTTTTACCAAGATGATTCACTTTAACACACACATACTATATATATATATATATATATATATATATATATATATATATGTATATATATATTCGAGGTGGGAAACAATTATGGCTTTGATGATCTTTCTTTTCTTGGCTACATGAAAAACAACAATATGAAACCTTTCATTTTGTCTAAAGATGTCAAGGATGAACATAATATAGAAAGATGAATGGAGAAAAAACAATAATGTTAAATGGTTATGAATCTTAACTCGATTAACCCGTAAAGATTTAATTTTAGAAAGATATACATTTTAGATATGACAAAAACATGGATTGTGATAACGACGACCATGGCAGCGATGATGATGATAATGATAATGGTCAAAAAGAAGGAAGATTTCGATGCTGATGCTGATGTTGCTGCTGCTGCTGCTGCTGATGATGATGATGATGATAATGATGATAATGATGATGATGATGATGATGATGATGATGATGATGATGATGATGATGATGATGATGATGATGATGATGATGATGATGAAGCTAGATACAAGCTGTGAGAATATACAAGCATAAATTTAAATAATTCGATTTTTCTCAGATAAGACAGAATTAAAATTGTATAAGTTTCGATCAGTTTCAGCGTGACACTGAATAAAGTAATGTGCCATGGTAAAATGTATACTCGTTATGAAAAGAATGATATATTCGATGACATAAGTATATATATATATATATATATATATATATATATATATATATATATATATATATATATTTGACAGAAATACATCGTGTAGTCCGTTATGGTTTAACTCATGCAGAGGCTTGCCCGAACCTCAGCTAAGCACCATATGAAGTAGTCTTCATTTTATTTTAAGAGATTTTTACTCATTAGAATTTTTCACACACCAAAGATTTCTTATACATACAACCCGGTGTTTTGCATGATGATTAATCACAGAAAGTTCCCCCGGATGTTCAGTGCCCTCTATTCTATTCTATTATTATTGTAACCTAATTTTTGTTCTCGCACACGCCGTTTATAACAGTCGGTCATATTTCTTGAAATCCGGAGGAAAATGAACTTCATAAAAATTCTAGTACACTACCTTTACTTCCAGTTGAGGTCTGACTGGTGCTATATATTCTGGGTATTTTCAGGCTATAACTCTGTTCGCCACCCATTCTGATGTATTGTGTTTCATGAGAAGTGGGTCAATGTTACATCATTTACTTTCACACTCAAGAATATTAAATTGCTTTTAAGTTCATCTTAATATTCTCCATCTTACCATTCTACATTCGCAATTTTAGTTAATATTACTCGCTATTCTATCATTACTATGATTATTATAATTATTATTATTGTTATTATTATTAGTAGTAGTCGTAATAGTAGTAGTAGTAGTAGTAGCTGTAGTTGTAGTAGTAGTAATCCTTGTTTTGCTGGTGCTTAGAGGAAGAGAAGGATATGTGTTGTGATACTTTTCTGATTTGCTGGTTAGAAGTATCTGTAATTATTGATATTAGTAAGCGTAGTATTAGTAGTAGTAGTAGTAGTAGTAGTAGTAGTAGTAGTAGTAGTAGTAGTAGTAGTAGTAGAAACAGGATCAGAATAGATGTACGTGGTTATAATTAATAATACCCTGCATGTCATTGATAATCCATCTTATATTTGGGAACATTTTCTCATATAGCATTAGAGTGTATAATGGCCAACGGATTATCTTTATATATATAGAAATCATGCTTTATTTACATATTAAATATGATTCCTGAATTTAATTGATGTGGGATAATAAGGGAACACATTGAGGACTGAAGGTCATACATCGGTGTGCTTTTCATTCAGGAAATACCATCAGAAAGCGACGTGCGAGGCCGGGAGAGTTAACACAGTAAGAAAGCGAAAGAGATAGATATATGCATACAAGTATTCTAAATGTAAGGATGCATTCAGTAAACTCCAAGACCTGAATCTTCTTTTTAAATAGTGCAAAATATATTGAGATTGAACTTTTTTTTAACAAAGGACAATGAATTACAATTCATTTTCAGAATACGACCTGTGTTCAAAGAGTAATGGGTCAATCATGACTATTAATACAGCAAATATATGACAGACAAAGAGACAGAAAAGTGTGATAGTGATGGGATAGTGATAAGGACATAGTGATATGGACAAACAAATATATTTTTATATAAGCAGTTTCACAATGTCATTTACGTTTATTTTATTAGAGAATAGGTGCATACAGCGTCGATTTTTATGGTTAGAACGGATGTAATTAAACAAGGTCGGAGGGTTCTTCGGCCGAAACGCTGTAAGAATAACAACCACTATGTGAATAGTAGTCAGAATAATGAAAATAATGAAAATTAGCAATTCTCATAAAAAAATGCCGACAAATTATTGTCGTTGTTTTCGTTGTTGCTGCTGATGTTCTTAACTAGCTTCTCGTTTTCAATTTAATAACCTTTCAATATTCCATTAAACAGACAAGGAGCGAAGCTGTCAACAAAGAACAGGAAGTGAATTAAAATGAGTACAACAGGGAAAGATAAATTGGGAAAAAAACCGTTGTGATTTTTTTTAATTACAAAAAGGGAGGCTAGCGGCGGGATAGGAATACATATTCTGATGCTGTCGATTAGCAATTATGATGAACACGTCATTTTCTTGTGTCGCCTCCATTCGACAAAATGGCTATTAAAAAGAAAGCAGAATAGCAAGTGTCATTAGTTTATGAATGAAAATTTAATTTTGGGCTGAAAGCAAAACTAATGAAGAAGGCGACCATTTTCTCAAAAAGTTGTCTAGGTTCATGTCGTAATATGATTACTCCACAATATAATGATAACAATGATTATAATTTCTTATCCACAAGGATTTCTCACACAAGTCATTACCAGTGATTGCTCTATCGCAGAAAGAGGATGCAATTTACGAAGTCTGATTGATAACAAGATTTATACAATCTCCAGTAATATCCGCTTCTTCCAATCACATGTCAAATCTTTTTGCGTTCCCATAACCGTCGTTTAGCATTGAATAGTTGTTAATAATAACGGATTGGTTTCCCTGGGATTTGACTGGCAATAAGTCCCCTATTATTACAATACTATTTGTGCCGTTTTAGGGAAAGTTTCGAAAATGCTTTCCATTCTAAGTCGCTCCATCCTGCAGACTCTTTAAATGTATTTTCTGTGGTACTAAAATCGGTTGATGCCGCCGTATTTCTTGTCTTGTAGGGAAGTAGTGTTAGGAAAATAGTATTATTATTATTATTATTATTATTATTATTATTATTATTATTATTATTATTATTATTATTATTATTATTATGTTTATTATTATGATTATTACTATTATCCATGTATTTATTGTTATATTTGTAGTGTTGACATCAGTCTTTACACGTAATTTCTCTAAGATAACTAACCTTTAGTCTGAGTGACAGCAAATCCAACAAGTATCTCAGTAGCACATGTCCGATTTCATTATTATTATTTTCATCATCATTATTATTATTATTATTATTATTATTATTATTATTATTATTATTATTATTATTATTATTATTATTATTATTATTATCATGCATATGGTACCTCCACATCATTTCTTTATAATAGCGAATGCCAATGTTTTTATAAGATTAAACAAAGGTGTCCCTATGAAAATTAAGATAGTCACAATTCAATACAGATAACACGCTATAGACTATAACACAATATAAAGAAACAGTTAAATTAGAACTTTTTTTTTATTCCACGTCAAGATGCATTTATGTATACTTTATTATATAGATACATGTATTAAAATAGAGCTTTAGGAGTAAGCACCTCAACATATGTAATAGTTCTTACTTTTTGTCTGACCATAGAAGGTCCATTTTATGAAGGTAATTTTCTTGTCCCTGAAAGAAATGCAATCGATGTATTGCTTCATTGATAATTTACATAGGATATACAACTTTACATAGGATATACAACTTTACATACAAATTTACATAGGATATACAACTCAAGGAATAATAAAGCGAATATGACAGTACGTTCCGTATGATGTGCATACACGCAGTTATTTAAAATATCAATATTCAATGGTTGGTAGATGTGTACATTATAATCAGTGTTTGCTGGTCGCTACACGAGTTTCTTTTTTTTAATACTCTACTATACTCGATCATTATTTGATATACGATGTTGGGAGCTATTTACATCTGTATATTTTATGTATCTGTTTTGAGTTGCATGCTTGTCATCACTTTTTAAGATGTCATACCGTATAACAGTGGAGTTTATTCTTATTGCAGAAGGATAGCATCGTCTTATAAGTGCGACACCAAACAGAAAACAACACTTCAAGCAATATTTCTATATTTCAGATTGTTAATCATTTCATATAGATATTGGAAATATTATACCCAATTCATATTTTACTTTTGACGGCACTCCTTTAATAAATGTATGATTAAACTAGACATTATCAGGGAATTATGTTATTGAAAAGACAACCCATATTGCGAAATACATACAGAAAAATACATATCATCATTTTTTTTATAACTAAACATCTTAATGCCTATGTTGTCTTGTTATTTACTTCCTTATAGTTTTTAACTCTGAAGTTATTTACCAAGCTTGAGTGTTAGACTCTCAGGCAAAACTCTTTAAACTGTTGTCGCTTTCAAGCCCTTTTTCAACTGTCATTTGATGAAATTATTCTTGCAATTGTAGTCCTAATAAAGCCTTGGAAAGAAGTGAGTCGGTGCACCTAACTGCCTGTCTTTATCACAGTTAGCATAACTTTATGAATCACACAGGCGATGTTATGTCACATACACCTCAGAGATTTGGCTCTGTCCACTGGAATATTTGTTTCGCTTGGAAATTATTATATTATGTCTCATTTTATGTTCTTTTTACCCACTAAAAATCGTCGATAGTATCGCGACTTAGTAGAGCGATATTCATCGCATCTGACCTGAGTTAGGATGTTTGATTATTTTCGAAATTGTACTATCGAATCGACAAACTATGGTTTAAACCCAATCGGATAAATAATATAAACTTATGTACTAGTAACTTTAGGGAAAGTACGAAGCGCTAACTTCTTTAATCAGCATTCTTACTCAATAAATATTTGTCAATGAATAGGAAGTGTCAGCCAGTATTAAAACACCGAAAATATGTTATCTCATCATTCACATATAACTTGTTACAATGGTAGAAATAACGGTGTTATATAATTATTTATTGTTGATATTTAATACACCAAATATAAATTGCAATAATACTAGCAGTAGAAGTAATACAAACACTATCATATCTATTACATTTGGCCATTTGGCTGATATATATATATATATATATATATATATATATATAATTTACCAAATTCAATATCGTAATAGTGAGAGTAGTGCTAGTAGTATCTGTATGGGTATACGTATTGCATTTAAGTATTAAAGTTCGCAACGTTGTGAGATACCAACATCGAATCATCTAACTTAATAACGAAGTAATCGTAGTAGTAGCTGTAATAGTAGGAGGAGGAGTAGTAGTCGTATACGTATTATATCTTGGCATTAAATAAATAAAAGGGCATCTATCTTAGTAGTAATAGTAATAGTATTATAATGATTACAATTCGAAAGACTAATGGGATATCATGAATGGAATCTCACTTAATATAGTCTAAGGATGAGGATGGGGTAATAGAAGTAGATTAGTAGTGGACAGTATTAAATTTCAGTTTAAACAATACAATAAAGTTATATGTAACACTCACGTTAAACTTACTGATATTTTGGGATTATTATTATTATTATTATTATTATTATTATTATATTTAATAGTAGTAGTTGTAGTAATATTGGCAATGCCTTTGTAATTTCAATTAAGTATTGTGCTGTAGCCTCTTTTCCTATTCATGGGGTTGTGCAAACAAATAGAAGTATCAAATATCTTCTTTTGTGATAGTGTCTCCCTGTGTGGGCTTCTCAATGGAAAATAAGTACAATAGGATGGAAGCAGTTTGATTAAAGTAATGGAAATGTTTTACGTTAGGACCATCAAACGTGATGAATCGCGTACATCTTTGACAAAACGAAGAAGAAAAGACTAAGAAGCTAAAGATGAATTAAGTGCTGTTCACGAATGAAAAGAAACGTATAAAAAGAGGTGTGCCTTTTTAACTTAGAAGACTTCTATACGGGAACAAAGATAATTATATATATATATATATATATATATATATATATATATATATATATATACGTATTATGTGTGCCTGTATATCAGACGTAAAATCATGTATCATAAAAATGTGCTAAATAGGTTCTTAATATCAAAAGAGCTATAATTTGCCGATATGATTCTAGAATAATTTTCAAAAGAAATATAATGTAATCCAGATTGATATAAAAGACTATGTTAAATCGAACGTGAACTAGGAAGGTCGATGAATACATTCTGCTCAAAATATGTAGAAAACCGAAACACGTAAAAATAAACTTCAAACGCACATACACACATATATGTGTATTTACATGTGTATGTCTCTTTCTGACTGTTTGTGTATTAATAATATATATATATATATATAGAGAGAGAGAGAGAGAGAGAGAGGGAGAGAGAGAGAGAGAGAGGCCATGCCTCACAATCAACTTTTTTTTGCTTACACATCGATACTATATTACCTACAGATACCACCCATGACATAACAATACTACTTATAAACTCCCACTCGATGGAAAAGGAGTTTGTAAAATATATTTTACATCGTAAACCTAATAGTAAAATCACTTTTTGGTGTGTTTTACTTCAAGGAAAACATACACCGTTGGCGCACACTAGGCGGTGACCAATTAATACTCCAATGTTAATTAGACAGCCATGGGCACATTACCTTTACGGGCAAAGAAACTATTGGTATGGCGGATAACAATATATAAAGTACCTAGTTCATATATATATATATATATATATACATTGTAAGTACTTTAAAACAAATCATTTGACTAACTAAATAGCTAATGCTGTATAATTCAATTCATTTAAATTAACGGTGACTTGTTAGTTTATCTAAAACTTATGAAATACCAATAACCTTTTTAAAATCATATTCATTCTAGTCATTATGTTGCAGTTAACATATAAAGTAGTTATACATTCTCTTACTTATATAGTCCGAATAAATTCTAAAGTTACAAAAAAGACCTGTTTTAACGTTGAATATTAAAGAGGATTTGTTGTACGAAATTGCGTCACTCATTCAAATAAACTCACTCATCGACGTTATCACGTTATATATTATCCGACATACATATCGTTAATTAAAAACACTTGAGAGGAAGACAATAAAACATAGTACACAATGTTTAAATGATTTTTATGTTTTAAAATGGATGACATTTTATCTAATTAAAGCAATTGTTTAAAAGAAAATTAGCTCAAACTTGGGATTAGTTACCATTGAATGATGCTTAAATGAATGAATACACACATGGTGAAGAAGTTGAAAGTGGAACACCGAGGTTTACGGTGATTTGATGCTGATTACGTTAACATACAGATTGACTAACTGGTTGTTAATAGACCATTGCAGTGGCTCTTTGGTGAATCTTATACTAAATAGTGATACATTAATATACAGATCTGAAACCACAAAAAGGACAATTAGTATTAGATATCGAGATTCCCAACTTTAACTGCTATATTGTACGAGTTCGAATCTAACTGTTAAAAAAAAAGCAAAAAGATAGGTCATAAAAACAGATATTACGGTTGTCTGCCGGTCTAATCCGACTGGACTATGCCGGAATTTACGATGATCTCATAAAAACGAGGAAAAAGTGTCCCGGTTGTTACGTATATGTAATACACAAAAAGGACGACGCTATCGGAAAAAAGTGTGGTAGAAAATAGAGGCCCTTGGAAATTAACAGAAAGGATAGCCGAAACTAAGGTTGTTTAATATCCTACGATAATTTTTCAAAACGACCGGACTTCTTCGTTATCAAGCAGTTGAGCATGTATGGTCAAGCGTCGACTCCAATCGGGCATCACGTCACTGTATAGACATTAAGAAAAAAACGTTGAATAAAGCTTTAAACTTTAAACATGTATGAATTATAGTGAGGGTATGTATTTCATTGTAATGTATATGTATATAAGTAAACACATATCGGTTTAATATAGAAATATAATTTTATTTTTCTAGAGAATCATGAGTATTTTTATGGATCTTTACTTTTGAAGCGAGCGAAGTAAATGTAATATATTGTCAGTAATAGTAGTTTTCGGGTGCTACACGTCGAGGTTATCAATTACGCTGATGTTAAAAGCATAGCAATCGATAATTGATCGTCACTCACTTTTGGGTTTTATTTCAACGGATACGATGCTCCATAAAAACGCTTTTGATCATGGCCCCTTAAACTAGAGTTTTGTTAGATGCTTTTAGATAAACTATCCTTATCTACTTTTCAAATAATTGTGCAACAAGATTACCCGTGGGGTAGGTAGAAAAACAGAAACAACAACAAAAATAATAGTAATAATAATAATAATAATAATAATAATAATAATAATAATAATAGTAATAACAATAATAATAATAATAATAATAATAATAATAATAATAATAATAGTAATAACAGCAATAATAATAATACTAATAATAATAATAATAATAATAATAATAATAATAATAATAATAATAATAATAATAATTAGCGGGACCTGTGGAAATTCCACAGTTGTATCCTTTTGCAATGCTGTGTCAGAATATATCTTGTTATCATGGTCTGTCTACAAAACCCTTGTAGAATTATGTGACGTATGTCAATTCTATGGACTTCCAGCGCGAACGCAGACCTAACTATATTACTATACCAAATGTATTAAAACTGAAGCATTCTTTTCTAAGTACTTTGGTAAATAAACTTTCAGAATATGCCTTGTGTTAGAGTTTTACTACGAAATATTGTAGATATTTTTTAGATATTCTTTTATTTCATTGAGGTCTTGTGCTAATGAAGACTCTGCGATATTGTTGAACAGAACATATACTTAACTTCGAATCTAGTCTAAAGTCTCCTGAAGAGATGTTTGTTTAATGTCATATATATATATATATATATATATATATATATATATATATATATATATATAAAGATAGATAGATAGATAAATAAATAGATAGATAGATAGATATGTTCTTAATGACCATTCTATGCCGGATCTTTAACACATTTTCCTCTTCTGAAGAACATCTATGTTTTCCTTTATATAACAAGCAATGAAGTTTGGTTTTGTTTTGTTGTTTTATTTTACGGCATATCAACCTTTTTCGGATTATTCAATGCCAAATACGGTCATTTTG
This sequence comes from Sepiola atlantica, assembly GCA_963556195.1. Lineage (NCBI taxonomy): Eukaryota > Metazoa > Mollusca > Cephalopoda > Sepiida > Sepiolidae > Sepiola > Sepiola atlantica. The sequence continues at coordinate 224,460,052 of OY744515.1, read as the reverse complement.
TTAAAATGTTTCTTGCTTCAAGTTCTTGATGTCTCAAGGGAGGGAAATTTGTGTTTTATGTTTTATATATATATGTGTGTGTTTGTGTGTGGGAGTGTATGTGGGTGTATGGGTGTGTCTGAAAGGACAAAAGGAAAATCAAATTAAACATAGGGAAAATAAAAAAATGAGATATCTACCGGTTTCGTTATGATCACTTTTTTCTTAAAGAAACAACTAAACATATCGTGTTTTATTAATTATTACTGTGTTAAATTTGTATTGTTCACACATCGTGTCTCGAAATTAATTCGAAAGTCCGGTCAAGCATTCGCACTAACGAAAACATCAACATGTCCTATTTCAAGTTAATTACATTGTATATAATAGATACACTAACGTTTTTATATATGGATCTTCCATATGCAATATTAGTCGCAAGGTTCACCTATTTGCATATTGGTTTTTAAAAAGGCAATTTCATTAAAAAAAACTATTATTTGTTAATGTTTACTTTTTAAATGATACTTTTGATTGTAATATAACAAGTAGTTCTCTTTCTCAATATTGTTTTTTTTGTTCTGGAAAAATATTTCATTTGTGTTCTAATGTATTTTCATTTAAAGGGGTCGACTAGATTCTCAACTAATTGCGATCTATGTCTAAATGATACATAAAAAGTAACATTTACTCCTTCTTTATTTTATTATAGTTACGGTCACATTTAAAAGTGTTTTAAACATGATATTGAAATGTCAAAGATAGTAATGTTTACCTCTTGTAAAGAACACATCAGAAATATTTTGTTTCGTGCCTATAAAAAAGGTATGAATGCTATGTTTATTATTTGGATTGAAGTTTCATGTATTTTCAAGTAGTAAACATTGCGAAGCGATAGTGAGCTGGAAAAGCCAGCTTAGATATATATATATATATGACTTTTATCTCTTTCTCCTCTTCTTTTTTGCTTGACTTCATTCTCCCTGGAATTCAGCAACCAGTTGAATCAAAAAACGATTTTCTGCCTGATGAGACCTCAGCTCTTGAGAGCTGTAGATCGATAACATCGACATGCCAGTGTAGCAGACCTTGTACATGTTTGAATAAAAGCATTCACAATACAGCTCTATATTTTTATTGAGCACTCTTTTATAAACCCGGTTTGATTCCCTTTGGATTTCTACCCTATGGATTTTTACCCTACCTGGATTACTATATATATATATATATATATTTTGATTTTATTCCATTAGTTGCGACAAAACAAGTTTTGTTTCATTGGTGCTAATAGCGACCAACTCATCGGGCCAGCGAAAGGAATTCAAATGGCATAAAATGTTAACTTCACTTTAACGGGAGATTGAAAATTGAAAATACATTGGAGGGGGAGGGGGACAGAGTTGGGGCTTTGTCTATAACGGCGACATGGGACATGAGAGGGGAGGGGGGAGGACCCCAACAAGTCGTGTTTCAAATTATTACGTGGGAGGTTTTTCACGTGTCTGTGCTGTCATGATCTCAATCTCGGCCGGGGTGGGAGGAGGGAGATGGAGCGACGGCCAGAGTGAGTTAAATTTAAAATGAGAATAAAATTATGATTACAACCGTCATTTTTATTTTATTTTAATTCTAATAAGTAATTATCATGTGGATAAAAATGTTTGATAATTTTAATTTAGGGTATTAATTGCTACTTTTGCATTTTATTTTAATGTTTTGTTTATTATTTGTAGTGAATTTTGTTGTGATTATATTTTTTAAATTGTGATTATATTATACCGAGATCAATACTAGTGGAATCATTTTATAAGAGAAGTTTTCTGGTGTTACCAGTTTTATCATTAACAAAACCTATTATGACAATGGTAACGCCTGCCAATCATACCTACGATAGTCGCAGTGATAACAGCCTTATATAAAAGCCTTAATAAAAATAAAAATAAAGATAAATATAAATAAAATTAGAATAAACATAGAAATAGAAATAACAAGTTTGTAAGAATATTAATGATAATAACAATAATACTACTACTAATAATAATAATAGTATTAAAAAATAATAATAATAATAATAATAATAATAATAATAATACTACTAATAATAATAATAGTAATACTGATAAATATCACCATCATTACCATCTTGCTACTTGTGAAGTCATTGGGCGAAATAAGTCGACAAGTGATGGTAGGCTTTTTTAATTCTACTACCAATGACAAGGACTAAGTACCAGTTAATAATTAAGTGTTCAAGGTAGTGATCGAGGGGTTAAGTAATTGAGATTAGATTAGTCTAAGTAATATCAGTGTTAATAGCTGTCCCAGTTATGGGTTTATGTTAGAATTGGTAGTATGACTGAGAGGCTATTGAGGCTGTGCATTATAGGTAGTACGTAGAGATTTGATATTATTGGTAGTTTAGAAGGGTGGTTATATATTTATAGATTCATCAAGACTTGTTGGGGTGGGATTGGGTTGTAAATTTGGGTGGGTGGGTAGGTGGTTATAGTGTGTTTTGGGGTAGTGTATAGTGGGGATTTAATGTTATCATTCATTTTTGTAAAAAAACCAAAAAAAAAACCGTTAATTTTATTTTAAAGTTAAGTAGGGTTGGTGTGGGGTTAAGGTGGGGTATGTGGGTTGCTAAGGAGGTAGAGTCTACTATGTTTACAGTTGATAGATGTCTCTTGTTTTCTATTTAAGGGTTTGTTTTTGTCCTTAAAGCGGATAATTTCCAGTTTTTCATTTAAGCATAATCTACATGGAGAGTTTATTGATTTGCAGGTGCTGGATTTTTTCAAGATTTTCCACTTTATTATGGGAGTTTCTTTTTTTGTTTTTATTTTGTGGTAGTGTAGTGAAAGTCCAGTTTGGCCAGGATGGTCTGGGTTGTTGAAGGAGAGTTTATGGTTGTAGAATCTTTCCTTGAAGTTGTTGCCTGCCAGACCAATATAATAGTTAGTCTGGGATGGGTTTTCAGTTGAAGAGATAGATGCCTCATAGACCACTTGGGTTGATAGGCACTTTTGATTTAGGGGGCAGTTTGATTTGTTATTACAGTTGCATGTTCTTTTAGAATTTGAGGTTACTGGGGTGTTTAGTATTTTCATGTTGTGCTTTTTTATGATTTTTACTAAGTTCTCACCACAACAGTAGCTGAGTTTTAGTGTATTCTTATTAAAAATTTTATGGAGTATGATGTTATTGGGGAAATGAGTGTTTATTAAGTTCAGGAATTTATTCCCTATTTTGGTTTTAGTTGAGTTGTTAAATAGAGGTGTATACCAGATAATTTTCCTATTTCTATTTTTGTTCCTATTAGGGTTATTTTGTGTAGTTGGAATATACTCTATTTTGGTATTTTTGTATCCACTCTCCTTTAGTGCTTTATTATAAAAGTTCTTATGTTTATTGAAGATATCTATATTGGAGGAGTTGTTGCTAATCCTTCTACTAATTGATTCCGGGATGTGTTTACTTACATAGCTAGGGTGGTTAGATAGTGGGTTGACATAAAGGGGGTAGGAATTATCTTTAGCATAGGGCTCATAAGTATCTCTATTGAGGTTGAAGGTAATATCGAGGAAATTGACCTGTTTAACATTTGATGTTATTTCAGCCTTTAGGCCTATTCGTTTCATTTCTTTGGATATTATTTTTTTGGTTTGTTCACATTTTTGTCCGTTTGTGTTTTTAACGTACATTAGGCCATCATCTCTGTAGAGGCCGATTGAATCGACTTCGAGATCTTTTGTTAGGTTGTATAGTAAGTACAGGCCAACCAAGTCTGTTACCTCGGCAGAGTCAAGAGAGCCCATAGATACATCGAATGAAGATAAATGGTCTTTCTTTGTCCATTGTTCTTTGTTATTTATTAGTACTGTGGTTCGACATTTTTTGATTATGTTTATTTCGTCTTCCGAGATATTAGAGAGGAGAGTGGCGAATTCTATGACATTTTCGAAGAGTGCTCTGGTTATTGAGGGGTAGTAATTAACTATATCGAATTGTATGAAAGAGCATTTATCTTTATTTCTAATTCTATTGAACCAGCTTATGGTTTCTGCGGTATTGATCCACTGGTTTAAGTTGTAGGTGTTTTTAATTTGCTTATTTATTTTTTCTAAGATGTTTTTACTGATTTTGCCTATCTCTTGTCGGGTAGGATTAATAAGCCTGGTTTGAGGTTTAGTGTGGAAATTAGTTTTGTGATCTTTTAATAGTATATATGCTTCTTTTGTTTTTAGTTTACCTACTCTATCGCTAATCTTGAGTTTATCAGTTATAGTTTTACTATCTGAGTTGATTTTATCGATTAGGTTAAGATCAGATTTTTTATAATTTTTTGTGATATTTTGTGTAATTAAATTCTGGTATTTCGTTTTAGTAAGTTTGTAAAAGTTATGAGTTTTGTCTGCTTTTACTAGCACAAGTTTGGAGTTATTAATTTCATTAACCATGTTATCCAGTTTTTTCTGGAAATGGGTTTTTTTCTTATAGAAAGTTATATTTTTTATCATGTTATATAAGTCATCTTCAAAATTATCAAGTTGTTCGACCCGGGGGCCGTTACCTTTATTCTTGAATCCGTAGTAATCCGTTGAATTTTGTGTGGATCCTTTGAGGAAGAAATAGGCTTTCCAATTCATCCTTCTTAATAGTTCTTGTGTCATCATGATCAGAATAGTAAGGTAATCCCGTTTGTTTATGGAAGGGATGTTCTTTAGGGATGTGTTGAGGTTAATTTTATCCATTTGGCAGGGTATAATCCAGCGGTTTGGAGAGTGCTCAACTGGTTCGGAGCAGAGTATAATTAACTTGTTACAAATATCCAGGGGGTATGAATCCGAAGGAAGTTGAAACCGGGTTTATGAGAGTGCTCAATGAAAATTCAGAGCAAAATATATATTTTTTGATTTTATTCCATTAGTTGCGACAAAACAAGTTTTGTTTCATTGGTGCTAATAGCGACCAACTCATCGGGCCGGCGAAAGGAATTCAAATGGCATAAAATTTTAACTTCACTTTAACGGGAGATTGAAAATTGAAAATACATTGGAGGGGGAGGGGGACAGAGTTGGGGCTTTGTCTATAACGGCGACATGGGACATGAGAGGGGAGGGGGGAGGACCCCAACAAGTCGTGTTTCAAATTATTACGTGGGAGGTTTTTCACGTGTCTGTGCTGTCATGATCTCAATCTCGGCCGGGGTGGGAGGAGGGAGATGGAGCGACGACCAGAGTGAGTTAAATTTAAAATGAGAATAAAATTATGATTACAACCGTCATTTTTATTTTATTTTAATTCTAATAAGTAATTATCATGTGGATAAAAATGTTTGATAATTTTAATTTAGGGTATTAATTGCTACTTTTGCATTTTATTTTAATGTTTTGTTTATTATTTGTAGTGAATTTTGTTGTGATTATATTTTTTAAATTGTGATTATATTATACCGAGATCAATACTAGTGGAATCATTTTATAAGAGAAGTTTTCTGGTGTTACCAGTTTTATCATTAACAAAACCTATTATGACAATGGTAACGCCTGCCAATCATACCTACGATAGTCGCAGTGATAACAGCCTTATATAAAAGCCTTAATAAAAATAAAAATAAAGATGAATATAAATAAAATATATTTTGCTCTGAATTTTCATTGAGCACTCTCATAAACCTGGTTTCAACTTCCTTCGGATTCATACCCCCTGGATATTTGTAACAAGTTAATTATATATATATATATATACATATGATGGACTTGGAAATATATATATATATATATATATATATATATATATATATATATATATATATATATATACAACCACACATGCGCGCAATTTTACATATACATTGTGAACGACTGTCCCTACCCTCGTGCAGGCTTTTGATGTATCGGTTAGAGGCGCTTCCGCCTGCTTAAGTTGTAAGCCCCAAAACGTGATAACTCCCCTTTACAGGTAGTTGCGTTGTTTCGACACCTTCTTTTAACTTAAGGTGTAATACTGACCTACCATCCGTTAATCATTTCCCTATTCTATGAAAAAGCTTTTATATATGTATTTATATATATATATATATATATATATATATATATATATATATATTTATATATATATATATATATATATATATATATATATATATATATATGGAGAGAGAGAGAGAGAGAGAGAGAAGTGGTTTCAAGGATGACAACTTAGACTTCCTAATGGAACTGCCACCGGACACAATTTTATCAATCGTAAAATGTGATTTATAAATCAATGTGTTGACCACATGTATTGGACACTGTAAGTTGTATTTTCTAAAAACAAAATATAATCTGGAACACCCTTTTTAGTCCTATAAACTGAATGACATTTTCGATACTCTTCCTATTCATGTTCATGTATACCACTAGAAATATCTCACATTCATAATAACTATCTCTATAGTATCAATTCACATACAAGTATCGCCACATTGGCCTGGCACACACTCAGTTCTAGTTATGCAGTTCGTATGTTTATCGTACTGACAGCAACCATTAAACACCTTACTTTATATAAGCTTATTTTACAACTATTGTTGAAAACATTGTTTCCGCTTATTTCAGATGTATGCACTTCTAGTGGTGGTTCATCTTGTTTTTATTCAATTTTCCTGTTAATCGTATATTTCTGTATTTTGAGATAATATTCATACATCGATAAAAATGTGTTATTTAATGTCTTAGAGTATCGATTTTGTGTATGGAGATTAAACAACCTAAGCGCGTTGATCTATAGTGAGGCATGGGCTGCGTAATCCACAAACCTATTTATCTTGAAACGCAATTCTTTGAATTCAGTGACAAAATGAACGGAAACAATGTTTCCCTACAAACTGCAATATTTTTAAGTCTAATATAAACAAATAGATGTCGAGTCGTCTAGTCGTTCTCCATCCTTTATAAAAGGGTTCCATAATCCAAATGAACATGTTACTACCGCTTATATTATAGTAGCGTGTTGTCTTGAAAGTGATAGTTCGTTAGAAAAAAATAGTTTTACTTATCCTCAGCTTGAGTCTAGTTTACATTATTAATTAATTCAAAACTTATGTCGATTATAATCTTGTCCTAGGTAAACGTAATTATGCAGCAGCCACCACGGAACTCGAACAGGACACAACATTAAAAATTACATCATATTAGCGTCTGCTGTTTCGAATCATGTGAATATATATTTAGACTTCTGCCGGTTTCTGGAATTTTATTTGACAGCACTTACGTTTCAAATGTAAATTATAGAATATTTTAAGAGAACTGATGTAATTTACTAACTTAACAAAAGATTGCGCTGAACAGTTTGGACTTCGTTGGTTAATATCATGTATTTTTCTTTTTTAAACTTCAGCGAAGATTTATTCGTAGGCACGCAAAGTTAAATTTTATTCGGTGAATGATCGAATCTGACCTTTTATTGATTAGTTCACAGTGGCATTACAGCGAATGAAATTGTGCATTGTTGTGCATAAGTTCGTGCTAACTACGGGTTGAATTAAATTAGACAAAAATACACCACTCTTCTAATCCATCCAATGAATTTGCCAGTTTAAACACATTATATATATATATATATATATATAAAATTAAAAGTATACTTTTAGTAAATAGAACCTATAGTGAAATGGTTTAAGCTCAATATACGAGATAGAGCAATTATAACATGAATGAAAGAAGAGATATAAAGATGTACGAATGGCAAATCTATTTCATCTTCGATTGTTTAATGCAAGGTGTACTCGATAAAACATGTTTATTTTTCTGTCCTTACGCCAAAGCTTTTCAAAGATTAAAATCTTATCATCAGAGGAATAACATAGATAGATGCATTTGCACTAGAAAAGCCAAAATTCAAAATTTTAAAAAATATAAATTAATAGAGAGAAAAAGTGTACGTGTAAAAAAATATGGAGTCTGCCCAGTTGGTGAATGCCCCTTAATCAGGTGTCAGGTGAATAGACATTTAAAGATTGAAAAAATGGATGTGTCATTCGTACATCGTTATCTCTCATCTTTCATGTATCTTTATATGTATACATATATATATATAATTGGATATTTGGGTTTTCATTTATACGAACATTATCTGTCTACATATTTGCAAAACATGTTTTTGTAGCAGCAATATGAAACTAGAACTTATCAAGCCTAACGCCTTTCGTGTGGTTCCACCTACGTTTTTCTCTACGTTTTCATAAACATGAGGTAATCTGGAACACCAAATGAAACTGTACAGAAAATATATTCGTCTTGAAAAAGTTTACCTTCATATATGTGTGACCGGAAAGTGTGTAGTAAATGTGTAGCGAAATAATGTTTGCATAAATAACAAACCGTATAACCATTAAACAACTGCAGTTATTATTGAGCACACTTATAAGATTATGCTATATCTAATACGTATTATATTGCACTTGGAAAAACATTAAATATAACTATTTGTATATATAGTATTATTATTATTATTATTATTATTATTATTATTATTATTATTATTATTATTATTATACTAAAGCGTATTTCGTACCAGCTTGTGGGTATTCCTTATAATTGGGTGTAAAGTTTAATTATCTAACCAAGTGACCTATCTCTTACTAGTGTGTTACACTTTGATTGTGTATTTTTACCCACGTTCATATTGTGTTCCTTATCTAACACACACATTCTCTTTTATATTAATATGGTTTACACCATCTCTCTCTGTGTCTCTTAATATATATATATATATATATATATATATATATATAGAGAGAGAGAGAGAGAGAGAGAGAAAGAGAGAGAGAGATATTAGTAGTATGTTTTTAAAAATGCTGAGGTCAATGCACATTGGCGTGTAAGTGGTAAGCTTGAAGGAACAAAAATATTAAATCAGAATCGAAATGGGACTTACAATTCATGTTTTCTTACAATCTTACATAACGACAAGTGTGGCAATCAGTGAAACCAATGCCAACAACAGCCGAAAAAGAGTCATACTATACGAATTTACTTTTATTTATACGTATACCTAGTTTCTTCTTTAGTAATAAGAATGCTTAGACAATAGTTAATTATGTGATGATCAAAGTAAAGTATTTAGACAAATAAATAAAGCAATTACCCGCCACCCTGACGCTTATACTCATATCAGAATAATCAGAGTACATTGATTGAGCAAATGAAAAACTATTTCAGAAATTCAGTAGAAAATCAATATACTTATATATATATATATATATATATATATATATATATATATATATATATATATATATATGAATATTTCTTAAATAAAACTTAGCTGATAATAATATAAATACATACCAATTTTACTCACCAAATAAGTAGTATAATTTATCCTTCTAAACTCTATTAAGTATCGCAATTTTTGGAAATCACAAATACATTTTTCTTTGACACAGACGAACAACACTAGTACGGAAGACACTTCTAATAAGAAAATAGCTTTCTGAAAAAGTAGTCTGGATGATAAAAAAAAATAGATCTGATATCCGGAACGTTTTTGTTCTTGTTATTTAAGGGAAGTGGTCTGATCAACTCTGCTGGAAGCTATGAGATAAAATACTGTTTTGTTTTTAAACTCCCGAAACAGGCTTTCATGGTTAACAACTATGACCCCTTAAATAATATTCAGACCAGCTTAAATTCTTGTAAGGAAACATACGTAGTGACTGCAAAAGATTATTTGACTTACAAGCCAAGTAGTTTTCCAACGAAGGATTTAGGACTGAAGGTATTTTTGTCAGAGTTTTAATTGTTTAAACATTCTAAAACTACATATATATATATATATATATATATATATATATATATATATATATATATATATATATATATATATATATATAAAAACTTTTTCGGGATTATTTAATGCTGAAACAATTGTTAACAGTTTATTGAAAGTTGAATTGAACAGGATAGCTATTTCTCCACGGTGGGGGGACGTTCTGTGTGTATATTTTTAAGTACATCAGTGCGTAATTGACCTGTGATTTTATATATGTCATTTATTACGTTGTACAAGAAAATAGTTTGAAATGTGCGTATAAATTGATGAAAACAGAAAGAAAGATAGAGAGATAGAACAGCAATCTCAAGGGGAATACCTACTTTTTCCATTAGTTCCTGTGTTCTATGAAAGTACCTGATCTTTAGTCAAGTAATTTGAATAATATATCTTTAACATTTTATACCAAGAGAAAGGGGATATTATTTATTTTTCTACGTGCAAATAATTGAGTAAATTAAAGAAGCATAATTAGAATGCATTAGCGAACAGCTTCTTTTTATCAATACAATTTAGCGCATTCATAACTCATCGGTTGCATATGACATGCAATAACTGAGCAGTTTTGTTGTTGATTTGTGTTTGTATCGTTTACTGATTCCGATCTCCACACTCACTATTGATGTTATTTGACTAAATCAAGGGAAATATGAGAACTAAACTTCACAGTTGGGTTCTATTTGCTTTTTAATCCGTGATAATGTAGAATAGGCGTCACTTTAACAAATTAATCACAATTAGATGCCAACTGTAATACAACTATCCGTAACTCAGTAGCCTTTAAAATATGTAAATAATAGCTAAGTATCCGTACACGCGTTTTCTTGGTCGATTGATTAGCCTTCCAGTAAGTCTTTTAATCATTTGTTTGAAATAAAATTATCATCGATAAACGCGTAGATTGAATGGGTGTGACTTAAGAATATCGTCCCACCGTCTTTACGTTATATTTTCTTATTTTACGTTTTTTTATTGTCGTTGTGTTCCTTCGTATTACGTCGTCGTTACCTGTTCTGCAATACTGCATGTTTGTTCTGTGTTCATCTATTCTATTAAGGAAAAGTGTATCTACTCTGCGTGTCGTTGACTAAAATCAGAAACTACGCAACATACATCAGATGTTCCGTGACTCCGATTTTATTTTTATGTACAAAACACAGTAGTATGCTTTCCTTTAGCGTCAGCATAGACAATATTATTGCTTTGGAATATTATTAGAAAACTTGCTTTCTTACTAGTGGTCGTTTTAAGCACAAGACTGAAACTAGGTTAAGCGGTTATTCATTCAGCTTTTTTTCCTTTCTTGCTTTCATTGTTTCTTTTCTCTTTCTTTCTGTTATATTCAATCAGGTTAGAGAGAGATAGAGAAAGAGAGAGAAAGAGAGAGAGAAAAAGAGAGAGAGAGAGAGAGAGAGAGATGTTCGCCTTACCTTAATAAAAGTCACCAAAACTTAGTAGTAAATTTTGATCGGTCTTACTTCTGACGAAACTTGATAATTTAAAGGACATCGAATGTTTTTATAGTGTTTAGATTATATAAAACATTGTTTCCTATTATCTCTAAATTTATGAACGGAAAAGGTAAATATTAGAACAGAAATGCATTCTGGTATATTAGAAATAATACTCATTTCTATGAATGAAGTAATAATTACATAGGTACACATTAATTTTGTGGATATGCTAAATTGTATATAGACAATTAGACGGTGACATACTGTATCCCTCTATATGACTTTATAAATGAGTGTCTCAACCGGAAAAGCTTAATGACCCCATTTCTAATTTCGTTAAACTTTAATGAAATATTTCTATCTTTAGTCGTCGCATTAAAAGAGAAAGAAAAATGTAGTGTATATGAACAATCATTCAAATATACGAGTGTTAGAATATTTATCTCTCTAGGCTTAAAAAATAGCACTGCGTATTAGGTAGTTCTCCTGATCAAGTATATATATATATATATATATATATATATATATATATATATATATATATATACATATATATATATATATATATAGGCGGATATAGTATGTAATCTAGCGAAAATAGTTTTTTATTATAGGAATAACACTGATTAGAATATTCCGTACATCACTTGGCCTGCCGAATCAAATATCTATATCATCGATCCAATTCTCTTTAGTTCTATGAGCGAAAATTGCATACAATAATGTCATAATTTAGATATATGTACATATATATGATAGAAAGCGATTAGAATATCTTTCTCTTTCTCTCTCTGTCTCTCTTTATATATATATATATATATATATATATATATATATATATATATATATATATATATATATATATATATAAAGAGTGAGAGAGAGATTATATACCTATAAACATATGCTATTTTATTGATAGAATATAACTGACCGCACGCAATTCTTCCTGAAGGAAGATTTATTATCATAAAAAGCTTTTGCGTAAATAAACCTTTTGTGATGTGATGATTTATATGAGAATGATGAGACATTGATAAAAAGATTTGAGCCAATAACGATGCTTAATAAAGGTTATATACGTGCCTTCTTTTGTTTAAAAAGAGAGTTTTTACATATAAGCCCAAACTGAGAGTTATATTCTGTATCGATTGCCAATAATCAAAAGAAATACGAAAACTCACGAAGGAAGTATAGAATGTAATAAGAGAATAGTTTTATGAAATAACTGCCCATCCGAGAAAACAAAACCTGAAGATTTTCTTTTACGAAAAGAGATGATAGAAGGTTGTCCTGTTTTCAATCCGGTTCAATACTTTTAAAGCGCACTCTGTCCTTTCTTTTATATATATATATATATATATATATATATATATATATATATATATATATATATATATATATATATATATATATATATTAATCATATTGACAATAGTTCTCATTGGATCACCAAAGTTAGCCGATGTGGAGCCCGGTTAGTACAATGTGTGTGAAAAATAGGGAATACTATGGTCTATATGTGGAGACAACAAGCAACATCTTGTAAACCAAACACTGCCCTAACCGGAATATGGACATCCGGCTTATGGGCATAGCTTACGAATTCAATATTTCCTAGAAATATCTAAACTTACTCCAAGTGGTTGAGCAAAAGGCCTGTTTACTTACAAGAAGGTTAATGTACCATAAAAAACAATAAACCGATATATGTATATATATATATATATATATATATATATATATATATATATATATATGTGTATATATATACATATATATATATATATATATATATATATTTATATAATACAAATCATAGAAATAAAATGAACTCTGGAATTTATATAGAGGGTTTGATCTCAGTCCAGGGTAGTTATGCTGATTACGGCTCATAGCCAGAAACACATGTCTATGACTTTCTTTTCATTACGTATGAAATGAGTCAAAAATGAATTAATATATATATATATATATATATATATATATGTAGATATATACATGTATATGTATATGTATGTATATATGTAAATATATATATATATATATATATATATGTATATATATATATATAATCAATGAAACGAACTTTTACATATCATAACCGAAAGAAATTAAGATATTAAGTATCAAATTATAATAACATGTACTTAGTCTATTACCTAAATTAAGTACCACAAATAACCATAATTGTTTCCGACTCTGCTGTAATAAATGTATATATATATATATTTATATATATATATATGTATATATATATATATATATATATATATATATGTATGTATATATATATATATATATTGATATGTTTTGTTAATGATTATAACTTTTTAATATTAACATACTTATATGTTTTCTGTTCAGCCAGACTTATCAGTTATACTATAAGACATGAATGCAGGTAATCCAAAGATTAGATATTCGTAAATTAACTGTACTCTTAACATTTGTCATCAAAGACTGTTTAAGTAAGTGCTTACTTTGCGTTATTTCAGATATCTCAACAACTGGATCATAGATAGATCAGCTTTAAAGTCCAACATTATTTGTGAATACCATCGTGGACAATTGATTCAGCTGGTTTCTTATAATTATCTTTCTTTATTATTAAATAGGCCGTTTTAATTTGCTATTTGGTCAGCCGGTTGGCGTATATTAAAAAAAATGAGCTGTAATATAGAAGATGCGCCGCAGATTCTCTAAATACATCGCCTTCAATGATATTGTGCGGCGGGTCATAGACATCGCTGGCTTCGTATTAGCCATTGAACCAGATAGCCGCACAGTATTTCCCTTTGCGATCGGCAAGTCGCTTATATAGGATGTGACTGATGGCGACACTTTTACATGTCGTCAGAACCAGAATCGGCGACAAATCTTGAACATACAGCAGTTTCAGCAAAAGACACGCACTCAATCAAATACTCTGGTTCGCGCGACAGATTGATGTTCCAAACGATCCCCGGTGAGAAGAGTGGAGGGATATGCTCCGCAATTCAACTGACGCAACAGCGTTGGTCTGTTTGTCACGGAACGTTCAGGGAAACATCGTGCATTTACTTGACTTTTCAAGCACCTCTATATCGCCACTATTTGTTGAAATACAATGAGTCTGCTCTCGACATTCTATCTGATGAAAATCCCTCATATTTGCATATTTGTTTTTAAAAAAAACCGTGTCATTAATTAACTGTTATTTATTTATTAATTATTGATTTTTTTTCAAGTTACAGAATGTATTTGGTACTTAAGAATGATTAAGCAAAATATAATATTGCGTTTTTTTTCGAATATCCTAACAACTGAATTAATTTTAAGTTTAAGTTCAGGAATATTTGACTTTTCCGGCGTAGACGAGTGATTCAGTTTGGTTCTTATAAATTTCTTTCCGTCTTGTAATATCAAATAAACAAAGAAAAGCAAGACTTTATCGATTAACACTGGGCCGTTACATATGTGACGAGATTCGTTGGATAAAGTATCTTTATCGACTTCAATACAAATCAAATTTATAAACCAGAAATTAGTTCCTATAAAAGCCAGAAACCAATAAAAGACGTTGTTCCAATTCATAAAAACTGTGCTAGGAGATTTAATTAACACTTTCTTGTGTGATATCGATGTTTTGAATGTTCTAAATTTCTAGGATACCGACCATGATGTTATCATGTGGCCGTGTGCGAACGGTCAATTATAGCCAGTTCATATCATTGGAACAAACAGGTCATGTTACCAGTTAAGTAATTTGGGGCGGAAAGCTCGAATTTCAATAGAGAAATCAGACTGATTTAATGAGAAGTGGGTTTCTGTCTCAGTAAGTAATCGATTCCCCCTGGCATTGTGCCTCAGCGATAAAAAAGTTTATAATGAAACAAGTGTTGCTCAATCTCCACTTACTTCTTCTCTTTTTCATTAGTTTAATGGTAAGAAAAAAGTTCAAAGTTCGAAATGCTGCGATTTGTAGAAGAGTATTGTTTTTTAAAGACGTTTTTATGCAAGAGTAGTTACACTATCAACACTTGAGATTACAGTACACCCTTCTATTTTACATCTATTTATGAAGAAGAGATATGCATTCGAACATTTCTCATATTTATCAGAAAAAGTGAATGTTTGATAGTTGTGTCCTCTTCCAAACTTAAGAGAGTTTTGTGTATACCTTTCTCACGGGTATTATAGAATATGCAATTTGAAAACCCTCTCACTATCCAAACCTACGGCATGTGATTACCCATTATATTAACCCGTATAAATATTCATCAAGTCTTAATGCTATGGTACACTGAAATAGTGTATCATTACAGTCATTATTAGGAGTTTCAAATATTTTTATCAAAAGCGAACCCGCGTTTAATTAATTTATATTATGTTGTTGATTTTGTTTATTTATGTTTTAAGTGATTCGGACTTTTACATAGAGAATAGAAAGATCGTGCCTCAGCATTCTCTGGTCTGCATGAAGTACCCCTAGTTAGTTGCAACTATTCATTCACTTGCATGATTGCAGATGTTTTCCCACATCACCGTAAAAAGCCAGGCGCAGCAGTTACAGTGTAAATCGATGAATTCTAGGCTACAAAATTACAAAGAAATGACGCAGAAGCAACGTTGTTCCTTTCACTCCATTTATTTATGGGTCCGCACGTGATACGTCTTCGCTTGCCACACACCCAGGCAAAGACGACCATACGACGCCGAATCCTTATACCAACACCTCCTTGAGTGTTATCAGAGGACTTTTAGCTTGATAGCTATGACACTATAACTCTGCCGCCGCTCTGGGAAGGGCTGGACTGTATGGAAGTGTTGTTGTTGATGACTATTCAGATAACACCATAGGTGTGTTTGATGGAATAAATATAGGAACTAATAGACAGAATAGTTCATATAATTCCTTTTACAACACGCGAAATAAGGAAAATAAACGAATAATATTGTCCTCACGCCATGAAATATTGTCACGCTAGAAATGAGGGATTTTCTTTTTTTGCTTGGACCTTTTTATATTCCTTCCTGGAAAAGCTCAATAATCGGAGTCTGACACATGTTTGAATAAATAAAAATTGAGGATGTCGTGTAGCATTTTCATATCGGAATCCTACATTCACTTCCTGATGCTGAATTCTTACAACTAAATATCAAAAAGTATACGAAATGTCTGATGATGAGATTATTGTAAACTTTTGTGAATTTATTTATTTTCTTCCCTGTTTCATATTTGTTTTACTAATCTGTCACCATGTATCAAAGCTAAAAGCCAATCAAGAATAAAGATTAATGAGATGAATAGTTTGAAAGTTGAATGATGATGGATATCATCTAATGGTTTACGATGATGAATGTGATGAATATAATTGTATGATGTATGAGAACCGTTTATGCCAACAGTTTATTGAGTTTGGATCTGAAGATGAATATGCTATAGACCCAGGGAAGCAAACTGGTGACAATGTGTTCCGCTGATGGGTAGTTATTGTGAAAAAAGCTATGTCAACGGAAATTTCGTTTGATTTAAGTCACACGGAGGAAGATATGAAACGTCATTTCAGTTGTGGTAGCATGACGATTTCTAACTGTATTTATTTTTCAAAAATAAACAACAGTTGAAGCTCAGTCGACCACATTTTATGGAAATAATTATTAAACAGATAAATATTAACAACGTCTGTTTTGTAAAAAAAATGACCATAAAGAACAGAATAGAGCAACACTTACTATATTGCAACATCGATGATGAACTCTGTCAACACCAGAAGAGTATTCTGAGCGGTATACTAGCGGATGTACCCAATCTAAAGACGTATCTGACTTTTGTGGGGGTCGAAGATTTCATTAGAAGTCATATGTTTTCTGGAGCGGTACTATCATTAAAACATTACTCCAGAAAACTTAAATATTTTATTTAACTCTTCTATTCGAGATGTTGAGTATAATTCAGTTGTAAGAGCTTATCAGAGAGTGTGTGTCAAGGAGAGAACCATTCATTTGAACTGGAGCACAGCAAAGGTGTGCATATTGGTGGTGAAAGAAGAGAAGTTCTATTTTGGTAGCTTTTGTCAATAATTCTATTGCCTCATTAAATCACATTTATAAAGTGTTCAAATTGATCTCTCTGCGTTCGTACATTTCATCTCTATAACTGCCTATGCCTTTCTGATACTCTAAACGTTGTCAATGATATTGCGTTAAATCTTGATCGTTAAAATCGAAGACATCGGTGACGCTTCTACTCTGTTTTCTCACATTACGTACAAGTTAAATTGAATTTTGAAAATATATTTATTTTATCTTAGATTTGGAAAATTTTCGTGTTTTAATCAATGATATATTTAAAAATAGCCACTATAGAAATACACAATTCGAAATTCAACTTTTCCGCGATGTAACAAAATCATCGAAATCTTAAAAATATATTTAACAGACATGACTTTCTTAAAAGATATCCATATTATTAGTTTAAAGACTATCTATTTGTTGATGTTACTTTCTGTTTCCTGCTGAATAATAACGTAGTATTTTATTTATCTCACAAGCTGTTGAATACGAGTAAACATTAAGGAGTGCTCGATAAATTTGTAACGCTCTTATTTCATTATTTATTTAAAAAAAACACACTTTTATTCATGGCCTTTTTTTTTATACAACTGCGATATGTCTGTCCTGAATAATCCGCAATTCGGGAGGAGGTTTTGTTTTATTTCCGATCGACTTAAGCGCTCCTTCCCGGGAATATCGACGGGTCCGTTCCCGGCTATTTCGATACCTTACCAGAGTGACCCTTTTGTACCCGTCGCCGCAGCTGGATTTCTCCCCACATAAGACTGACTTTGTGTCAAACCATTCTTAATTTGGAAAAGAGTTTCTGTTTTTTAAAGGGCCGTTTATTTCGTTTTCGGCTATTTAATGTTATAATTTGTTCCAACAAGATTATAATAGCAAATTTGCTAACAAAAGCTATGTGTGCAATTTACCTAAAAGATTCCCGGATAACTCGTAGCTTAAAATTAGTCTATTATTCAGTTGGTTCCAGAAAATGTGTACTCGAGGAAAAAACGACTGCACTATCTTCCCTCCAAAAAAACTAATACAATGCCTTACTAAAGAATTATATTTTATAAACAGTATTGTGTTACATGTTTTTTTTTTATCAATACTCTTATAATTATTCAATGTTTATTTAATTCTCACTATTTATTCAATAAATGGTTCGTTTATATGAATCCAAGTCTCAAATCAAACGTTATAGTTATATTTAAACTATCGGTAGTAACGTTTTTTATATGCTGTTCGTGTCGAAAGCCACATTATATAATGTTTTTTTCTATGAGATTTTAAGTATAGAGATAACAATATAAAACTAAGGAAGACTCAATATTGCTGCGAACATCATCCATTTCAGAAAGAGTGTTCGGAGTTATGTAAGGCATGCGTTGATGGCTGAACTTTGCAGGTGAAAATTGTGACCAGATAGATAGATAGGCGTGTTCGCCTTTGTACGTGTGAAGGGGTGACATTGGAGAGACCCTACGATAAAACGCGTACATTCTAATCCCCCACCTAAACGGGGCATTAGGAATGGGGTTACACACGCGTGAGCACAAAGATAATCGTGAAACTCAAGTACATATAAAGACAAAGACGATGGGAAAGAAGAAGTGTGCAAGAATTCTTTTTCCTCTGATAATCAGACGAGAAGCATTTAAGATATGGGGCATTTACTCTTGACTATAACCCCTCGTACTATGTTATTTGCATCTACTCTCGTTCTCACTCTATACTTTAGTGTGTCTTGTTGTCAGTCTGCCTTTCCTATTATCTCTCTCACTCTCTTGCTCATTCTATCTGTGGGTTTTTCTTCTCTCTCTCTATCCCTCTTCTCTCTCTCTCTCTCTCAGTATATATATATATATATATATATATATATATATATATATATATATATATATATATATATATGTATATATATATATAGTTCTCCACGTGCAGACTGTTTCGTTGTGTCACAGCTCTTTCGTTCTATATATATATATATATATATACATATATATATATATATATATATATATATATATATATATATATATATATATATATATATATATAGTATACAGGTTTATTTATAAAATGTATGAAATATTTTATTCATAAAAATGTATACTAAAGAACAGTTCTACTTGTGATTGAGCATTTTTATAAACACTTAGGTTTCAACGGATTAACATCTACAGAAACTAATACAATACGTGATATATATATATATATATATATATATATATATATATATATATATATATATATATGTGTCGGGGGGGGTAGGTGTGTGTGTGTGTTTATATCAATGTACAATGGGCAACTATTTTCCTGTCGCCGAAGTAATAATGCATTGTTGGAATCTTTGGAAATATGTCAAAATCGTTTTTCATTTTCTTTTCTCATGAAATAAATAAACAAATTAAGAAACAAAACGCGAAACTCAAAAAATCCCGATTTTTTTTTTTTTTTTCAAATTTTTCATATTTTTTTAACATTGAATCATTTTTTTTCTACCTTCGTTTTCTGATTAGAACATGTTTGTATCTTTTATGTGTACATCATTACCATCATTTTACTTCTTCGCTTTCGAATAACGTTCGTATCGTTTTTTTTTGGGGGGGGTACAAAATGACAATTCTTTCGATAGATCTCTAACTGTTTTTTTTGTAATCGAATAAATGAGTTTCTCCTGGAAGAAAAATGGTTTATTTACATTTTGATAATTAGTGCGTTACGGGTTGTTAGCAATTCCAAGGAGAATGACACAGGCAGTCTTAAAAAAATGTGGTCATTATATTTATGTAAGCCGCTACTCGGTTAAGAATATACACAAACAACGTACGATCTCATTTTAACATTAATAAAAATAATAATTAAATTAAAAAAATAATTAAAATTAAAAAATATATATATTTTACAGTTATTTAATTTACGATATCAGTTTTTCTATCCCTTTAAATGTTACATTTACTTCTAATTTGTTCAGATTATTTACAACATCTCATCCAAAAACTCCTAATAGTGTTCATCCAAACCATCGAATTTATCGAGGCCCTACAATACACCTGGCGATCTTGCTTATTGATTGCGTGTTTCTCGACTGCGTAAATACTGCATCAGATCACAATAAAGATAACAGAATCAATTTAAAATGAGATGCGAATAACTTGACACATGTAATAAAGTCACTAAATGATGACGTAATCACTTAAAACAGAGAGATTGATTTGTAAATACATTCTGATGCTTATTAAAGATAAGTGTTACACCGGCCGTTCTTACACAAGAGAAACTGCACCGGTTGTCACTATAAAAAATGCGAGTCACCAGAGACACAGAGAAGACAAAGCACAGTCTTGTAACTGTCTAGCAAAGTGCTAGTCACTTTCTTACTTTGTTAATACACTTGTTAAACCAACTCTCGACTTGACTTCCTTTATTTATTATTTACTGTTGGACAACTTCACAACAATAAGCGATGAACAATTTGTCCTCCCTTAAAATGAGTACTATTAAAATTGTCTACACTTCTTATTTTCGTTGGTAAATTTACATTAATGTTTCTATAAAAATACGTCGACTTTTCGTTTTGTTAATACAAGAGTTAAAGGCTTTCAGGAAACTCTTTTTGCTCTAATCATAATTTCTTAGTTAATAGCTTTCCCTAACCGACTTTTTCCAGGAGTTTATATTATTTTCATTTTTGTTTCGAATTTGATTTGATTTATTTTTTTAATAAATTATTTTAAAAGTAATATGATTTTTGAAATATAGTTAAATTATCACAGTATCGTTCGGCTATTACATTATTTATAAAATAATATTGTAAAACCATAATTAATTATGTTAAAATGATATTATTTTATTTTTTAATCAAAGTATTGTGTGGAAATAGCTTAAAAACCAATCCTATATACATATTGATTAGTGAGAACATGAATTGTTGACATTACTTTTTTTTTAATCTTAAATTATTTCAAATTTAAAGGGCTTTCAAATGTATATGGCAACCAGAATAATTCATTCTTTTTGCTTAACCACTAAAAATGACATATTCATGAAAACAAACAAAATGCGTTCTGGTGTAGTTTAATTTCGAAGTAAATGATATTGTTTTAAAGAATTTTTTATTATTTTTCGCTATAACAATTATGTTTTCCTTACGACATGAGAAGACACTATGCCATCTCCCTAATCAAGGGTAGGATTATAGAATTTTGGCTAACACTGTTTGGGAATGTGCTGAGGGCCGACAATGATACTATCTCGAAATTCGCTTTTAAATTAAATGTTGCCGCGAAACAATCGAGAAGACGGCCGGTGATTAGATAAGCAGACGCCATACACAATGAGTTCCATAAAACCGGACTTCACTCGGACCATGGCTGTGATCGTGCCAGGTGAACTAACGACAGAAATGCTCTGACAAAAGTGGAATAATCTGTCTATATACTATTAAAAAACTAGCTATGGTATTATCTTGATGGCCTTCTTGTTTTATTGTCAACATACACAATTTAAATCTGCACATGAATATGCTATGTTGTTGGAAGAAGAATAATAACGTAAATTGCTGGAACGCTGTGAAGAGTCAAGGAACGGGGGACAACTTGCATCTTTAAAAAGTCGCCACGACAGAGGTGAATGAGACAGAGAGAAAGTAAGGGGAAAAACAAAAATAGGGGAATATGAGAGAAAGGAAAAACAGATGTCTACAAATAGAGATAGTAAAGACCGAGGGAAGATAAAGGGTATGGAAGATCGGGAAAAGCGTTAGTATCAGAGAGAGGCGACGAAAAAGCGGGTCTAGTATTATATCACAATGCATTATATAATACTTTGACTAACATTTTCAAAATGTAAAATATATTAGGATGTCATAATAGACCGGCTCCTTCTCTCTCTTCCCTCCCTCTAGCTTTCTTATCCATACACACACACACACACACACACATATATATATATATATATATATATATATATATATATATATATATGGGTTCGCGCCCACCGACCGTTGAGAATTATTTCCTACACTGAAGATTGCGTTAGCATGAAACATCGATGTCTGTAGGTATTCAAATATTTAATAAATATTATATATATATATATATATATATATATATATATATATATATATATATATATATATCGTTATGGAAATATATTCATGGCAACCAAGATACACAGAGGCTTCCGCGTTTCATCCCCGTAGGGAATCGTTATTTTAACCTGAATATGCTATTACATGAAGGAAACGTGGAAGCCTCTTTGTAGCTTAATTGCCATTAATATATTTTCAAAACTTAATACCTAGTTCTACTCACGTATTCAGCACTGTTGAAGTAAATATTGAACATCGATACATAAAAAAGTGTACCTCCTTATATTATTTCATGTGGATACATGAAATAATATTATATATATATATATATATATATATATATATGTATGGAAGGCTGCATTTACACACACAAACACACACACATATATATATATATATATGTCTTTGTTATTGTCTAATAGTTTTATTGGTATCAGGGTTTAGATTTAACAGAAACTGACCCAACTGCTCACGGTTGACCTAGTATAGAGATAGTGAGTGCAGTTAATTTAATTGCCCGTTGTTGGGCACGCATGAACACGCATGCGTATCTAAGCATGTTTAGACAAGAAGAACGCTGAGAGGAACGAACGTAATGAGGGATCCTGTATGAAAATTAGCCTATTAAATCATCTCTGATAGCTGAGTTAAGATGGATGGCTAGCAGGCTTCTCGCATTTAGTTCAGATGTCTGGTCATCTTAGGTTGTAAACTAATATGTCTCTTTCTAAAATAGCCACGCACACAAGCAATACTCATATACCTCATTCTCATTTTCTGTATCCTTCTTTGTTTTCTATCTCTATCTTTTCATTCATTTTTTTTTAATTTGCAGTTATTTTACATTTACAGATTCATAGATGATATTACAAAATACGTCGATGAATTAGAAAAAAATACATACAAGGTGTTAATGATCTAAATCTTACTTTTAGTGTTTTAAAAATTATCTCGATATCAATTTGATTTCTTCCATGTTATTTTTGTTTAGTTCATAAATGTGCTATTTATGGAATTTTAACATATTCGTTTCATTCAGGCTTAAACAAAATACACATTACTCAAGATTTGTTAGACATCATTCATAAGATAGGACGTGATGATTAACAGGGGTATGTGTTGATACCTTTCCCGGCCTGATTAATACAGAAATTCTGAGTTTTAATATATATTTCGTATTTTAAAATTTTAAATAAGTGTTCAAATACGTTCATAATGGTTGCCTTTGTATTTACGATGTTTCCGTTCGTATTTACAAACTCTATAGCGAAATGAGATGAAATCGAAGAATAATAGAATAGAGAAACGGAATAATAGATAGATAGATAGATAGATAGATAGATAGAGAGAGAGAGAGAGAGAGAGAGAGAGAGAACGTGAGAGTAAGAGAGATAGAGAGTGATAGAGAGAGATAGAGAGTGATAGATATATATATATAGAGAGAGAGAGAGAAGAGAGAGAGAAAGGATGAGGAGAAGCAAACAGATCGAGGAGTTAATGTGATGGAGACAGTTAAATGATGATGAGAAGCGCGTCGCCAAGGTGTTATAACATCATGATTAAATAATAATTTTTAACGATATAGTTGTACAACAGTTTTATTTACCATTTTCTGAGTAAATGTTAATTAAGACGAAATAGGCATTCATAGATATATCGAGATTGCTTCATTGCTTGATTGAATAGTGTAGACATTCATAAACGGCGTATACAGTTAGATACATCATAAGACGTACCCGCGAAAATATGATGAGCAATAAGGGGAGTTAAGTTTCTACTGACATATGTTAATGGTGATGGAAACAAGAATCAAAGGATATATACACACTTATATATATATATATATATATATATATATATATATATATATATATATATATATATATATATATATACAGGGTGGGCAAAAATAAGGGTCCTATTTTTAAAAATTCATAACTTTTTATTTATTGATTTTTTTTTGATTTTTTTTTTAGAATAAGTAAAGGACCCCTTCCGAAGCAAGCATGAGCCGTATTAGCCCTAAGGAACGTACCCTCATTTAGAAAACATTATTTTTGCTTAAAAAATCTCAAAACAGTGTAAAAAACAATACTTTAGTTTTTGTAAGTTTTAAGAAGTGTTTTTCGGTTAAAATTTGTTTTGTTTATTTCAAAAAATCTCGGAAGGGTCAGTCTACACACACATAAAGTTTGGTGAGTTTAACTTTTATTTTGTGGAAGTTATTCAAATTCAAGTTATTCAAATTTAAAGATAGGACCCTTATTTTGGCCCACCCTGTATATATATACATATATATAGAGAGAGAGAGAGAGAGAGAAAGAGAGAGAGAGAGGGGTATGCAAACATTGTTGAAAATAACAGAATTCGTCTGTTTAAGTATAAATCTTTTTATATTTTTATTTTTCTGATGGTTATTTTTCTGTTAAAATCAAACAATATGTAAATATTTCATAGGGTTCACAGGTATCACGAACGTTTTCGATTCTTGGTCGAATTATCTGCAGGTGTCAAAAGCAAATTAACACAAAAGCTTTCGAAAGAAGAGCATTTAAAAAAAAGACGGCGAAGAAACGTGCATAGAACATTTTACGCATTGTTCTCGAAAGTTGTTGACGATTTAGATTCAGCAACGTTGGATGGCATCACAGAACAAAATCGCATTACGTTAAGCATTTTTTAAATGTTATGACTGGTTTCATATGTGATGTTTATTTTAGGTTGTTGTGTTTTAATAGCTACATTGGTTTTACAAGCACTACTCTATCTAGCCGCCTCACCAGGCATCTTGTAAACTCTAGCTCAATTTACCAAAATCTACAAAAACATAATTGCCCTCATTTTGATTGAAGAGAATTTCTAGTTAATAAGACTAAAATTATACATTCCGAAACCAATTAAAAAAAAAATATTGGAAGCTATCTACATAAAAACACAACAACCTAAAATTAACAACATCACATTTTAAAATGCTTAACGTAATGCGAGTTTTTTCTGTGATGCCAGCCAACGTTGCTTAATTTAAATCGTCAACGACTTCCTGGAACAATGGGAAAAAAACGTTCTATCCGCGTTTCTCTGCCGTCTTTTAAAAATGGTCTTCTTTCTCCAGCTTATTCGTTCATTTGCTTTGGACACCTGAGGATGATTCAACGAAGAATCGAAAACGTTCGTAAAACATTTGAAAAATATCGAACATTTATGGGTTTTTTTATATTTTAATACAAAAATCTTTTTTTGTTAATAATTAAGTGATTTTAACAATGTATTTGAAAATGGATATTTTCTTCTTATTTTTTATTTCTGAGTTGTTTATAATTTTATCGGGTATTGTTTTTGACTTTTGTTTTTGTAAGAGTACCTTCGAAACTTGATTAAAATGGTTAATTGAAACAGCTACAAACAACTGTAATACATGTATGTATGTCCTTCACCTGAGAATTTATTTGGAAAAGTATTTAAATCCTCAAACTACACCCACATATATATATATATATATATATATATATATATATATATATATATATATGTATATATATCATTTTAGAGAATATTTAGGATTTTTTTTATTTTGATGGTTGATCTCTGTAGCTAAGTCATTGCTGATTTTTCTACATGATCGAATTTCAAGGTATACATGCATTATAACTTTGGAGTTATAATAACTGTTTATCACTGGATATTTTACCGTCATTTCATATGATCCGAAACTCATTTACTGAACTTCCCTCGTTTACTGTTTATTTACAAGATAGCAGAAGTGATTTTATTTGCCGGTCACGCACATGGACTTGAAATACTGTGTTTAAGTTCCGAAGTATCATTTACAACTTACCTGAGAAACATAGCACATATTTATTACGTTGAACTGCGAATAAAAATGTAGAAGTTTAGCGAAGTTAGTCTAGGAGGGGGAAATCTAGAAAATGTCACCTGTGAATCAATAGGTCTTTGTACAAACAATACATCTGTTCTTTTTCCCATATTGAATTATACATAATATATATATATATATATATATATATATGTGTGTGTGTGTGTGTGTGTTAGTGTGTCTAACTAATACTATGATTTGTACATCTTGTATATGTAAGTAGTTTCGCTTAAATTTACATATTAGCTTCATCCGTAGATTGGCTATATGTTTTTATGTTTAACATTTATCAGTTTTTTATAATTTTGAATACTTACGATAAACTATGTGTTTATATGCTGTTTTTCTGTATCATGTATGTGTGCGTAAGTGTGTATTAATGTTTTGTGTTGCTGTCTGTGTGGCATACTTGCTTTTCTACCTGCGCATTAGAGTGTGGGGTAGTTATATATGCTGCGGTGTTTTTTTTTAGATGAGGCTATCATAATATGTGTTCATTTTAATGTGTATATGTAATTTAGGGATTTATAGATGTACAAGATTGTGTTGATTCTTTGTACGTGTGATGTTGTTTTGTGTTAGTTTGGTGTATTCTTTGCTTCTGTTATCTTTTTACTAGCATTAATAATGTTGCCATTTATTTTGTTTCGGTTATTTATTAAAATATGCTCTGCTAGAAAATAGACTCTTTTGCTTTTGGTTTTCTTAATTGGTCCCCCGATTTATAAAATCGGGGGACTTATGTTTTGAGGCATGTCCGTCCGTCCGTTCGGATTTTTCTCCGCAACCATCCATTGAATTTCTCTGAAATTTTGCATGAAGTTGTAACTTTGGTCAGGTTAGAAAGTGACATTCTGCGATGTTTGGTTAGCCCCCAGGGGGTCAAAAGGCCACGAAATGGCAATAAATGACCCTTTTCTCCCATACCTTTACATCCATCCATTCAATTTCTCTGAAACTTGGCCAAAATATGGAGGCAATTGTTCCGAATAGTACATAAGTATCGCTGCCCTTGGAAACAATCTGGTTCGCGCCCCCAGGGGTCAAAAGCCCCCAAAATGGCAAAAAATTACCCTTTTCTCCCATAACGTTCGATCCATCTATTCAATTTTTTCTGAAATTTTACAAAATATGGAGACAATTGTTCTCGATATAAAATGAGCATCCTTGACCTCAAAAAAGTTCTGGTACGCGCCACCAGGGGTGTCAAAGAGGGGGTCAAAAATGACCCTAATTGCCCAAATTTATTGAATTTTACACGCGCGCCATGTCGAGTCACATACAGAGGGGGACCACGCATGCGCGGCTTGTTCAAAAGTATTTTTAAACTAGTAACATGTCGATTAACAACTTTAATATAATTGTAAAGGTGCAAATCAACTGCGGTCTTAAGCAACAGACTAACATCAATTTTCGTATAAATGAAAAAAACATATCTTCACTGCTTCCGCATGATGTTTTAATCTTTATTTTTGGTTTTACCTTGCCTGAAAAGATGAACATAGATTATTGAAAAGATTCCTTAGAAGCGCAAACATCGCAGGTCAAGTTAATGTGTGTGAACGCTTATCTATTGGAAAGCATTATTTTAATGTAGTTAACAGCATTGAAATTGCGCTAATATGCATATCACTTCATCTGAATGAATTGCACGTACATCATGAAACTGGAAACCTTTGTACATACACTTCGTTAATCCCTTTATCGCATAAAATACGAATAAAAATGACGAGGAAATATCTTTATAATGTATAATTAGATTGTAACAAGCAAAGATTAATACTTTGCGAGAAAAGTGTATCAGCGTAAGCTTAGAGCGAAACATGCGTAAATAATGAGAATACGAGATAATATAAAGAATGTACAGAGTTTTGTGAACACATCATTGTATTGTCATTTGTTTTGATTAGAGAACACAGCATACGTTTATTTAAACTTTAGTTAGTAAAATGAACATATACCAATTGGATCGACATTGTGTATTATTAGATTAGTGCAATCAGGTGACGCTTTGTCTGGAAACAAACGTCGACCATAACTTTGGACATTCATGAATCTATCGAGCAGTAAAATAGTGTATCGAAGTCAAACCTGGCTAGTGAGGGTCAAGTATCACTGTTACATGGAGGAAAATGCTACGATAATGCTACGATTGATCTTTAATGTGAATATAAAAGAGAGGTGTATATCTTATGCTATCAGAGGAAGATAAACTCTGGACGACACGGGAGATTTCGGAGAAGAGGAGAGTTTGTTAGTTCAACCACACGGAAAGAATGGATCTAAATGATTGAGTTAGCAGATGTAAAATAACTGAGGTGGTAGGGGAAGTAGACAAAGGAAGGTCAAGGTATATATGGAGCAAAGTGATAAGGATGGATTTCTTTCTTACAAAAAAAGCTGTATTGCTGTTGACCAAGGACGGTCTATCAGGCATGTATGCGTAGCGTGATTATGCATAGAAGTGACTCGTATCCAGTGAGGGTTAAGGATATGTGTTGCATGGATAGAAATGATATAATAATTATACAATGAATATGTAATGTGAGTTTTAAAGACATGCGTATTTCTGATGTATTTAGACGAGGATTAACGCTGAAAAATATAGGATGATGTTTGCAGAACATCAGAGTGCGTTTGGTTTGATCATATAGAAAAATGTTAATGGCAGTGTTTAGATAAGCAATTGTAGAACAGATTAAATAGCAGGGTCAGTTGGTAGGAGAATGCCACAGAACACATTAGAGAACGTTGTAAGTATGGGTTGATTTTACACCTTTCTGTTACTTACAGAGTGTTACCGCTGTCGACAAAAGGGAAAAGTCTATCAGGCAGGTATCTGCAGCGTAATCATGTATTAAAATGAATCCTCACCAGTAAGCGTTTAGAATATATGTTGCATGTATATAAATGATATGGTAATCATATGATGACTGTGTAATATGAGTTTTGAAGAGAGAGTTAGATCTCATAACTTCAGAGGCAGATACTATGTAGACAATAAAATACGATGTGTTTGTTGTATCGGTCATATTGACGGAATGGATTAGAGTACTTGTGTTTTTCGATGTATAACAGTGGAAGTATCAGGGTCAGTTGGATGGGTAAGGCATGCACATGAGAGAACGCACGATAAATAAAGAACTTGCCAGAAATAGGTTAGTCTGTTAAAACAATTTCTAAAACTGTCCATACTTGACAGCATACTAAACCGAATATGATGATGAGAAATGATTGAACCGTTATGCTCGCAAATCTTTACTTAAATAGCTGTCTGCTTGGCTGTAATTTTTAAGTTTGTAAAGGAGTATTGTTATCAAAGACGCTTAGAAGTAAGAATGACTGATTCTATTTTAGTATATTTTAACAAAAGTATTCTTCATTCTTCTCAACGTATAGTATAGCTTAAATAAATACTCAAGTGACAAGTTTATTGTCTTAATGCCACGAGAGAAAACAATGGATTTTCTTTGGTGGAAAGATAGTCAGTCGTTATTAGACAAAGGATCGTTTATCTTCTTCTCCAACTGAAACCATTGACTTTCCAAAACTCTAGATGATAAGGAAAAACAAAACAAATATTCTCGTTAGATTACATTTATCTTAATGTTTCTTGCAGAATGTACATGTAATATTAACATATAGAAAGGTGATTACAAAAGAGCGTATGTGCATGCAATCAGAAAAGTACTGGCTTTTACGAAATGAGAACGGAAAGAGCGCGCGAGCCAAGGGACGGATGTCTTTTGTTTTATCCAGCTCTGAATCAGTTCGATTTTGTTGAATAATGGACAGTATACCAAACCTTTTGCTCTATCATTGTGTCGACCAATTGCTTACTATAATGAAGCAACTAAATGAGATGATAGACAGAGAAAACCAGGCGACTGATTTACATTATTTCACGGCGTTTTTGTTTCTTATTCGTCTTATAAAAATTGATGGCCGATATCAATTTCCGAACCATGAAGCATGTTACATATTGAAAATACATTTTTAAATTTGTCTAATTTCAACCAAGTTATTGAATGCGCAAATGGAGCAAGAAAAAAGTGTGCCTGCGTTACAACTAGAAAAACAATTTCCTCTCTTCATGTGTTCCTAGCCTTAGACGCAATTTCCATGAACAGTTGCGTTCCAATAACTAGCCGCTTGCAGAACACAATCCCCCGAGACTACTTTCTTGCAGACTACAACATCATTTTCTTCAAATCCAATGTCAACAAATAATTGTCTTTACCCGTCCCCATAATCGAATGTTATCAATTGCAGTAATTATTTTAAATACTCTCATAATAGTCCTAATCAGTAAACCGACAATAAATATATATCATTAATTCTTATTCCCGAGAATGTTTGCCTTGATAAGTGTCGACTTATTTGTAAGATGTGGCGTGTGAAAAGGTATAAGTTGTTATATATGACCGGGAGAATAAGGAAGGGATACCCACAAATTAGCAGAGGCTGTAAATCGCTTCACGATTACTGATTAGTGATTGAATAGTATTGAAATATATGCAGTTAAATTTTATAGATATTCCTTTGGAAAAATGAACAATAATCTTTTTTTCGTTTCCTCTCCCTTCAATTTACATAGGCATTGTTTTATTTCCCTTCAGTCTCCGTTTTTCTAGTTTCGTTTCTTTCTTTACTTGCTTTTTCCATTTGATACATTTCCCAAATCTATCTCTAAAATATTTGTTTAACATCACAAAGTAGTTCGATGAGTATATTTTAACATATTCGTGGTGATTTAATTATTTAGAGGCTTGTGTTCTTCATCGCACTTGTTTGCAGGAAGATGCATTTGTTACTATTAGTAGTAGTAGTAGTAATAGTAGTATTACTCGTGTTAGTAGTACTAGGAGTAGTAGTAGGATTTAGGTGAAGTATGGAAAGTAGTGTAGATTTGTAGTAGTAGTAGTAGTAGTAGTAGAAAGGGGGGATGTTTTATTTTTAAGCATTCGCTCGTCGGCCCCTCACCGCTGATGGCTCGTTTTGTCTAGTTGACTATTTAATTGGTTTGCATCACCTGGCCTCATGTGGGGTACTTTTCCTCGGAAGGCTGTAAGCCGTCGAACAGAGTTTTATCTAAAGCCATCCGCTAAATAAAAAAGAAAAGAATATCAGCAAATTAATCTAATAGTCGAACATTTCACTTTAAAGCTCGATGCAATTTGAATAAAACAAAATCCTTTCTCCTGGCATGGTGTTCGCACTGAACATTTTACAAGCTCTTCTGTCGGAGTTTGTACTTTAAGTACAGCAATGTTCTGTAGTCAGTGTACAGCGTCTAAAACTTCTCCAAAGTTCTTTAATCCTATTATGTATTTAATCTCTCACACATACTGATAAGTGTGTTTTAGTTTTTCGAAACCCGGATGCGAATTATTGTCTGATTTATAAGGAGTACAATCAAATATTATGTATTTACTGAAGATTCCGATCGGCGTATTACACTTTGTAGATCCAAGTTTGCTGTGGTATAATCAAAATACAGAGTTATATATTTTGGAGCATCGATAAGTGCGACTCGTCACAAAGTAAGACAAAAAACCGTGTCCAAAAACATCAGAAAATAAAAAAATATTAAAAACAAAAATAATAAAATTCACAGTATTAAAGCATATATATATATATATATATATATATATATATATATATATATATATATATATATATGTAGGTTAAGATATATAACTCTGTATGCTTTTGTCTCAGTTGACGACGAAACAGTCCGTCAAAAACTGGATGTTGTTTAAATGAATAAAGACATGTTTACTAAAATCTAACTTTCTATTGGTAATTCTTAAATGCTCTGGTGTTAGAATAGTTACTTCGATTGAGCTTAAATGCTGAAAATCTGATTTCTAAAAATCAATATATATATACGTATAGATTTATATATTTACACATGTTTACTTGTGTGTCGACGGCGTGTGTTTGTCAGTGCGTGCGTGTATGTGAAACTGACGTGTATGCATTACGTGTGAAAGTTAAAAGTTCATACACGAAAGTGTGATTGGTGCACGGAATATTCATGCGTTGTTTTTAAAATAAATTAATTTGGCTTAAATAACAATATTTTCCAATATACTTTCCAATTCATGAACATTCAAGCAGTAGAACACTAAATAATCCTAGCTGAACCTATCTGAATTCGTCACTAGATTTGAATGTATTATTGCATTATGCCAAAAAGACGCCAAGCTCGAGACAGATGGCATTTTCTTTTGCCGAGAGTTTGGCTTCATAGGTTAAACATTCACCATCTCTACACCACAAAATAAAGAATGTATACCAACGTATATGCTTCAAAACTACTGGAGACAATCGTATCAACTTTATCATCAAATATCAGTGACATACCGGGTTTATTATAGAAAGGTTACATTTTTACTTCTTCTGTCTCCTCTTATTACCTACATAAATATTTATCGCAGACGAGGCGTTGGTATACTTTCTCTACACTATCTTTATTGTAGGTGCTCAACTAAGCTCCCATGTTTGATTACTCTCTGTTAAACATTTATAGCAAACACTCGTTTTGCTAAACCCACTGTAAAAAGTGATTTCTTTCACTGTTTAGCTGGACCTATACGAAACTTTTCTGTGAAATGTTTATCACTAAGAACTGCTCGTCGGGGGAATGACAAAGCACGGGGATTCTTCCCTACTGACTACAGCATGGTCGTTTTACAGTCCAATGTTTACAAATTATTATTGAGCCAACGTCTTATATAATCAAATAAAATACTGCCTAGATCCTTTGTCGTACCATGGACTATGACCTTCATAAACAGTGACTCGTGTGCAATATATATATATATATATATATATATATATATATATATATATGGCAAAATTCACGATATGTTATGAAAATTAAATGCCGTCGTACACACAATGTGTGAAAAAAGACAAACGGAAAACAGATTTAAATTAAGGCGAATCACATGAAACGAGAGATTTAACTGGTTTCGTTCGTATGAAGACATTTTCTTAAGACGTTCGTTGATACGAACGAAACCGATTAAATGCCTCTTTTCTTGTTTTTCCCCTGCATTAAAATCTTTTTTTCCGTTTGTCTTTTCACAAACACACACACCCATATATATATATGTTTATATATAAATATATATATATATATATATATATATATATATATATAAACATATATATATATATATACCTATATATATATATATATATATATATATATATATATATATATATATACATATATGTATATATGTGTATACATATATATAGAGACACTAACACTTACACAAACACACACACATATATATATACATATATGTATATATGTGTGTATAAACTCCGGCTACAACTATATAACACAATAAATGATTAAGGTGTTTAAATCTATTGTACCAACTAAAACGAAATCCCGCATGGAGCCCTAGTTGAATGTCGGATGTTTCTATATATTGTTGAACATTCTACGACTACTTATAATGGTAATCATAACACATTTGTAATCAAGTAATACTTCTTACATTATGTACACTGTTTACGTATATATTCATGTTTTATCTTGTATCCAATAAATATATAGCATAAAATCATTGTTCGCAAAAATATAGTACGGTTAATTTTAAAAATTGCTTATTTAAAACTAATTTTAATAAATAACTTAGCAATATATGTAAGCTAATACATCCTTTGTATTGCGTTTAATGCCGCGAAATAAAAAGAAGTTATATTTCGGAATTTCTGAAATAAAGATGATGATTTTGATTATCTGAACTAATGTTCCTATCTTGGATGTTATTTTCACAAGGTGTCGGCCTATGTAACTTCTGCTCTTCTCTAGGTGCATAATATCGAACTCGAAGATGTTTGTGTCAAACTCAGGAATCTGTACGAAATTTGGGGACGACACCTTTACTTAATCAAAGGCGTCAATTGCTATCGGTGCTTCAGTCATGACCGGTAGAATTGTTAAATAAGTATTAATTATATACTAAATACCAGATGTACTGAGATGTGAACACTCAACCTTCAGAAAGCTTTTATGTAGAACTGATTATTACTTAAGCCGTTATCTGTTGCGCAACCTGATCATATGGACAGTTCTAGTATGCATTTTAGGTGACCTTTTAACTATAGATTTACCGCTTATAAAGGCCAACATACACTCGAAGATAAGAGTTAATGAGTATGAAATGATTGTCAGATGGAAGATAAGTAACACTATAAGAGCACCAACATTGATCAAGCGTATTAACTGTTTATTATTTATGGCGCAGTATTTGGCAGGAATGTGGTAACATTGGATTTGGCAACGGACACATTGTAATTAGTAATGAAACAATCCTAGTGTTCGGCAAATGGGAAAATGCCCCTTGCAAAGAAGCATCGTCTATGAAAATTCCGCCTGACATAAAAAAAAAATTATCGATTTCGATGTGTAGTGATAATGCTCGTCACTGCTTATTACTATATATATATGTAAATATATACTTATAACTATATATATATAGCACTAGATGAAGTGAAAGAATAAAACAAGGGGCGAAGCAAATTTTATTAGCATTCTATGTTCAAGCAAAGTTCTTTAAAGTCCTTAACTCATGAGTTTTCATAAATAGCTGAATACATCAGGTCACTT
Organism: Sepiola atlantica; assembly: GCA_963556195.1. Lineage (NCBI taxonomy): Eukaryota > Metazoa > Mollusca > Cephalopoda > Sepiida > Sepiolidae > Sepiola > Sepiola atlantica. The sequence goes on along the minus strand of OY744515.1, from coordinate 224,425,151 downwards.
TAATTTTATTCAAATTGGCTTTGCGGCGTTTGCATTAACCAGGAAGTTATGGTTTGCACAACTCTTATCAACTCAAAGATCCCTAAATTTGGACATGATAATATTCAACACCAAGTGAGTGTTTTTCTGAACTTTTCATATGATTTGTTTTTTTCTATCGTTTTATTAATTTGCATACACCTTGGATACGCTTTTCACTGTCATATACTGCATCGAGAGAAAACACATTTCCCGCCTGGATAATCTTTGCGAGCTCTCATATTATTAAGCAGTAGATTATAAAATGTATGACATAACTAACATTGTAGATGTTACAATCCAGCTCATAAAACCAATATATATATATATATATATATATATATATATATATATATATATATATATATATATATATATATATATATATATATAATTCAGGTAAAACATCCACAGGGTAGTAATCCAAAGAATTTCAACCGGGTTTATAAAAAGTGCTCAATATCAAATATGATTATTTTTATTTACACAGACCGAGTTAGAATCCGATCTTAACCTTAGATCATATTTGGAAAGAAATATGATCTAACGTGATGAGATCTCAGTTTATAATAGCTCTTGATCAATAACATCGACATGCCAATGTCGCAGATTTTTTACGTATCTGCGTAAATAAAAATAATCATATATATATATATATATATCTATATATATATATATATAATACTAATGTATAGTTATCTATATATATATATATATATATATATATATAGTCGTGGAAACAACAAAAGGACCATAAAAATATAATGGAATGATGTGTATGTACTGTTTTATCTTACCTTCTGTTGTATTATCAGTTTGTCTATAGTATGAAGAGGATGCTCGAATTTTAACTAATTTAGATTTATATCATAACAGAACCCATATATATGTAGGTCGGTGTCTAACTGTCTTTCTTATTGTGTGTATGTGTGTCATAGGATTGTGCATATTTGTAGGATATTTGGCAGGTTAGATGTTAATAATTGGAACCTTCCTTAAATATGGAGTATGATAATCGACTTTTTAAAAAGAATATCGTTCTGGCCTGACATGAAATTAAGTTAATATCTGGCTTCGTTGGCAGCATAAATTGGCATATTTCCACAGAGCAAACTATGCCACAAGTGTTTAATGGCAGGACAACAACGTTCTCTGAACATAGCCATAACAAATAAGTTCTGCTCGCTATTTCTCATCATGGAATGCGTTAGTTTAAAGTTAACTTTTGACCCCAAACCTTCTATTTCATTAAAATTTAGAGACTTTGCTTAGAAAAAGTATTTTTAATCAATATCTGTTAACGTGTTCGACGCCAATATTTGAGGTGAACGTGTGCTTATTTTATGTCACACGTCACACAAGTCTTAGAATACAGAGACTCTTTATTTTCTAGTAAGGCAGCGAAGAGGTGAGTAAGTTAAAACTGAGCTTCTCTCACCAATCGGATTACAGATGTAAAGTCGAGATATTAGAATATATATCCACGATGCAGTGAAGCTCGTCGAGTATGCGACTTATGAATTCATATTGCAAAAACAAAACGTATATAGAAAATGGATTGGAATTCGATACAACAGAAAGGTAACTCAGTTCAGCAAGAACTGGTTGAAGCAATAGCGATCACGTGACTAATGGCATCGACTCAGTCGGCTTTAGACTTTGGGGTATGATTAAAATATTCACATAATGCATTGCATTTATAATTACCCCAAATTAAAATTTATTGCAGGTCTACAGTTTATGGATATTACGCTTTTACGATTCAGTAACATCTTTACATCTTTTAACTCATCCCATTAAAGATACCGACATTATCAGACATATTTTGGCAAGAAGCAAAATGTAGTACCTGTTCTGCTATTACACTTAATCTTTTTCTCCCCTCGGGCAGTGTATGAGAAATCCTTCTAGACTGAGTCATTTTAAATTTTTGTCCTAGTCTAGACTGATATTTTAGGGAGCTAAATGTTTCCCACATTAGGAAGTGTCATTGTGTCTTACTCCTTTCCCGTTGAGATTACCTCTCAACGGGAAAGGAGTTAGACATAACTATATATATATATAAATATATATGTATATATATATATATATATATATATATATATATATATATATATATATATATATATATATATATATAAGTAGGGACTTTAAGACAGAACCATAGTTTGTCCTTGCGAACATAACGGTGTTGCTTTCATCTTGAATCTTCGTGGCATATATTGCTTCCTTAACATACATGAGAGCGGAGCTTATTTCTGTTGGAAACGTAATCTACTACAACTACTACTACTACTAATAATAATAATAATGATTATTTACCTGCTTCCCCATGAGGACAGTATCTTACGCAATGTCAATCTTAATGCGATATGTGTGTGCAATTACTGTCAATTAACAACTTACGTATGAAAGTTGCTTTAGTGCAGAAGAATGCCTACCCTCGAAATGCAAAATTATAGTTGCATTTCGGATGTATGTCTAATGGGTTTGTATCATTTGCAATGTAAGTTTCGTAAATCTCAGTTTAAATTTATTTTTACACATGAGCTTAAGTAGAGACGTCTTAGAATGTATGTCTATATTGCCATTTAGTCTTTATGTAATTCTCTAGAATATGTGTATGTGATAAAATATTTTTGCGTTTGTGTCCAGCTATGTACGCATGCGTACTTGTACGATACGAGTGCGTGTATCGTGGTAGGTTTGCGATAATCTTATAGAGAACGCACCGCGTTTTCGTGACTTCGCGTCGTCAACGCCCGGTCAGGTTTCGGAAGCACCCAAGAGTTTACGAGGCGAACACTGTCAAACGATAAATTGAAGACTGGCAAACGATAAATTCAGAGGAAAAAAATACAAGTAAAATACATATATAAAATTTAAAAACACTAACACACCATAGCTTAATAACTAGATGTGTTTTTGTCAAAGGAACCAGTGTTAATCTAATGTTGTAAAATAATATGTTGTGCAGCGAAAATCTTCCAAAGATGATTTTTCCACTGTTTTTAACACATTTCTTGTTTGTTTGTTTTGTTTCATTTTCATTTAAATGTTTCCTTTTTCTTTTTTTACATTTTCTGGATTAGAGTTTATGATAAAATATTAGGGGTAAGGCTAGTCTTTCGCGAGCAATGATCGTTGCTGACAGAATCTAATGAGTCTTTCGGGAGATTCAACGAACTGACAGAGATCGAAGAAATTCAGGGTTTTTTCACGCGCTGCAGATCATAAAAATAAAATTAGTCCTAAAGTTACCGTAGCTTGCTTGGAACATGATTGTATAATGGCTGCTCCAACATGATTCATTAATAGTTTCGTAAACTCGTGGGCGCTTCCGAGCCCTGCTCAACCGTTGAGGACGCGAGGCCAAGGAAACGCTGAGCGTTCTTTATAAGAGAATCTGATGTTCTATCTGTTTTTGGTCGTTATAGTCAGTGAAACAAACATGAGAGGATTCTTGGCTGGACTTATATGTTTTCAGCGTAATGAAAATCAGAATAAACACATAATAGACTTAGATCCTGAACTCAATAAGTTGGAGAAAATATAATATATGAAAGGTATTTACTGTCTGTATCTTTTCTTGTTATTCTGTTTTTCTGTGTTTATCATTTAGTCATAGTTTCTAATCCGCTAAAGTTGTTTGTTTATCGTAAACTGGCTATCCTATTAACCGTTATCCTCGAGTGGCGTTCGGGCCTTGATAAGCGATGCCACATTAGTATAAGAAAAATAGATTGTTCTGCTTTTATTATTGTGTGGGTCGTTCAATATGTAAAATATACGAAGCCCTCTCCCTACTAACTAACCATTCCTTTTTCCTTTCTATGACTTGCATATCTCAATAATTTCTCCTGACCACCATAAGGTAGGGCTTTTTTTAAATCGTAATATCAGTTTTTAACTTTTCTATTCCCCAAGTCTGTTTCAGATATGAAATGCCATGGATTCGTGTTTTGTCTATATTATTTTCTATATTAAGATTAATCCTAATCTTCCCAATACGTTCGCAGCGTTCTCGTTGTCTATTTACACGTGCCGTTTTTTGCATTATCTCTATATTTAAAGCGCGTATTTTTAGCAGATTTGTTCCCGAAGTAATTTGCAACTGAATTACGCAGAAACAATGGAGATAACAGCAACACTCATGTTACAAAGCTTAATGAGATGTAAAAGAAATTCTGCGTTTTATAAGCCCGCCAACGTATGCGGAATTTGGAAAATTCAGCGTGAAACAGTAGCCCCAGATGGATTTATGATAACAAGGAAGTTTTATTAGATGTGTTAAGGCCTTCTCAACGTCTGTTTCGCTTTATTTTTTTCCGTTAGATTTGTTGTTCTCATTGTACAGAAACGAACTTATCAAACGTCCGAGGGGTAAGGATTCCTG
>OY744515.1:224408237-224418237 GCA_963556195.1 Sepiola atlantica | reverse complement strand
ATAGAGTTTGCTCGTCTGCTCAGGTTTGCTAGTGCAGCAAGAGCCGAGTGAGATGGAGCAGGAGCCGCTGGTGCAGGTGCTGCAGTCGAAGCAGGAACAGGAGACTGAAGAGCCAGGCTAGAGATCAGGGGATGGAGCAGGCAGAAAAGTGTTAATTGCATTAGTAGTTTGTACTTAACCCTACAAAGGGCTGTCTGATTGTTGCTGCTGCTTCTGTCTGCTCCCTGACTCGACGACTGGTTCAGCCAGTCGGTTGTGGGGGTATCCTAACCCCCCCCCCCGGTTGAACTGATTTTTTGAGTGAAAAGCTGGCTAATACATGGAGAGAGGCGTGCCATGACAGTCGCATGTTTTGCTAAATGGTTAGATTTCGACAAATAATTCCTGTGGGAATTATTCGTCGCCCAATCCAGTCCAGAAGTTGTTGGACTGTATAAGAAATATAGTCTGCTATCCCAACAAACTATATTTTTATTCCTTCCATCCACAAAAGAAAGAAGATACGGGTGAAACTGTTCGATTAAGCCCAGTATTTTTTCATTCTTCTAGACAGAAGAGTTAAAAGCATCAGCGACGGCAAAATACAAGCAGCAGCCAGTAGTTTTCCGTTTTATATATTAAGAGATAAAAGGTGAAAGTGCACAATTGTATAGATAGAATATTTATAAAAACATAGAGAAGTTAAATGCAAGGAGATGCATATCCTTTATCCATTGATTTTCAAAGATTACCTCTTGTTATCATATGATAAACCCCGGTAATGTAATAGTAAGTATAATCGGTAACATTTAACTCTTAAAATTAATACACATATACACACAAAAAACAAAAGATAACACAATTTTAGCTGTGAGGAAACGTCAAAAAACAAAACAGCTGTTATAGTAGAGATAACTGTTTGAAAAAGAATACCCAAAGTAATTATGATTAGAAATTTTGTTGTAAAGAAGCTGTTTATTGAACGGTACTCAGTTGAGTTCGTGTATCCCGTGCGTGTAGAAGTCCGAGGATAAAAATATACAATTTAAAACAAAGGATCAGTCAGAGTTCGATGTATAGCAAAGTGTGCTATGCTAAACTTTCAAGTTTCTTGTGAAAATCCATAGCAAAGGATATGCAACTCCATGCTTCGAACTTCTGATGTTTTAAGCAATATTGTATCTATACATTTTTTTAATTCTTATCTTTAGTCTCTTGAATTGATTGCTTTATTTAATATATTAGGCATTATAATTAAACTATAGATTATGATTAAACGATGCATCGTTTATCTTTAATGGAATTTCCACTGGCCCCGCTAGTAATATACAATTTCAAAAATACATATCAACATACACACACATACTCACACAGATATATATATATATATATATATATATATATATATATATATGATGAACTTAAGCTGTTGATGGACTTAAGCACTTTGAGAGAACTATGATAAGTTTCTCATAAAGCAGTATACCAAGTTATCTCCTGTTGTAGATCAAACATTTTCTGTGACTTACCGTGTTCGTAAAAAACGGGTTTGATTCTCTCGCATTAAAAATATTTCAAACACGGTGAGCGACCACTAAAAAATATTGTATTAGAGTTATTCGCGTTAATTATTCACACTTTGTAAGTCAATAATATGTATGCGTTTTAACAGGCCCACAAATAATTGTCTGCAAACAAAACCCGTGATTTATGAACTTATAGAGAATTAACTCTATTCTTTAGCTAACGTTTACAGGACATTAAAATTAATAAAAAGCGCGGGAATTGGACTATTGACCTATGACGCTAACATTTGTTGTACACACGCAATATATATATATATATATATATATATATATATATATATATATATATATATATATATAGGTTTGTTATGTTTGTACGAATAAAGAAATAGTAATTGGAATTTAGTATCCCATTGTTTAATTTTTATTGTTGGTAAAAAATTACCATTCATCGAGCATATACCTTAAAAGTTAGACTATGTATATATATATATATATATATATATATATATATATATATATATGTATATATATAGTTAGACTTTGCAAGTATCATGGGCATTTGAAATTTCAAAGTTATGTGTAAAATAGCACTTTATCCTCAATTAATTCTTTATAGTTGGTATTTCATTGGGGCATTACATAATTAAGAAAGGGGTAATGTATCGTGAACGCAAAGGAACACACTACTGACTACTAATTCAGGGTGTTTAACACTGACGAGTTTCTATTAAGCTAGGTTTATGAATAATCGAGGAGTACATCCTTCTTTACTACATACACAAGTGGAAATACGTCCTCGACCATCAGTCCGACAGTTACTTTGTTTCGGTCGCTCTATAGTATTGTTTTGTTTAGTACTATAAGATCCACTTGATCAGGCTTTAACTTCTCTCTGAGAAGAGGTTAGTTTATTGCGAATCGCCCGAGGCCGTCCTACCGAGGAATGCCGACGAGTTCTTATTGACATTGTTTCTCGACAAAACTTCGCTTATCCTAGTGCGCTGTTTTTTAAAAAACAACTTATGACCTTGTATCTAAGCTTTTGGAGAGGAGATACATAATACACATCAATTTGTAAGTAGTGTACAAACATACAATGCATAGTGGCACGATAGCTTAACCTTATTTAGCGTGATACTAATTGAAATAATTTAGCCTTTTTGTGGGGGAGAGTAGTGCATACACATCTGATATTTAATAGATAATCCGGGCCAGATTAAGTTAACTTAATATTTACTTTATTGACTGCAGGTTTATCTCCGTGCTCTGATATGGCACACACGGTTAGAATTAGTGAATGTACCAACCTATTGTTAGCTTCCTATCACATCATGATGAGTAATGCTGATAGGGCACGTCCACCTATTGGTCTGATGTACTTCTACCACAAAATGTTGTGAATAGAGAGAGAGAGAGAGAGAGAGGGAGAGAGAGAGAGAGAGAGAGAGAAATGTAATTGTATATGCACAAATGCATGTATATTTATTCATTCATAGCGCAACATATATTATCATAGGAAAAGCTGCGTAAGAATAGAGAAAAAAAGGAGAGAGAGAGAGAAAGAATGATACACACGCAATAATATTTGAAAATATAATTGGAGAGCATTGGAGAAGCATTGGTGCGTTGACCGTCACATTCCCGCAGCCCCAAGGACCAGGATACACTCGCACAAAGATATTCACGCATAATGACCCATCGGGTTGCAGGAATTGTCAGACCATCGGTTTCTGAAGGTCAACCCTATTGAGCGCCTTGAGGTCCATTGCTTAAGAGTTAATTATACTTTCAGCTGGTTAATCCGTATGTTGGATATCTCGGTCAAATGAAAATGAAAAAGAAAAAATATACAATTCTTCGGTTAAAGGCAATCGATGCGCACTTTCTTTATTCTCCACCTTACGAATAATCTTTGTTCGTAAAGTGCTGTCTATTTTATTCTTTGTTTCGTGAAGGTTTAAAGAACATACATTCATTTTGGTTAATTCTTATTAAAACATTTTTTAATGATGTTTTATTAGAACTTAATGAATGGCAATAAGTATTAGCATGTCTAGACCGAAGAAATCCCGCTACCAATAATAGACACTATAATGTATAGATTTAAAATAGTATATATATATATATATATATATATATATATATATATATATATATATATATATATATATATATATATATATATATATATATATATATATATATATATATATACAATGCAATTAAATATGGGTTCTTTAATTTCAAAACATTTCCACAGTTTTCACGCTGCGGGAGCAAGTCTACAAATTACATTAACACTCTATCAGACCTTATTGTTTGTTTACTTCCGATTCTATATCAGATGTTTGCACTGAATACCTTCCAGCTCGCTCATTGTAAAACCTATGGTAATGATTAATTGAAAGCAAAACACATACTTCCTTTGATTATTACAGAGTTCTACATAAAAAAGGCTTCCAGAACTTTATATAAGTGGACGCCCGAAACTTTAACGTCTTTTTAAAAAACCTACACTCATCAACTCCCATTATATAATTAAAAGGTTTATACTATAAATATTAGATATGTTATGTCGTGAATAATTGTTAACTCTGCTGTCAATCTCGCCACAAAAGATCAGTTAGAAAAAACAGAATAACATTACAAATTACTAACCTTTCTTGAACTATCTTAGTTTAAACGTAAGGTCTGTTCAGTTTAAATAGTACAATATTTTTATGAGACATTGTAGCATGATAGACACGTGCAGGAACGAGCCCGAAATACTTCCTCGTTGTTTCAGCGAATCTCCCAATGTACCGTATTCACCGGTTGTCAACCGGGATGGTGACAGTAATAACCACGCTTTCTAACAAAGAGCGACCGCAAAGACTAAATCAAATATTAACTTCAGCAGCGAATCATGCGGGAGAGATTCTCTTCCGGCGTACACTATCATACACAGAAAAGGCGATTCTACCTTTCGGGCAGTTTTTTTTTTACGGGCACTTGTAAAAGACACTATCAACTCAATGGAAAAAAGTAGTATTTTCAGTCTGTATGCCTGCTCCGTGGAACAACGTGTCAGATAAAGTCATGACAATTACTACAATATCCCTGTTTAAAGCGGCATTCGTGTGGATTTAAATCGTTCGAACTGCATCTTTATGTGTTGCACAATGTTATTTGGGGGAGGGCAAATAGATTTTAATTGATCAGGTAATATTTGCGGCAATTCAATGTTATTTACAAAGTTTTACATTGTGATTTAAGTATACATAAGCATATTGTAATATTGTTATACTTCTTTGTTTTCGAAATAATATAATAGCCTGTAATTAACAAAAACAATGATGTGAAACTCATCTATAATATTAACATGCATAAATAGCAACAATGACTATCAACATTCGACTTCTATGTTGTACTAATTCTATATAGCAATATTTGTTATTTAAAGATACGTAGATAGTAAGAAACTAAGATGAGAGACGAAAGAGTTTCATCTTATTAAAATGATATAGAAATGAGTCATCTTGAAACTGGCGTTTTATGTTATTAGTTTTTCTAGCAAAGAAACGCGTTTGGTGAAGAGTAGAGAACCGACTTAACTGTCAGCCATAAAAAAGTACTTAAATAAATAAAGGTATTTTTACTGCAATAGATGAGATATAATCAATTTACTTTTGATTCATGAATAATTCATGATCAGTAGAACTTTTCACTAAAAAGTAAAATTTTAAGAATATTTAGGTAAAGGAAAACTTAGCGGAATACACACACGCCCGTTTCTCTCTCCATATATATATATATATATATATATATATATATATATATATATATATATATATATATATGTGTCTGTGTACATATATATATGCATATATATATATATATATATATATATATGTGTATATATATATATATATGCATATATATGCATATACATATATATATATATATATATATATAAATATATATGTATACCTTTATATTTACACATATACCAATATGTACATGGAAAGTGAGCATATGTTAGTAGGTAGCATTACATACACACCCACACACACACACACACACATATATATATTTATATATATATATATATATATATAAATACATGTTTATACGAGAAAAAATATACGGCAGGCCATGTACAGAAACAATGATATAATCTTTAGCCAACAGACATGTGCACAAACAATCTCTACACACACATACACATATACATACCCAAATATATATATATGTATTCTATAATTTTGCAATATAGATAATGTCATCTAATCATCAGAAATCTTCCATTTAAATCAATAATGAAATCACATAGAATCCGATATTCGTACAAGAAAGAAAAGTATTGTCTTCTTCAGTCAGTATAGAAGAGATCCTCCGAAATGGTAGCAATTTCTATAGGTAATAGGACGTCCCTGTTGCGTTCGTAAATGACCACAACATAAATTAAGCTAGACCTTGTGTCGCATTCAGCTCTCGTGGGAAGGCAGATAATTAACGAATTACTTATACTGAATGTTGCCATGTATATATGTATCTATGCGGGTATTTGAAAAACAGTATAAACTGACACTGATATGGTGTATCAACGCGGCACGACTGTGTTGATATGGGTATCAATCTGCCTACTCGTAGTCTGATAAGTTTGTTTTCTTACCAAACATTAGATTCATTCAGGATGTGCTTAGCTTGAGTGCGAGCTGCAGTAGGCCGAAATGATAGCCTATACGCCGGCTAAATGTATTTTCTTTTCTTTTTCATGTTTGTTTGCAATCGATGTGTATCTCACTATCAAAATATATTTATTTGAACATTGAAGCAGTTCAAATTTAAAACCTTTATTGCCTGACATCAACCGAATCATATACAGGTCATCACAACATAAACTGTTGAGTGAAAAATGTATTTTAAGAGGGGGGCATTTTTTATATTTTCTGTTTTTGGAAATGTAGAATAATCAGTAGTCTGCAATTTTGGCGTATTTTCATGTTTTTTTGTTATAAATATATCCAACGGATGATTAGCTATACAATCTACTGACTTCTTTACAGTTCACTAGTCATACACCCTGCATAATGTGCCATTAATACGATGAATGTTAAATGACTTAATATCAGCATTATTTTTTATATAAATGCTTACATATTTGTACATTTATATAATGGTTTCTTGGTTTAACAATAGAGCGTGACCGCAAACAGTACTTCCCAGATTTGAACATTTCATTTCTGCAATGCATCTGTGGTGCGTTCAAATAACATTTAGTTCCTATTTACGTTTAAATGTTGGTACGGTCGAGCTTCCTCATAAAAGACGCTCTTGGTTAAAGAGATTTTGAAATTGTCTTTAATATTAAAGGATTTCTATGAGGACAGAAAAGACGAAGTCTAGTATAGTAACAATTTATATGCTTTTCTCTTCACAAAAGATGTATGCCTATGTCGGTAACTGATTAGAACATTTTACGTTCGAAAACGATATATAGATATATACACGATCCGCGTAGATTATGACCTGCCGAGTAACTTTAAATCGTACAGTTAAAAGACGTAAAGTATTTACTGAATCGCAGCTCAGTGCATACAATATATATATATATATATATATATATATATATATATATACATATATATATATATATACATATATATATATATATATATATATATATGTATATATTGTGTTATATCTGTTATATATATATGTATAACAAGCTGCTTGTTTGTTAAGACAATAGCGATTTAAAAATACGTAAGTTAGTTTATGGCCTGAGAGTGCAAAAAGGAAGCCAGACACGTACAAGAAAACAACACCCTACGCGGTGTTCTCCTCGGACCACGGGACTGACGAACATGTTTAGGAAGAGTTGAATTTGTACAAAAAGCTCATCTGCCAAGCGCTGGTATAACTCTCTATTTAATATATACATATATATATATACATATATATATATATATATATATATATATATATATATATATATATATATATACATCTATTAAGAAGTCAATGCGTATCGTTATCGATTCAGTGAAGAGTATTTACCACCCAAATCCTATTATGTCCACCATTTAAAAAGAGTATTGAGAAACTGAACTAGAAGATTATAATCCTCCGATCACAGTAAATACATACGAGCGTTTACCTGGGTTCACGCATGCGTACATTCGCTTACATATATGGATCTGTGCAGGAACGTTCTGTTGGTGGGCGGCCATCTTGCGTTGGTTGAACAATGAGAAATATTAAAGTAATAATGCACAACGATTTTTTGGTACGCTTTCCTAATCTTCTCTTGGCTCATGATTAACTTTATTTTTTTAGCTATTGTTGGAGACTGGATGATTCTTATTGAGAAAAAATTACGAATAATCGTGCCGCTTTATATGTAAGGAAACACTGAATTAAGTATATGATATCTCAGTCAATTTGATTTGAGAAAAAATGTAAGAACTACTTTTATCTGCGGTAACATTTATATTCTATGTGTCTAAAAAATATTAAGAACACGAGCGTTTAGAGAGAACACATATCCGATAAAGCACAGCAATACTTTATCTGACGGTGATTGGGTTTCATGTTGACGTATCTACCAACCTCTTTTAAATTATATTTAAAAAAAAATTATAACTATGCTATGTTCCGTTTGAAAGTACCTGTAAAACTACATATGCAAGTAATATGTTAATGTATTCTTCATTTAAATATAACCTTTACGCATCGCAAAACAGGAGAAGTCTATTTTTTAGGTTGGTAAGACTCCAAGTATGTGATATACTATTTAAAAAAATAAGAACGTATATTCATGTGTCCATACACTGGGTTATATAAACACATGAATTAAAACAAATTCATACAATAAATATCGACATTTATTAAAATAGATAAAATAAATATTTGAAGCAATATTTTGTAAAAGATTATCACAACGCATATGGGTGTGCAATTTCATAATTGAGTTGTTAATTATGAAAGTTAGTTATTATCATTTTTGCCAATAGACAATGATAATACTATTAATTAGAATATCTATGAATAAATAATGAAACTAGCCAAATTATATTTCGGTTGAGAACAACAGAAATGCGAGGAATGTTTGCTGATGTCAATCGGTACGTAAGCAAGGGGATTGATATATACGTAATTAAGACAAATTGATATATATATATATATATATATATATATATATATATATATATATATATATATATATATATATATATATATATATATATATATGAGCATGATTCGATAAAGCATCCAAAACGTTCGTTTAACTTGTAAAACCTATGGATCATGTTTTTTATTTTAATACCAAAATGACCATCAGAAAAAATGAAAAGTAAAAAAGGTATAATTAAACTAACAAATGTTGTAATTTTAAAGAATAGTTGCATAAATATATATGTATATATATATATAAAGGGAGAGAGAGAGCGAGTAACAGAGAGAGAAAGAGAGAGAGAGAGAGAGCGAGAGAGAGTGATAGATAGAGAGGTCAACACATAGGCATATGTATTCAACGTAGAAATATTATGGGAATGAGTAGACTTATTCACTACTAAAATGAAGAAATACCAATGATATTTGTGTTTACTTCCTCACCTGAGGTATTATCTACATAATTTAATCTAATTAAAACCAGTGTATAGAAAGTGGTATTTATACTCGTGGTCTACTACTATCACATGTTTCACTCCCGTATTAATTTCAGATGTCTTACTAATCGGCAACATCATCGAAATTATGCTAATTTCTGTCGGTGAATTAGCCACTATGTTTCCAAAAAATTATATTAAGATTTAAATGTCTACCAAAGATTATATTTGATATTTTAAAGGGTTTATTTGGTTTCATTACTTTACATTTTCAATGGAATATTTTATCTTGGGTTTATAAACAACTAGTATAGAGGGATTTATAGTTAAGCGATTTCTTTTGTATTAGTGGAATTTATAGCAACCTCATTGCTTGATCAGTGGTTGTATGCCTTGTCTCCTTAAGTGTTGCATAGCTACGTTAACAAGAAACCCAGTCACTGATCCCTTGGGGATCACAAGAGCCAGTCTATATAAACTCAAACACCCTAGGAGCCAACGTTATTTCCCTTTCTTCTCCTATTTTACAACACTTAAGTTGACTGCTCAGCGTCAGAAGCCTACAATGAGCGTTTCTGGAATCTAACCCGCTCCTTCAGTTTCTCTGTTACACCGTTGGAATGAATTCCATGAATCGCAACAAAAGCCACATAAGTCTCTCGAAGGCAGCTATTCCTCTTTTCAACTTTTACTACCTTGGGTGACATTGGCCTTACTGCATTCGCGAGAGAAAAAAGTTCACAGCCAATACACATTTCTATCAGGACGACACAAAAAAACAGCACAGACGAGCCAAAGCGTACATGCAGTTATCAGAACACTCTGTCTTCGATAAATTCTCATAACGATACGTAATTGAAAACATTTTCATACTGTAGATTAACAGTTTCCTGTTGA
>OY744515.1:224400737-224403237 GCA_963556195.1 Sepiola atlantica | reverse complement strand
GCTCTTAAGTAACATATTTGTATCGTTAATCAATCTAGCAATAGTCTGGGACCTGTTAATACAAAACTTCTTTTTGACCTTCAGTATGGATTTAGGCAAGCAAGCTATATTGGGGATATCCTGACGGCCATCTCTGACCGCATATAACATATACTGGACAAAGCAGGTGAGCTATAGGGGGAAGCGCTTGATATATCCAAGGCATTTGACAAGGTCTGGCATGAAGGTCTTCTACAAAAACATATTCGTACGGTATTACTTGATGAATATTTAATATAATTAGATTCTTTCTAACCAACAGAAAAAAAATACAGGTTGTCCTCGATGGCCCTTCATCCAAAGAACATGACATAAATGCAGGTGTGTCTCAGCGATCGATCCTTGAACCTTTATTGTTCCTGATTATCATAAACGACCTCCCTGATAACATAGTGTATAAAATGTGTGTATTTACTGATGGCAATATGCTCTACCCTTGCCATGTGGGTAAAACGGACGTTCACATATCCGAGGGGCTGGCTGAATCCTTAGAAAGTTATCTTTACTGTGTAGGGAAATAGGTTAAAAATGGATGATGGTATTTAATGTTGCTAAGACACAACTTTTTTCTTCAAAAACTACAAGAAACCCCTTCAACTACCGATTGCTACGTATGCTACATAACCTCCATACCTCAGAATCCGACGTTACAACTCCTCGGCCTAACATTCACAGATGACATGAATTGGAAGAAATACATAGAATACATTGCCAAAGCTACTGCAAAGAAAGTGTGCGTGCTACTTCTACCGTGCAAGAAAACTTATCACACCTGACAGTATCCTATATCTCTACAAAGCCACCCCACTGCTTAGAGTAGTGTTGTCCCATCTTTGTTAGTGCATAATCCACTAGTCGCTCCCTCTTAGACAAAGTCAACGAATAGTCGCTATGAACCAATCTACATCCGCTGTTCCATCGCCACAATGTTGCATCCTTGTGCTTGTTTTACAAGCACTTCAATAGAATGTGCTCCGATAAACTTTCTGCTCTAGTGCTCCCTCTACGTAAACACACTCGACTAATCCGACACTCAACTAAATCCAATCCATTCATTGTAGAGGTCCTAAGATGCCGGAGAGCCTTCTGCTCCAATCGTTTTTTCCTCAAACTACCGGACTTTGGAACTCCCTCAATGCTCCTTTTTCCCCGGACTGTAACGACCTGAAGAAATGTAAAACTAAAGTAAACAAACACATGGCTGTCCGGCTCCCAATTAAGGATGATCCCCTAAAATATCACCCTAATTACTAGTAGCCCTTACGTCTACAGTGACAACTTTCCTAGTTTATAGTGAACCCAGTTAAAAAAAAAGCGAAAGAAAATATAAAAAGTTCATCTTTGTCTTGATAGACATTTATAAATAACTGAAAGTTACGTGATTTATTCGGAAAAAATGATTGCATTATTTTTTTTACTGGTGGGTATGTTCTGAAGTATCGGTTCTGTTGTCATAGAACCTACTACCTCCTCTTTAAAATGCGGTGCGTAGACTCCTCCCAGGCATTACATCCTCTTCTGAGCGGATAGGAGCAATGTAGTCTATGTTATGCTTTGATGAGAACATTATCCTAGGGACTACCTTCTCCTTTTTTAGAGTAATGGGTGGTAGTGTAGTATCTGTCCTGTTGTTATGATAATATACTCGCACGCATTTCCCTCTCCTTGTAGTAGGGTATCTTCCCAGGTATTACTGCCTCTTATTTTAGGGTGTAGTGTAGTATATGTTATGTTTGCATGATACCATCCTACCTGGCATTAACTTAATTTCTCGGAGAGCAGTGTAGTATATTTTAATTCATCATGATTCCTTCCTCTCAGCTATGTGTCTTCTTTGGGAGACCTTATGATGTATTATTATATGTTCCTTTCTCATGATACAATCTTCCCAGGGCTGCCTTTTTTGAGGGGAAAGGGGTAGTCTTTGTTCTCTAGTTCTGGTACTACATCCCCAGCCATTAATTTCTTTTTCTAGAGGCCAGTCGTGTTCCTCTGTCATCGTACAAACCTCACAGTTATTACCTGCTTTACTAGTTATTCGTTTACCATTACACAACTCTCACAGACGTGCAAAGATTAACGACTTCAGGGAGCATGTAATTGTTAGTATATATACAGGGTGGGCCAAAATAAGGGTCCTATCTTTAAATTTGAATAACTTGAATTTGAATAACTTTCACAAAATAAAAGTTAAACTCACCAAACTTTATGTGTGTGTAGACTGACCCTTCCGAGATTTTTTGAAATAAACAAAACAAATTTTAGCCGAAAAACACTTCTTAAAACTTACAAAAACTAAAGTATTGTTTTTTACACTGTTTTGAGTTTTTTAAGCAAAAATAATGTTTTCTAAATGAGGGTACGTTCCTTAGGGCTAATACGGCTCATGCTTGCTTCGGAACGGGTCCTTTACTTATTCTAAAAAAAAAAAAAAAATCAATAAATAAAAAAGTTATGAATT
>OY744515.1:224365737-224398237 GCA_963556195.1 Sepiola atlantica | reverse complement strand
CGCCTTGGAATATTATTGTTTATCTTCGCTGTATGAGCGGGACGCTGTTTATGTTCTACGATGCTTCCTTTATCACTTCATATAATGTACTATTAATAATATTATTTTCGAAATAATAAATTACTGTCAAATTAAATACTATTTCGTAAAATATATCTTTATTAGCCCGTAAATAAAATTTCATTATCAGCTTAACAGTTTATGAATAAATAAAACCAATATTTTGTTTCTATAGTAAATTATTTTTTGGCAAATTATAGTAATTTAATTAAAAAAAAAAGAATTACCGTAAAGACAATTTGTAGCTTAATAGACTTCAACTCACTGAAACGCATGCCATTTCTTAACCTGTAATTATCTAATAGTATGATATTCTAATCGTCGGGATCACATAATTTGACGTTGGAAAATTATTTTTTCTTTAACTAACAGGATCAGGTTTATCAACAATTAACATATTTACTGATCAAACGATCTTATTTATTTAAATATTTTCAAAAGTGATAACGTTTATATAAACCTACAAATGCATTAGCTTATTATTATTATTATTATTATTATTATTATTATTATTATTATTATTATTATTATTATTATTATTATAATAATAATAATAATAATAATAGTAATAATAATAATAATAATAATAATAATAATAATAATAATAATAATAATAATAATAATAATAATAATAATAATAATAATAATAATAATAATAATAATAATAATAATAATGTAGATAGATGAGGAACCACTTGAGGTTGCATTAAACATAACTTCTAACGCCAACTAACCTTTTATGTGTTCAACATAACCTAGGGTTCGGATATTAGTGTATGTCAGCCCTTGTGTGTTAGATGCACATAATTGACTTATTGTGACCCTTTAAACGTAAGCTTAACTAATTTAAACTGTCATAAAATAATGTATGACCTGCCTTAATGTTTATAAAGAAAAGTCATAATCATGAAGAGGACTGAGAATTCTATACCTTTTTCGATGTATTTCATAGTGCTCGAGCTAGCGTTTTGTTACTTGTCACGGATAGATAAAATAAATTTTTTAAGTGTCATACCTTGTTAGAAATTATGATAAACAACTTATATGGGCATGATTCTGATATTGTATATGATTTAATTAGTTTTAAAAAACTGCAATATTTGCTTAAACGATAGCATGCACCTTACTGGGCGAGACTCTATTTCATAACTGCGTTGATGCTACTTTTGGTAATGTTTATTAAAAATTAAATTGAAATATGTTTCAAATCAAACATAATAATGATGACGTATTTAATATAGAATATTGTCGAAGAAATTGTCTTTAAAACTTCAATTTAATATTTTCCCTTTTTTAATGTATTTTTTAAAGTGTTCTAAACTCTAAAACTATTCAACCAAAGTGTATGACTTCATTTCCGATTGAACAACCCTACTTAACATAGGTCAGGGTGGAAGCCACTTTTGATACATTTACATCAATAATGTAGACTTCGATAACCGAGCAATGGTTCACGCACACTTTTATTTGAAGAATATCGTTGCAAAATCGTATTAGTTGCAACAAAACTCCTATAATTTAATATATACGTTACATAGCTAATTCATGTGCGTGTGTTGAATATAAGTGTGTAGCAGTGGCAGAATTCAAATACTTATGAGGAATTTCCACTTTTATATTTTACATTTCTAAATTTACTTTCGGTACTGGAATTGTTAACGTAAAAAAACATTCAAGCGTTTACTGTGTTATAATTGCTAAATCTAATTTTGACGATTTCACTTTACCAAACTGAATTATATGTCTGACTTGGAAACTTTTCAGTCTAGTATTCACAGCATACTGTTGCACTATCATATGCAGCATACTAATATATACTAGAATTGAAGATTGTGTTTTCTTTTAACAAGTATGCTTCAGTATATTTATGGAACTGCATAGCTTATATGTTACATATATACATTATTCAGTCAGTATAATTGCTTATAATAGTGCTCGATTTGGATATCCCAATCTGAAATATAACTAAACGTATATAAGTGTTACTTTTTATTTTATCATTATAATTGCATTCGGTTATAATAAGTTCAAGACCAGTTATTCTCGGATTAGCGAGGTAAGAGCCTGGTCAGTAGTTTGCTGTGCCATCTTTCAGAACAATCAGGTGACGTAAGTTTGGGAGCCAATAAAAAGTATTTATTCGTCTGTTCTTTCAGATATAGATTAAATAGTAGGGCAGACTAGTCCTCACAGCGGGGATTCTCTGTTGATGTCAGCAGAATTGTTGATTTTCTTTAATGTCGCTACTCTACTGGATGTAAGCACTTTTCTATTAAGTGAGGTTCGGTTACAGATTGTGCAATCTGGTTCCATTATAGACCCTGTGTCGATGAAGTACCGTCATCACTGGAGGTAAAAGTAACTTGACGTAAAATTAGTGTGTCAATAGTCGAGTTGAAACAAATTATCTTTCAATATACAAACCCTTACCCTTCCCAGATCGGATATGCGTCTGAAGTCAAGATTATTTACGATGGTATATGAAAGGTGCTATTATAAAATAGCATATGTAAAAACATTCATATTTTTTCAATACTCAAGATGTTTAAATATTCCATTGTGTGTAACATTAATTTGCAGCTGTGCTGAGATTGATGTGTTTTCGAAGAACACGTTCTTTATATATATATATATATATATATATATATATATATATATATATATATATATATATATAAATATATATATATATATATATATATATTCCTTTCAAGACATGAGAAGTTAGTGTGATGAATGTCAACTGTATAGTTGTCATCATATTATAGCACTGCTTAATCTTCTAAACATTATTAAATATATATATATATTTCTTATAAACTAAGATGAGAAACGAGATTAAAAAGTGTTTGTATTACGAGATAGTAGATGAAGTCAGTGTCATGTTCATGAAGTTTGTATCATAACTTGCCTATCCAAATATGCATACATACATGCATTCAAACAGAGGGCGTCCAGAACTTTAATGATCTCTCTTTCCGTCACAATATGTTGCTCTAACTTTGGAGCTATATAATCTGAAGCGCAATATATTATCTCTAATTTTGCCTTGATTTACAACACATTACCAGTCGTACCATCCACAAACACGTGGCATTCGCGTGTGTGTTAAATCCTAAGTATGTAACGCATATGTCCTTAACATTTTGAACACACAAATTCACTCCTTTCAGATTCTCATTTCAGATTCTATTTGTGTCTTACGTACATATTTATACTGAAAGCGTACCTATCTGGGATAGCATAAAATACATGTGGAATATTACACATACTGTGTTCGTTTTTCTATTTCTTGGTCTGTTGCTCGTACGATAAAATATGTATGCCTAAGCGTCAATAAAAAGCTAAATATGGTGACCCCGACGTGATCTGAACACGCTACGCACTGCAGTTATATAGTCATACTAACTGCAAACTAAAAATCAATTCGAATTTGATTTGTCTGAACCTCTACACAGTGAAGTTACACATATTTTGATTCACGTATACCGATATTTTTAATATGGCACTTGACGGCATACTACGTATCATTATGATAATTCGGATAGAAATGCTCTTTTGTTTTGTTGTTTCTACACGAACACCTTGTGTTGGTTTGAATAGATGGTTTTCTGAAAACGTGATATTTATAGTGTTTCACCGTTCACCCATATTTTTGTAAATCCTGGTCGATATTTCGCCGTGTCTGGGTCTAAATTAGTAACTGGTTTTG
Source organism: Sepiola atlantica (assembly GCA_963556195.1). Taxonomy (NCBI): domain Eukaryota; kingdom Metazoa; phylum Mollusca; class Cephalopoda; order Sepiida; family Sepiolidae; genus Sepiola; species Sepiola atlantica. The sequence continues at coordinate 224,394,465 of OY744515.1, read as the reverse complement.
CGAATTGATGTTAAGTATGTGAACCAGTTAAACTCAGCTTTTGCTTCGGAAATAAACTCTTTTCTATCTGCGCAAATTCGCCGGCAGTTTTCAATTTCAGCAAAACAAAATTATTTTGGTTTCTTAAAAAAATGATTTATTGTATTATTTTGGCAAGTAGTAGCAATTATTTATTAGTTTTGTTTTGCTTTTTCTTACTATAGACTTCCTGCTGCTTCGCTGTCTTCTCAATTTGTTGTGTGTGTGGGTGCCTCTACAACTAATACACATTTCTCATAGAAAAGGAAGTGAATGCTCAACGTAGACACTATTATGATGGTTGATAACATTGATATAAGAAAAAGCTGATAAAATAAGCAAGTTTTGTTCGGTTGATTTAATACAAATCAACTTTTTTATATCAATAATGCCGAACCATGCCTTTTGGAAACAAATAGAATGTATACTATTATCTGAATACAAAGTGATATTTTCTTATCGCGGGGGTGGATTGTTTGTAAATAACTTTCGTAATATTATTAAATTACCAAAATAAATCCGATTTGATTTAAACTCAGCGTAGGACCCGAATATATTACGCAAATCACGTAGGCACTTTACCATTTCCATATCACGAAATCATTCATTCATTCATTCATTAATTTCGTATGAATCGGATGATTCTATTTGAAGCATTGGTTTCCCCGATATCTTTCTTGTCAGAATTATTTCTAGAAAAATACCGGGTACTTACAGGAGAGAGCATGTGAAGGTTGCCAACATCCTAAATGAAAGTGCTTCTGTGGAACTAACTGGTTGTCAGTCTGTGTCGTTAACCACTAATCCACCGTCATCTTACACTACCAACAGAATTAACTATATATTCCTGGCCTTTTGGTTAAAAACAAAATGTAGTATCTGTTCTGATGTTACACTTATTCTATTCTTTTCTCAGTCAGTGAAGCAGTGGTTTTCTGACTGTGGCAATCAGGATTACCCCTTTTTAAGAGCTTACTTTTTCCCACATTAAACACCGAACGAGTGTCCACCTTAATTTTCGTAGGAAGGCAATCAAATAAGTATGATATAAAAATTATTTGCAAAAACCTATCACGTGATCTGCCCGGCAAGCCTTGCCTGACTATTTCTCAGATCTCTTTATTTACTAATAGTTATGGCATGAATATAATTACACAGATAGTAAATTTTGCATTTTATAAATAATATTTATAAATCAACTTAATTAGAACTCAGCATAAAGCAGGCGATACCACACAAACCACGTACACCTTAAACCGTGTTAATAAACGGAGTACGGTGTTCATATTGGATAGAAATTGAACAATAATAATAACTACTATACAAATGTATTTCTAAAAAGTCTACAAACTGACATTTATTTGTAATTATTAAAAAAACACATTTAAACTCATTAGTTTTAATTACTTCTACAAAAGAAAGAAACAACATTTTTTTCTGGAAAACCTGAATGAATGTTTTATCAGTGAGGAACGCTCTCCATTCCCTTGGAAATATCGTCGGAAACAGAGGCAGAGGCACTCAGTGATAGATAGAGGGTGTTTGTGATGGAAATAGTGTATTTAAGAGAAATAGCACGCACATAAATGCGCGCGTGAGAAATAGAGAGAGAGAGAGAGAGAGAGAGACAGACAGACAGACAGACAGTGCTCATACAATTTCCTTTCTCCATTCGATCGATCTTTATATGTCAAAATACATTTAGAATTTCCAACGGCGCTAGTTATCAATCTGTGTCTACGTCATCCCTATTTGTGCGTCTTCTTTTCCGAATCTTTCATTTAATCTCTCTCTTTCATTATCTGCACCTCTCACTCCCCACCTCTTCCACCTTTACTATATTACGCACGAAAAAAACAAAAACAGACACACAGCATATTTTTTTAGCGGTAAAATAAAAAAAATATATATATTTTTTTTTATGCACTGCCTTCGACTAAAATGTACCACCACAAAGTCACAGGAGGCGGTCCAACCTATCTAAATATTTTGATAAGCTTACAGACTTTTTTCATCGTGGTCAAATGGCTACAGTAACAAGAGGCCCTCATTATTTTCTGCTCAACTCCTATTAATTTCCCATCACTCATCATCAAATTGGCATTGTTAAGTCTGTGGGTGATGTATGTCGTCTCTCTGAAAGCGTTATTTTAGGTTTTGAAAACTCAGACTGGGATTTTTGTACGGTGCAGTGTGTTGTCTGACTCATTCATATATGTTATATGCTAATTTATAATTGTCCTTCGGTGTTTACTTTACAAATATAGGCATTATGCACAGTGTTTCAATACAACATTATTTAATGAATACATAACAGTACTGCTCAGAACAAATTTACATACTGTAATGACTAATGGTATAAGTTACTGCTAATGTTGGCATTTGACTTGAATGGGAACGTTTTAGTATATGCAATTGCTCGCCGAATCGAAACAACACTTGGGGAAAAATGAAAAGAGAACATTCCGGCGTCTTTTATTGGACATGTATGTATATATATATATATATATATATATATATATATATATATATATATATATATATATATATATATATATATATATATGTATAAAAATGGGGATGAAATTATCCGACGTAATAGAAAAATGAAAAAAGAAAGCCAAAACCTATATTATTCATGTATTCATCAACGTTTATTCTTTATTGTAGGCTCCACATGATGAAGACAACTTCATAGAGTCATTAATTTAGAAAACATTAGCATCAACAAAACGCAGCAAAAAAACATAACACCCACATATCTATCTATCTATCTATCTATCTATCTATCTATCTATCTATCTATCAATCTATCTATCTATCTATCTCTCTCTCTCTCTCTCTCTCTCTCTCTCTCTCTATCTATCTATATATATATATATATATATATATATCATTCTCTCTCTCTCTCTCTCTCTCTCTCTATATATATATATATATATATATATATATATATATATATATATATATATGACTAAATATATATATTTATGGTTGTATATCCTATTTAAGTATGGTTTCATAGGCTATATATTCTTCGTGTTGACATAAGTAATCACTATATTATAGAAATTATATCTAATTTCAGGAATCGAAATTGGTATACGTATATTTATGAGTATTGATTTACTCCTGCCCAGGAGTTAGGCACAAGGCCAGTTTTTATCTTACTCCCATAAGTAAGATGTGACACAAGGTCGGGTCGGGAAAGTGGGGTTTAAAAATTGCCTGGAAAGCCCCATCGGCATTCCTCGGTAGTGGCGCCTCAGACAGTAAGCAATAAACTTACTCCTCCCCAAAGAGGGGAGGCGATACCTGGGAGGGGGGACCTCCTAGAACTGCACAGGACAGACCCATAGACCGGCGTATATAAAGCCCCGAAGGTCAAGACAATACCAGTCTATGGTGTGCAGTATCCATCGGAACAGATACTACACTTTGATCTTAGTCAAAAGGCCAAAAGCATCAAATAATGTTTATGTATTATACACCCGGTGTGATGCCTTTAACATATATAGTTATCTTGTAAAATTCTAGAATTCGAGCGAAATGGTGTTTAAGCCTGAATATCAAACTTATATTACGAATAGTAAGTGTTCTACTATTTATAGTACAATGGTATTAGGAATAAAATAACGTACTTCAATACAGTTTGTTTTTATTGTTCAAATAATGTAGTCCCGTCCGGACAACTTTTAAAATGTAAATTTTTTTTTTAATTATGACCTTAAACTCTTAACTCAGACAGGGGAACAACTCATATTGTCAATTGCGGAATATAAAAAGAGATGAGTTCATTACAAAAAAACATGATATGTACTTTTCTGTATTAGATTAAAAATGAGCCAAACAATAAAATAAAAAAAACATAGAATAACTTCACTTATTGTTAGGAAGCGTCGGGTAGGTACATTTTGTTAACCAATACACATTATTAATCTGTTTTCTATAGTTTTACAAATATCTGTAAGATGCGCCGATGTTGGAACTGTCGTTGTAGTCAACTAATGTGTACTGCAGCATTATTAATTCTGTATTTTTGAAATTATTTTCAAGATTTTCATTTCTAAAGCTTAAGCACTAATCTACAAGATTGTACCGTCGTCCTATAATCTAATCCAGGCATAGATAGATAATTCATATAATAACATCAGGCAAAAACCATTTCATAAAAAGTATGATTAACAACAGTAAAATATTTAGTATATCTTTATCAGATAACACAATCCTTACTGAATTCTATCCTATATATTTTATTATTTTTTTTTAGTTTTTTGTTTTAGTTTTTAAATAGTTCACCCCTAACAACTTGAATTTCTACTCTAGACGTAAAGGGCTACGGATAATTTAGGTGAAAGTTTAAATTGGGAGCTGTACAGCGAGATGGTTGTTCGCATTAGTTTTACATTTCATCGTGTTGGTACAATTGGAGAAAAAAGGAGCACGGAGGGATTTTCAAAAGCCGGCAGCACGACGAAAATAAGCTATTTGAGTAGAAAGCTCTCCGGCATTTGGCGACGTCTACAGTGAATGGATGGGATTTTGCTAATAGTCGGGTTGTTCGAGTGTATTCATGTCGAGGGAGGCACCAGAGAAACAAATTAAGCGGAGTACATTATATTTAAGTACTTGTAAAACAAGTACGAGGATGCGACATTGCGCCGATGGGACACGAGCTGGAACTTGGTGGATAGTGATGGTCCTATTAGATTAGCGACTATTTTGGGGTCATGTCTAAGAGTTAATGAGGCACAAGTCCAGATGTGACAACAATACGCAAAGTATTGGCGGATGTTTACTTTGTTTTCTGCACCTTGCTTATGTAGAAATAAATAGCATGACTAGTAAAACAACTGGTAATTTTTCTGACATCGTTCAATGAATGTGGTCTGAATTACGCACATATATTTATAGATATAATATATCTCTCCCTCTCTCTCTCCCTCTCTCTTTCTATCTCTCTCTCTCTCTATATATATATATATATATATATATATATATATAATATGTAGTATAATACGCCTGCACATTCATTTTTACGGGCGTACGTTATCACTGTGTTTTCCCCTTTAGATATTACTTATTTCGAAATGAATTGTTGAAAAATAAAATCGAATAAACCGTTATATGTGGACTTCTACTAACAGGTAAAAACACCTCTAAAAACAACTATTTGCACTTTTTAAATGCATTTAATTGTTACAATTCTAAATAATGAAGAAAAAAGTGACGGTAATTTTATTCATTTAAAGAATATTTAGCTGGCAATTATGTTACGCTGAACGGAAATGGTCTATTGATTTTCAAAAGATTTCGATAATTAAATTGATGAAAGTCTGTGAACGTTCTTTTTACTTATTAAAATATATGTCTCAGAATTATTTTACGGTAGTGAAAAGGTAGGTAATCATCGAATTTCCATATGAGATCATATCTATCCCCTACCTCTTTCTATATATGTATATATGCAAGCTCATTCATATATATATATATATATATATATATATATATATATATATATATATATATATATATGTACAAAAGTCGATACACAGAAAAACACATGGAGAGTGGCTTGATAATTGTACCTCGTTACGCAGACATTAAAGGTCACTGAGCGATAAAGGTCATTTTATAATAGGGCTATCATAGAATCAATCTCAGAGTTGAATTAGATCATTTAAAATCGTCCAATAAGAGACCGTCGACAGACTATTTCTATATATTACAGCGTAAATATTCACTTAAGAAAACACCAGAATGAATACAAAAATGTCCAATGTTATCTTTACAAAAAACTTGCCTCTGATTAGTGTATATTCTTCTCGTAGCTCTATAAAAATACATTGTATTAAACGTAGGTCTGTTTACCTCAAGCCCTCTGCCTTGTTGGGGTTCTGGATGGGATGGTTTAAAACGCCCTTAAGAGTTTTCTAAGTTTTATTTGTGTCCCCTTAACTAAAACAGTGTCGCGTATAATATATAGAGTAACGTGTAACTGTAACAACATATTACAAACACGTGCGTTAATATTGCGCATGCATACATTACTGCTGCTCTTTTGAAACAGTGATATAAAATTGTAAAACATTATTCTTCATAAACTAGTACTTAGTGAATAAATACCATCATATCGATCACTAATGGAGAGGTTGTATGTATCTCTCTGAAACCGAAACTATACTATTACATATATTAATTAAGCTTACTAAAGTATTGAAGATTAATGCACTATTTTGAATGCTCAATTCGTGTGTGATAGTGTAGTATATGTTCTGTTGTCAAGAAAATTATCCATTAATCAGTCCTCTTTGGTGTTTGTTAAACTGTATTTCACGTAAGGGTACATTATAATGAAAATATAGATCGATCTTAATGTCATAGCATTATAGTTAACACGATGTCAGTTAATTCGAAATGCCGGTAACACGGGCCTGCAATATTGTCTTCATGAAAATATATAAATAAGTCAGCTGAAACCATAGCAAATTAAAGGTTTACACACATTTAAAGACAACGACACTGCATTTTCTTTAAGCTCGTTTCAATTGCGTCGACTTAGTTTTTGTCAAACTTCCACTCTTTTTGAAAATTGTTTTGAATATTTATATTCTTCATAAAATATCAAATGTATTGTATAAATGTTGAAAATGTAAACACAATGATATAATTCTGCACAAATTGTTAGTTTACAAAGAATATTCTCTTCGTATGGGCCTCGTATCTTGCAGACACTTCGTCAGTAGACCAAAATGATTTGAAAAAAAATAGGGAACACAACTTTCAGTATTTATGAAACTTACTGTTCTTTTTACTTCATTTTCATGATTAAATGTGATAAGCATTACATTTTTCATGAATTATTATCATGCTAGTAGTTTAGTTTTCCACCCATAAATGAGTGTCCTAGCAAGTAAAATTTTTATTTGTATTGGATTAGATATTCTAAAAGGTATACATGCTTTTGAGGTTTCTGTAGTTAAAATCATTAATGTATTTTTTAAATAATTATCCACATCAAAACTGAGCAAGCACTACAGTTTAAAAAAAACAAGATTTATTTCTGTGTAAAATCCATATTTACTTAATTTGAGTCATGTAAATTGTCCCTTCGCTTTAATTGTTCAGGATAGAGTAATGAAACATAATTAGTGTCTCATTTAAAAAGCCCTATACTTTTCATAATATTGTACATTTCCATGTACCAGTGTGCGTGATTAACTTAAAAATGTTCAATATAAATATCCGTATATATTGTTACATTGTTACGTGTATTACATTATTTACCTTTTGGCTAGCAAATTCACAATGTCAGAGTGGAATTTGAAAAGTCAGTTTACAGAAGGAAGTGCATTCTGGACTCCTAACAATACCCGACCAGACTAGTTCGTATACTCCAGTTGTGGCGTCTCAGGTGATTGGCAATAAATACACCTCTTCTCAAAAACAAACTTTAAAATCCCGGGATTGTGAATCTCCTAGAACTGTAAAAAACAATACACAAAATACTTATTACTCAAGTAATTTTTTTATTTAGCTTGCCATTTGAAAATGGGTTTCATTTTAAAAAAATTGCCAGTATTGTTGTTAATTTGATATTAAGATACATAAAACATGAATTAATCTTATAATCATTGTATTATTATATAACAAACTATCCATTTAACTCATCGTTTCCAATTCTTACATTTTCCTGGCCTCGGACAACTTATTATCTCTTTAACAACAGGTGGCCTCATAAGCTTGATAAATGGTGACCCATTATATATATATATATATATATATATATATATATATATATATATATATATATACTATGATAATATATGTATTAATTATGATTATATATGTATCAGCATATAATATCAGTGCCTATAAATTAGCAGTATCTTTAAAAGATTCAGCTAGATGATTGGCAATACATAACAACAACGCATATATAAGTCAGATTCATTTTGTATTACATTAACCATGATTTATTTGTTTTTTATCTTTTTATTTTATTTTTTGTCACATTTCAAAAAACATAACATTTATGTGAGATGTATTATTTACGTATGGTTCTTTTGCCGTGAGCCAAATAACATTGTTATGTCGATATCTTATCTGCAACACTACAAAATCATCAGAAAAATCCGCAAAGAATAAACAGATCTTGGATTGTACTATTTTGATAAAGACTACACTATACAGTGTGTCATTTTAGGCTAAAACAAACAAAAAAAAATTAAACACCCATGTAAAAACGCATTAGTACGCCGTAAAAACGAAAATAACATGGTTAATGGAATATAAAATTTACCTGACTTATATAAATATATGTATATATATATATATATATATATATATATATATATATATATATATATATATATATATATATGTATATATATATAAGTATATATATATATAGGTATATATATATATATATATATATATATATTTATGCTCAGCGACTGCAATGCTCCTTTGTCGAGAGTTGAACACTATATGAGGTGCTTTCTGTTTCCGTCGACTCCCTGGACAACATAGATCTTTATTCTCTTTGGGACCGTTGGAAACGATGCCGGGTTGCAAAGTAAGTTGTTACTTTTTGACCGGGATCAATTGCTTCAAGCAGCAGTATTTTTCATCTCTGCTACACTGATGGCTGCAAAACCCAAAGAACACTAGAGTCTGTAGGTGAATTTTTTTTTTATTAATATATATATATATATATATATATATATATATATATATATATATATATATATATATATATGTATATATATATATAATGAAATTCAAAAATATATATATATCGTTATGTCCCCATCAACGTTTCGCTTTTATTTCAGGACTTCCTTGAGATGATTTGTTTGAAGAAATAACACACAACCACAAATCTTTTAAAAAGGTTTGTCCGTTTGTTGCGTAATATAGCAGTAAGAGGAATTTAGCCTAATATTAATTGCTTTGACTGTTACCTCACGTCAAAATGTGAACGATTTTTTTAAATATTTGTACTTGTGTGATTTAAAATCAATCATCTTCAGAAAGTCTTGAAATAAAGACGAAACATAAATACTACTTTTGGTTTTCCTTTCTTTTTACTTTCCATTACGTTGGAATTTTAATTATTTTTATACCTACAGACATCGATGTTTCATGCTAACGTAATCTTCAGTGCAGGAACCTTATTCTCAACGGTCGGCGGGCGCGAACCCTGATCACAAATCGCCACTGATCTGTAGTCAAGAGTCTTAACCCTTCGGCCATAGACAATTAAATTTACACACGTAGTTAGTGATCAACGAACGTATTCGGATCGTGCATGCAGCTAGTAGTACTGCTTGTTATTAAAGTCACTCAGACTGGCCGTCGGTTAATATTACTTATACATCTATATATATTGACTCATTTCGTCTTTTGAAGACTTAATATTATAGATTTAAAAAAAAGCCAACATAACAACGGGTTCGAACTTGCAACCCTTGGTTTTGTAACCCAATATAGTTTAGCTTTTGGCTAGGAGGTCAACTGTGCGATTGAGACGTGTAAATACAATTTAATAAAAACTCCTACCAGTAATTACATATATATTGTGCAACCAAGTTTAGTAACTATTTACTAGTAAATATAATGGCAACAAACATGGAAAACTACACTTTCTCTCTGTATATATAAGTTCGTATCAGAATACCCAATGCTACTACAAACAATAACACATGTTATAGACACAGATACATGACAACCGGCAACTATATTTGCTTTCAAAGTTTCAGAAATGATGTACACGGAGTCAATCTTAATCAGCGGCAAATGGTCGCAAACCCAGGTGTTCGACCTTCTATTGTAAACGTAATTAGTGTTAACATTATTAGAATAAAACATACGATCTGGTTTAAGTCGATCAAGGCCCTCTGACAACACTCTTCGTTATTAATGATAATAACAATGTCTATTTAATTCCTTCAAATCTGTAATCTTTAAAATTTTCTTAGTATACGTTTTCAACTCTTTTATCTAATAACATCTGTTGTTTTTATTTTTTCAGGTAAGTGTCTCCTGTTAAATTTGTGAGATTTCGTGATCGATGTTCAGAATCGAACAAACATAATCAAAGGTAAGCACTTTAAATTCCTACATGAATGGGAATACATTTTCGCAATGTGTCTGGCGACAAATATAATGGAACATTATTTCTTGTTTACAATTATCCAACAAAAAAGTTTTTTTGCAACAATGGGTATACACGTGCATTAATCTAGACATAAAACCCCAAAGAACTATTTGTTACTTAGTATTCTAAATATTTATATTGTTTTATGTTTTTAAGCTGTATTGCAACATGTTTTTAGTAAGCTAGCTCATGCAAAACTATCTCTAATTATAGAGATGTATCAGTAAAAAAATGTTATATTGCAAAGTGTAATATATATGAAATGATTTTTGGAAATCGAAATTAACATTAATATGCTTTAAAGTCTAATGCTGAGAGTGTATGTATCAGAACACAGATAATTAAAGAGAAAAACAGCAGGTGTTTTATGTGAGATTTTATGTCGCAACTGTTTTATGAAAGTTACATTTTGGTATTAACATCGATACCATGCTAAATGTTATATCCACATTTTTCTTCGAGTGCCATCTAATTCAGATTATATAGCAAGTAAGGAATTAGTGTTTAGCCGTAATTGTTTAATTTAAGTATTGTATAATAAATCACCGCAGTTGCCTTGTCATTTATAATAGATAGATGCCAGGAACACCGCTTTATAGGAAAACATTTAATCTGACTAAATGAGCATCTTTAATATCAAATACAAACAGACATACACACATATATATATATATATATATATGTATATATATATATATATATATATATATATATATATATATATATATATATGTATATATACAGAGAGAGAGAGAGAGAGACAGAGACAGAGACAGGGAGAGAGACAGACATACAGACAGAGAGTGAGAGAGAATAGGGTAGTGCAGTATTAATGCAGTTCCAACGAGAGAAAAGTATATATGTAAGGGAGTAAGGCTACCAACATTTGTAAAAAGTTTTTTCAACATTTATTTATTATTTTGTTATTTTACCATTTTATAATTGTATATAACGCGTTTTAAGCGGTGGTCCGCTATCATCAGATATGTAAATCCATTTAAAGAAACGTATTTAGATTTTAAATTTCAAATATATATATATATATATATATATATATATATATATATAGAGAGAGAGAGAGAGAGAGATGGTGGAGGAGGTGTAAATATACATTATATAAACATTAAAACCACCTATGCAAATGTATTCATTTTTCTCTGATAAACGGAGCTGCAAGAGCAATCTGCTCTTACAGTATCGAAGCGTGTGATTAACACAGATTAATTTGCGTAGGCCGTTTTAATGTGAATATAAAGTTCATTTATTAAGCTTTTCTTTAGTATGGAGCAGTTAGAAAACATTGTTTGAAGTTGTGTTTTATGAAGAGTTGTACTTGCTTTATTAAGGGGTATTCACCTACTCACGTCAAATATTTTTTGCAGATATCACACATTTATTATAATAGTATCCAAATGATGTATCGAGATGTATACTACCACTAGTATTATTATTATTATTATTATTATTATTATTATTATTATTATTATTATTATTATTATTATTATTATTATTATTATTATAATTTTAAGACACTAGACATATTGTAATTCAGAATATTTATGTTGATCGATGTTACACTTTTCTCGTACCATTTACGTCATATTAATTTCCATTGATAGAGTTCACAATGATTTTCTCACGAAAATATTTTTTTACGTTAAAACAAATGTAATTTACTCATTTATAGCTGACAAATTGAATTCATCACCTTTAATTTCTGTTAGAACATGGCATAAGTTTAGTAGTGAATTTGAGTGGATGTCATTGAATTCAAAACAAATTAACAGAATAACATTTAGAATTAGAAACACGTTTTATGATAAAAAAAAGTTAAAAGACTATCAGCAAAACCCCATGAAGGACGGAAGACCGAAGAGGGTGGGAAAGATGAGGGGAAAGAATGGCGAAAGAAAGTAAAAAGAACGAAGTAAAGGAAAGAAAGAAGGAAAAGGATGAGGAGAAAAAAGTGTAGGGAGAACAGAACGAACGCATAGAAAGAAATACACAATACAAATAGAAAAGAAAGAAGTTAAGACAGACGAAAAGAACGGAAGAAACGAACTGCAGAAAGCAAGAAAAGAAATTTAAAAAATGATGAAGGAAACCAAAGCGAAGGAACGAAGAGAGAGACAGGTTAGTTAAGTAATAAAGGAAGGTTTTTAATGTAATTATTAAAGAAAATAAGTACATGTTAGGTAAAGACTGAATACAGCTTGACGGAAAGTACGAATTAAAAATATGCAATGAATAAACATTTTACAAGATACACTGAAAGGAATCAATGTCCAACTAATAATAATATACTAACTGCAAGCTTATCTTACTTCGAAACACCCCTACGATCATTGTATTACCTCTGTCAAGGAGGTTATGTTTTCGACAACTTTGTTTTTTGGTTTGTTACTATGTTTGTTTGATTTTGTACAGCCGGACATTCAAATCTCTAGACTACTTTTCACCAATGTGGGTCGAATATTATATATATCTAACTTACAACCAATTTAATTTTGGAGATATCAATGTGTAAGGTCAAGAACAATTGCACGAGGAAAACGAATGTCACACCTTTGGCGAAAACATCGGTTTACTTCTTAGTAAAGACTCTGTATTTAACCTATACTGTAGCCAATAAAGTGCCGCATCATTTATAGCATTGTGCATGACCAATAATTATGGCATTTAAAAGCGGTTATGGTTTACATTTTAACGGAATTTTACTTTCCTATGTTTCCATATATTATGTATGGATCTGATGCTCTTTCATAACTGTAACTAGCATGCAGAATCACAGTCTGACAAGATAAATGTTCCTTAAGTTATCAATGTGTCCATGGAATATCTTCGAGAATACTTAAAAGAATATACGAAGTAAGCCCAATATAAGAATGTGTCCCATCTTTACATTGTCACGCTAAGGTATGCCATTTTACGATGGATTGACATATGTTTTTGTGTTTATTGTTATTGTTATTTTGTTATATTATTGTTCTGCTTGTAATTCTTTCAGGTTTTCAGTTAACACTTGGGTCGCGTTAACGAGATTTCGCAATATGTGTGTTTTTTTGTTTCCTGATCGTTCCACTACAACATTAACTAAAGCAAATGGCGAGTTGTATATATCTTTCCACAACAAATAAACCTTGATGTTACACAAAGTCGATTATTTAAAGTCGGTAATGCAAATACCCCGAATAGGAATCCTTGAATATTATAAACAGACCTTAGATAAAACCCGTCGTAATTTTCCGGTAAGGGCGCCTTAGGGAACCGGCAATATACAATATTTCCGCCCGAAAGGGGTAGCGCCTGAGGGGCTGGCCTCTTGTGGTAGAACACTTCGCGTTTTCTTTGGGTCCCATTATATCCTGAAATTTAGGAATCACAGTGATTCTTGTAGGTGACTAAATGTGGTCGCATGAATATTTCGATTTCGTCGACTATTTTTTTCTTTGCTCAATATAACTTCCACGTATGTCTAAAAGAGTACCCATACATCGAGCAAAATATCACGATAATTTTTTAAAATGACATGTTCCTTGGTCTAACAGTTACATTTTTATAATACAGTCCCCTGGTCTCTCACGCGTCTGTTAAAAATAGCATCTAAATCTCTAAATGCGCAAACAGAATATCAATTCTACTAAACCGTAATATAAATGATGTATTTCTCTTGTATAGAGTGACCCCCTGAATTACCACCAATGGAATCTTGTATAAAATTCACAAATCTTTTTTTCAATCTAACCATTCTTTTGTAGAAATAAACTGTAATATATGTATGACTCGTCCACCAATTTACACTCATGGATGTCCAACTTGATTGGTTGAATAGTTTTTCAATCATATCCTCTAAGTGTGCACCTTGACCAATACTGGTCACTAACTTGGGCTGAGCAGATATGTTTGAGAGAAAGACATTAATTTTTGACAAGATGGAACAACTTTCGACACTTTAAATTACTCGTTTGCATTGGTGGAGGGCGTGTTGGTGAACGCGTCCTTAATCGGTGTCACATTCATTTGATGTAGAGATATCGCAAATATAATTGTATCAAAACAACCACAAATATTTTCGTAACTGAAGAGGACAACGTCAAGCTAAATTAGGACAGTGCCAAATGCGAACTGTGTCAGATGGTTTTAGTATTGGTCACTCAATCGTAAACGAATAGTAAAATGGTATAGATCGCAATATTACAATAATTTACTTAAAACATGCCATAGTACAAGATAATAACGTTAGTGAGATCATCAGCATAACTCTATAACATACGTCAACCATTTGCTTTTGCGGATAAGGCCATTTACAATCTATGAAAATGAACATGAAATATTTGTTTGAGAATGGTTTTCAGAAATTTTGCAACAATTATTGTTTTCATATTTATTCTTGCTTTTAACGTATGCTCGTTGTACAATTTAAAACAGTACGTGTTTGTTTTGGTAGTGTCAATGTATGTTATGTTTTCTCTCACTATTAATATTGATGTAGTTTTTAATAGCCATTCAATCTATGTAAACATTATAGATATGGGGTAACGGCTGGTCATTTAATTGGTTGAACTCCCTATTTACTTGCATGAATTAGACTCATAGTCCGTTTCTAATATTGGAGAGATACACATCTCCAAATACAGGCACTCTTAATTGTAACACAAATTTGTTAAATGCTTCGGTTTAGAAGGAGTTCTTCTTCATTGAGCGAGGGCGACAAATATGAAATGTAGTATCAGAAATGATTCTAGATGTCGCTCCGAACCAGAAAGACACGGACTTGTTTTGAGTCATTAAAGCTATCTATCTCCAGTTTTCTTTTCTGGTAAATATCATCTCAGAAGCAATTCTACACATGGCAAAGGTGGAGGTTGCTAAATCAACGAACATCACCTATATAAAACGTTATTCCATCCAATTCAAGATTGAGGAATGTTGTCAACTTATGCAGATATGACTCACAAAATTCCTGGAAAACCGTAAAAGCTATTTCTCTGATTTCCTATTGGGAAATACTTTAAGAGACTAGGCATCTCTATCCATATAATGTGTATCGTTACAAGAAGTATATATCACTCAAGGACAGTCAACAGATCACATTGCCATTAGAAACAATATGATTGACTAGAAGACTTACCATCAAAACATCAACGCTGTAAGAACTTTACCATACGTGTAGCAATTAGTTTAATATTTATTAGCGTGTATCTATAGTAGACATGACAGTAGCCCGAAAGGAAATGTATGCCCCTGAGAGGTCATGTTTTATTTTTCGTATAATTCAGACAGTATTCTATCATTTGCTGTATGACTCTATTTCACAGGATGTTGAAAAGTATAATTTAATAAAGGAGTACGTGTTAAGATGCATCATTTGGCGAGTTACCCTTCCAAGCACGCATTCCTGCATTGAGAAAGTACAATATCGAATAGTGGAGGATGGTTTCTTCTACTCTTTAAAAGTTATTTCGCACAGAAATTGCGCCAGTCTTTCTCTACTCTATATTTATTTCAATGAATAATGAACGACTGTCTATTCACTGTAAAACATTCAGAGCATGAACTCTGCAATGAACTATTCTTTCTTCCTCTGTGTGTCTAACATCATATAGAATCTCCAGGGGCAGCATCTCTTTTGAGGAACTCCTATCTACAAAATACTTTACAAGTTGGTGCTAACCGGTTGGCTATATATGGAAGTGCTCCAAGCCAATGCCAAACAAATATAGTTCATAAATCGTCAACATCAGTAATACAATGTTATACATCCATTTTGCATTTTCAATCCTCTAATCTTATTCGTCATCGTTTAAGTGCTAACCTTTCTATCAAATTACCATTATCCTCGATTGGATTTGAGCATTGCCATGTGATAACTAATTATAAAATCTACATACTATTACAAGTTATTGTGTTTTGTAGTTTGTCTGTTCGTAAGCAAATAGATATATGTTATTGGAACACAAAAAGGAATAGGTAGAGTACACTTTACTACGGCAATTCTTTTTATGATGTCAATGTCCTGTTTTTATAAAATTGATAAAATTACATAACCTAATAACATAAAAGAAGTATATACATATTTTTGAAACTAACATGCATTATTGATAATCTGTAGATAGTGTATACATAAAGGGTGTTTTGCACTAGTTCAAATCGGTTGATATTAGGTAAAAATATGAATTAACACACCCAGATAATGCATACACATAACTGAGCTTGTATGAACACGTAAATTAAAAGAAAAAAATATTTCGATTTGTAATTGCTATGATACTTAGCAGTTGATCCAGGACTAAATGCTAACGACTTCATATTGAAAGATTTCTCCAATAATATTGGCGGAATATCCCATGGTAATACGCCACATTTTAGCTTTCTGATGTTTAATCTATAGCGTAAAGACATCAGTAAAATTTAGATTAGTCCTAAACAAATCATTGTCACTAGCATTTCTTTAAAAAATTATAATAGTCTTAGATTGAATTGCTAATATAATTTTTCTATCAGATCAGGATAAAATATTTATAATATGTTGATATTTCAACAAGTATTATCATCTTGTTAGTTATTTTCCCGATGGTTTGGTGGATAAAACCTCCGACGATGTAATGTGAATCTTTTCGAACTAAAGAAATAGAGTTTGAGGAAGCAGGAAGCAGCATCAGTAACACAAGAAAACGCAGACTCAACCCCCTTATTAACACCTGCTTCCTCAAACTCCCTTGCTTTAGCGATAGCATTACATCCGCCATCCGCAAAGCGTAGTGAACACATTAATATTCAACTAACCCACACAGGCACTACCCTTCGACAACACCTAACTAAAATACACAGTAACCACACCTTTGAACCCTAGTCAATTGCCCCTTTCGCAACTCTGGGCTCTCCTTTTGCACTCATACAGTTTACAGACTACAATGTGTTAAGTGCCAGAATTTCTACATCGGTTGCACTTCCAGGCCTCTGCTCCAACCCATGAAGGAACTTATACACCCGCATTTCTTCTTTCCGTAAACATATCTTATCATGTGGCAACAGCCAACGCATCATCGATGTTCGTATCCTTACCTCAGTTAGAAACATCGGTAATCTAAGGATATCCCCAGAAATTCTTATCTCTAAACATAGACCCTCTTTAAATAGCAACTCCGAGCTTTGTTCTCCCTTCCTTATTTAACCTCACTCTTCTTCCTAGATCATTCCAACTCTACTCACCTTGGACTACGATTTATACTTCTTGCTCCTTTGTCTCTACCCGATCCCACTGATCTCAACCATCTATCCACCTAACCAATCTAGATCTCAACACTCTCACTTTTATTGTTCTCTTTATACCCTTTAATTAAGGCACCTCTTCCCTATACCCATTCCTTAAACGGACACACATATTCCCCTACGTTTATTTCCTCACATACCATTTGTGTCGATACTCTTCCCTACAACTTCTTATTCATAGAAAAAGACACCCACACTATTAAGGCTTAATCCCCCTATATTGTGCTTACACTCAATTAGTTTAGTTCACTATGTTATAATTCGTTCACTATGCAATAAGAAATGTTAATTTTAATTATATATAAACACTTTTCTCTTCTTTTCTCCCTCTACACCCTCCTATTCCCACACTCTATGTTTACTATAATGGAACATGTGAAGGATTAAGATAAATAATTCTATCTATATATCTGACCATGCATCATTTTACTTGTCATAATTACCCCTCTTTGACTATTTTATGCTGATTCCTAATTACCTCCTTTAACCGTTACCTTAATATTCGAAGCAACACTGGCAACACTTCACATAAATATTAAATATTTGATATAAAAATATTAATAATAAAGAATTAGTAAATATTAAATTTAAAAAAAATAATGATAATAAAAACAACAACAAAATAAATTAAATCAAATATTAGTATTTAATATTAAATAATTAATTAATCATAGTAATCTATTACATATCTTGACTATTGCATTTTATGTAGGACTTTCTATCTTTCTGCGAATCTCATGATTCTATTTTTTAAATAGCAGCGTCCACTAGGCTCTCTTTAACTGACACAGCCAAACTTTTGGTTTCTTTTTTGAAAAAGAGAGGTTGTTACTCATGCAATCATTAATGTCTCTACCATTACGGACCTTTAGATATTTACAAGTAAGCCCAGCAATTTTACAATTTACTGTTTTTATATTTTCATTTTGAAATATAAATTAATTAATCTGAGATTTAACGTCATTTATTTCTATTCATTCTTATTCTACCTTCCGGTGTTTAACATTGCATTGCTCCTGCCTCACCTTCATATTTACTTGTTCACTAGCGCTGCTTCAAGCAAACTACCAGTTCTTGTATATATATGCATACACACACACATATATATATATACATATATATATATACATACATATATATATATATACATATACATACATATATATATACATATACATACATATATATATATACATATACATATATTATTAATATTTTCTTAAAAGTATTCATTGATTAAGCTAGATATATATTTATTTATAATTCCACAGCATGTATTATATATATGGCCGATGGGATAAGACTCTCGACTACGAATCAGTGGCGATTTGTGATCGGGGTTCCCGCCCACCAACCGTTGAGAATTAGTTCCTACACTGAAGATTGCGTTAGCATGAAACATCGATGTCTGTCGGTATTAAAATAATTAATAAATGTGTATTCATAAATATTATTATTTATACATATATATATATATATATATATATATATATATATATATATATATATATATATTGTGTGTGTGTGTGTATTGAAGAAGCATTATTTAATTTAAGCAAACATCGTAAAAGTTGACTGACTTATATATGTGTATTTGTATTGTTCTAATAATCATTGGTTAAGTTCAACATTTAAATAATTAATGAAGGTCGATATTTATCACTAGCACTTTATATTTTTAGTTGAATAATTTCTCGGTGACAATAAAAAAAATAACAAAAATACTTGAGGGGAGAAAAGAATTTCCAAAAGCTGCTGAGAACACGAATGGTAATTAGTTAGCCGTAAAAATAACAAACCGGTGCAGTTTAAGGAGAGCGTTTACAATTATAATTTCGGGACTCTAACATTAGTGTCAGATAGTTTAATCGTAATTACGTAAACCATTTTAAAATGTTGATAATACTTTCATATGCAATATAATTTATCGTTGGTTGCTAGGTTTTAATGAAGATAGCTTCGTGCATTTTAAGTTTAGGAAAATAAGTTAAATATATATATATATATATATATATATATATATATATATATAGATAGGTATAGATATATTAATAGATAGATAGATGGATATATATATATATATATATATATATATATATATATATATATATATATATATATATTTATACTTATGCGTGTGTTTTTAAACGTATTAGAAAAATGACCTCAGAGATATAAGTTTCCATTCTCATTAATACTATTGCGTTTTCTTTTTTCGCGGAGCCCTTGTAAAAAGGAAACTCATAATTCGATAATTGATTCAATGCCTTTCCTTCCTCTGTAGTTACACGAGTGGAATGCACTAAAACAAAACTGAACAAAAGCACCCCAACCATGCTCAATCTACATGCCTCGAGCCTGGGAAACGAGGCGACCTGCCTCTCTCCGCCTTCTATCCTTGAAACACGCACGCTCACAAACCATATGGCTACTGATAAAAGGTCCGTATAAAAAGATGGCCGAATTGATTATAGAAGACGTTTTATATTGTGCCTGTTTGATTTGTCGCATTGATGAGTAATAAAAGTCTCTTTGAAGAATTAATTTTGTATAATGAATTCATCTATTTTCGATCCCACGTCGCCTCTTGTTGTTTAGTGTATCGATTGAATAATAGGCAGAAAATAACGTTTTCCTCATATTAGAGTGTTACTCTCTCATTCGTTATCACTTCTTTTTCTTTATATTTCATTCTTTATACTTTTTTTCTTTTCCTCTCTAATAATTTAGCGCATTTTTCATGGATTATTCGGGGTGTTCTTCGATCTCCACAGATTGTTTCCGTCGATGCAAACAACTGTTCTTATGTCTCATTGACACATAGTAGTTGGATCACTGGATAGCGACGTCGGCAGCTGTGGTATCGTCTTTTTACTGGAAGCTGTAATAATGAGAAGTGTTAAAAAAGAACAACAAATAACGCCAGTATTTTCTTCTGGGGTTAATTCACATTTTTCAACAATGTACAACAATATACACCTTTATGAAGGCATTTACTACACTCAATATAAAAGAAGTATGCACGTCGAAAAAAAAGGCCTGCTCGCTTGGACGTTGTAAAAAAGAGACAATACCTGTCGGTTCTCCGCAAGTGATTTCATATAATTACGTCATACTCTGTCGAGTAATTATAATTATAAATCATTAACCTTCCAATGGAATCTTAATTTTAACATTACGTGGAGATATCCGATATTTTTAGCTTACTTTTACTACTAGACATTTAATCTTAGCGTATACTTCTTTTGTTTTCTCGATTTTATCTACGGTTAATTGTTTTCCTAGCTTTTACTATGAATAAAAAATAACACATGTTTATATATTAGCATGCCACCACCACTCTATTTATATTCCTTTACCCCATACCTGTCTTTTCTCTTTTCTTCCGTATACCTCTCATAGTTTTAACGTGTTGATGCCCTTAGAGATCCTTTGTCTTATTTTACTATTATGTTATCTATAAATTAACAATGCTATATAAAGACGTTTACAGATTTTTTACACACTTTATGTTATCATTTAATACAATTATTTTGACAGTATAAAGCGATGTATTGGGTTATCTTGACTTGCCCATGAAAACTGTCGCAATGTCTAATTAGATAGTACAGTGTTCTGTGTTTAGCGAGGTGATTACTGGGAACACACAACACTTATTATATGCATAGTTTCGAAGTAAAGAAAAATAAATGCATAACCAATTTACTTCCCTTTTGAATTTAATTGACAATTTAGTAATGACTTAAATCAATTTACAGACAATATGTGAATTCAATGTATGTCAGAGATACAAGCTCGCATCAGTGGGGTTGTCTCTTACTTTTTCTTTGCCCGTCATTTTTCTTTGGTGACTCAAGCATGCCGTCTGGTTGATTTGTAATAACTTTATGTTGTTTTATTTCCTCTTATTTTATGTAACGCTAGGTCAGTTCTGCGAAAAACGTAGCATTACATCGTCAATTAACTTCAACTCTAACACTCTTTTAGTGAGTTGAGATATCACTTTTTAACGACTATTTTATGTATGTTTTCAAGTAAATGAGGGCGGGGAGAGGGTTGTTGAGAATTTTTCTATTCTCGTCCGCGACGCCACAGCCACGGGTGCGTTAATTTCTCTGCCTACGCTTCTTAATATAAAATATTTTGCTCATCTGTTATTTTACCAAAGACCGAAGTTGTCCTAGGATTTTAACCTTCTTTCTTAATATATTAAATTTGTTCATTTCGCTTTCATCTAGTAACGTACGAATCTATACAGCTGGGTCAAAGTATTGTTATATTCGTTAAATGCAGTCTTGCGAAAAAGTTAAATCGATAAATATCAATGTTATATGGAAGACGCTTTAGACAAGGCAACATCCACATGATAGAATGAGCTAAAACGAACTAAAGATGATTAAAGGAAATACAGGAAATACCTATTGATCTTAGTCTTGAAAGAACAAGCATATGGGAAGCAGGACAACAATCAGCATGAAGTATGTTTCGCAAGACTGCAGTTCTTGAAAAGCTACTGGAATAGCATGAGGAACAGTAGATGGGCACCACATGTCACGCTTTGTTCTGTAAAACATACATGGGATACGTTTAACAATTATAATGTGAAATAAAAAAGGCGGTAAGTTTAAATGGACGTCTATTACATTATCTACATAATTTCCGGTTGGCCAGCTAACTCTCACCATATACAGGTTCACGTGTGATTGTGGCTTAGCCATCTTTTTTCAAGGTTCGAACACACAAAAGAAGATTGACATTACATAGGATTATATTTAACAGGTTTTCCAGAACGCATGGCATTGAATAATATGATATATATATATAGACATTTCGTGTACATATACTACTTGTGAGTAGATGAACAGATAGATGTATAGATATGGATGGGGGGATAAATGGAGAAAAATAATGAGAGAGAAACAAGGTGGTGATCGTCTGTTTACGGTCGTCAGAGGACGTCTTCCCCAATTTATGTATAATGTTACCGTACACGTGCGGTATTGTTTAGGTCTCTAACTTTCACGTAACCCCTAAAGTATCTAACCTTTCGAAAGAATCTCTCTAGATATAATACATTCTATAGATTCATAAGAAACTCGACTATATTATGAACAAACAGATACAGCGATATTTAACAACATTCATGTAAAATATAGAAATGAAATAAGCCGTTTGGTAATTTTTACGTAAAGTATTCGCTTATCCTATCCTAACCATCGATAATTAATGAAGATTTTGTATATGTATTTCTGAATCTGTAACTATACTATTACTTCGGTATATAAAGCCAAGACTGAAAGAATTACTATCGTGTAATGTTCAATTCAGTTTACTATATTATTTCAGCCTATTGTACTTAAACGCGTACGCCAGAAAGTAGTGTAGTATCTATTATGTTGCTATGCTACACTCCTCCCAGGTATTTCCCATTCTTTTTTTTGAGGTAGTGTAGTATATGTGCTTTAATCATCATACACTTCTCCCATGAATTACCTTTCCCTATGTGAGAGCGGGGTTAGTGTATTATTTGTTTTATTGCGATGAAAGCATCATACAAGGCATTACTTCCTTCGTCATTACACTATCCTACTTTGAGATATGGTTTAATATATGTTCCTTGGCCATCATACACTTCTACATTGAAAGGTGGTGTACAATATGTTTCTGCGTCATTATACTATTCTACTTTGAGAAGTGGTGTAATATATGTTCCTTCGTCATTATACAATCCTACTTTGAAAGGTGGACTAATATATGTTCTTTCGTCATTATATTATCCTACTTTGAGAGGTGGTGTAATATATGTATTTCGTCATTATACTATCCTACTTTTAGAGGTGGTGTAATATGTGTTTCGTCATTATACTATCCTACTTTGAGAGGTGGTGTAATATATGTGTTTCGCCATTATACTATCCTACAAAGCATTACCTTCTCATTTGGAGGGCAGTGTAAGGTATGCTTGTTTGTCATATATAGCAATAGACATATAGAAGGTACATAATAATGCAAGTAAAAGTAAAAAACTATAATACAATGTGTATTGAAAATCATCAAAAATGGCTACATAAAGGTTTGACGTTTTATATCTCTGAAAATAAAACATGTATGCCAAAACAATATTAATGAAAAATTAATGGAAATTGGTTGTCTGTTATTGTTTGCCCAAGATGCAATTATTATTGAAAATCCTAGCGAACAATTTGAATAAATAGCAATCACGTTGGTGTTGGTGAGTCGGCTTCTCTCAAATAAGAAATAAAAGTAAAACAAACAGAATAAATGTGCTCAGTGACAATTTAAATCTTAAGTATGGATAAAAGCAAAATAACTATTATTAACATAGGCAGAATAAATAATATATTCATGCCTATCATGACGTCTAGATATTTGTTCTGAGCTCTGGCATTTTCTTTTATTTGCTGTCATTTTGAAATGGTTGATTTATGCAGCAACACCACGCCCATGCTTAATTGTCATTGGTTCTGTCAAAGAGAGAGTTTTTAACTCTAACACGCGCGAGAAATAAGGGTACTATATCATATAAAGTATTATTGTTATAATTATTATCATTTTCACTATTTTTATTATTATTTGTACTCACTAGGAGTTCTCACACAGATCATCATCAGTGATTGCTCACCGTCAACAACCGGCGGTATTCCCTGGAGTCTGAGTGATAACAAGTCTCCCCAGATTTCCAGTATTCTCGACCTCTTTTCGTTAACCACCGCACATAACCTTAAAGTATCGCTACAGCCACTTACTATTGGTTTCTCGCTGGTAAGGACCATCGGTCCTCTTTGGGATTTAGGTGGCAATAAGCCTTCCAAAGGTCCCAGCATTCTCCGCACTTCCAGTGGGGGTCTGATGTGTGCTGTTCCTTCTGAGTGTTCTCATCCTCCTTCACTTTCTACAAATGTTTTGTGTGGTGTCAGCCTAGGGCGGCACCATTTGTTTGGAGGGAAAATGGGGAGAAGAAAGAAAAAGGCTATTGGAAAGGGGAACAGAAAAGGGGTAAATGAAGGAGTGGTGGGGAGAATATCAGGGGGAGAGCAAGTGAGGAGAATGCGAGACAAAAACATAGATGAAAGCTTACGATGTTTCTTGCAATTTCTGTTCATTGGTACATTTTTGTGTGCTGAGACGGGTGAAATTTATTAGGGGGGGAGGGAGTTTATGAGGTGATGTTTCTTGCATTTTTTGTTCTTTGGTTTGTGATGTTGTGTTCTTCATATGCTTTTGTTTTTTTGCGTTTGTAGCGTATGTGAGTTAGTTTCCGCACTCGAGGATTTTCCTTAAGATTGCTGTCGTGTTAATCAGTTTCGTCATTTGTATAGTTCCAATGATCCCTTTGATTTCAATTTCTCCAAATACTTTGTTCCAGAGTTTTGAGGATTACTCCTAGTACCTTTAGATTATTATACTGACTTTCTTTATGCTCCATATTCCTTTCAGTTCTCTGGGTAGTTCCGTGTAATTGCTTCGTTTTTCCGTCTCTTTGATCTTCTCTCTGTGGTCTCCTGAAACGGTGAAGTCTACGATTTTTGAATAGTTTTCCTTCTGGTCGATTATTATAATATCTGGTCTCTATGCTTGTATGAGTGTGTCTGTTTATATATCCATATCCTAGAGAATGTTGTGTTTTTCGCTTTCCAGTACTGTTTCTTGTTTGTGTGTGTACCATTTGCCTGCGTATTCTAAATTCAATTATGTTCAGAGTTCCCGGGGTACTGCTTTCCCCACCCAATCATATATGTTCTTGTATTCTTCTTGGGCTAGTTTGCTACATTCACTTATTACATGATTTACTGTTTCGTATTTTTGTCCACACAGTCTTCATTTACTGTTTCCCTAAGTGTCATATATTTTAGCTTTAATGTTGTTTGTCCTGATCGTATTGCTAGGTGCAGCCGTCAGTAAAGATTATGTTTCTCCATCATCATCATCATCATCATCATCATCATCATTATAATAGCATCATCATGATTATAATATCATCATCATTATTATAATATGATCATTATTATTATTATTATCATTATTATTTATTTTTTATTACTATTATTATAATTATTTTTAATTTTTTTTTTTATTATTATATTTTTTATTTTTATTATTATTATTATTTTATTATTATTATCTTCTTCTTTTTCTTCGTCTTATAATTATAATTATTATCTACAAAAACTTTAATTAGACAACGAGTGAATGATAAATCTACACGATTAGCGTGTTACCGAAACTAATAGTTAACAGCTAGTTTGACGGCATAAAAGATTCCTGGTTTATAAAACAAATAAAATAGTCCTCCATCGATTCTATTTTACTCATACGTCATATCGAAATCTAGCAGTCAATTAAACGTTGTGAAAATGATCAACATATGTTTGATAGACGTGAAAAATGTGTAAAAATATCAAAATCGAAATGTAGTGATGAGTGGCAAAACTATTTTTTTCTCCAAATCAAAATAAATGCAGCAAAAGCAAATGCTAATATTGATATCGATTTATGGAAAGGAAACTTCTTGCCCGATGCTTTTATACCAGTAACCGAACACTCATGTTCTAAATATAAAATGCTTCATTCACGTTTCTT
The DNA here is from genome assembly GCA_963556195.1 of Sepiola atlantica. Lineage (NCBI taxonomy): Eukaryota > Metazoa > Mollusca > Cephalopoda > Sepiida > Sepiolidae > Sepiola > Sepiola atlantica. The sequence goes on along the minus strand of OY744515.1, from coordinate 224,368,412 downwards.
AGTTCATCACAGAAGAGCGGCAACATATAAGAGTTTAACATGACTATTTTTCATGTTTTTTATCAGCAGCAACATGGCCAATAACTCCATTTAGATTACTATGATACTGCTCCTCTCAATTAACCCGTTTGACTTTTACATCTAATGAATTTCAGGATAGCGTGTCTAGCCATAACAAGACCCACTCTCTACATCTGGGAAGTAATCTATATTGAGATACACTGTGTGTCAAGTGTCAGAGACCTACATAGTTACACGTTATATTTATGAATTCCCCTTCGTAGACCAATTAGCACAACCATAATTTCAGCACTAGCTATTGTGAGTATAGATTGCTTCATACATTTCCTAAGGTATATTAAAATGAGTAGATAGCCTCGATAGCATTCTAACACAGTATGCTGAACCTAAAGCTCACGACGGTAACCACTGTTTCTTTTATATGCACGCATATGTGTACAGTTTTATGAATATATAATGCCAACAAACCTATACGCGTGTATGACCAGTACAAGTAATCACACTGCTATTAAGTTAAGTAGTGTTTGGTATTCGCAATAGTATATTCCAAATGGTTTAATCAGGTAATTGTACACACTACATTACGAACCATTATATTTTTGAATTTTTAAATTGTTTTTTAATTCAAACATTTAAAAAAAACTTTGTTTCACTCCAAACAAAGCACATTGTCGTTGAGAGGTAAGGGGCTACGGAGATTATACCAACTTTATAGAGATCATCCTAATCGTGGAACTTTGCAGAAATATGTGTGTTCGCATTACATATATATTTGTGAATACTAGCACACACAGGAAAACTGAGAGCAGGTCTGGTATTCCCAAGACAAGTGGTTCGAAGGAAGACCCTATTATCGTAGAAACTCCTCCGGCATATTGGGACATCTAAAGTGAAGGGATGAAATTTACCTGCAAGTCGCGTTAGAATAAGAACAAATATTCTTACAGACAATTCCATATGTTCCTTCATCAACTCGATTGATCTTTTAAAGTCTGAGGCGCTTCGAAGTCTTCGAAGTTGCAAAAGAAAAAATTATTTCGAAAAACTTGACTTGAAAATTTTAAGATGAACGTGACATTTATTCGGGATTACGTTGAAGGAAGTACCAAGGAAATAAGTGCATCCGAGCATAGTCGCATCGTGGCGATGAGACAGTAGCTAGAGTTTGGTAGACTGTGCGCAATTTATTACTCTTCTTCTTGTGCCCTGTCTAAAGAGGAAGAGCTTAGTGGTCGGTACACCTGTCGAGATGTAGGAACCCTACCCTATGAACGAAGGAAATTCTGGCTTTATCGATATATAAGACACTAGCAAGCGTGAGCTATTGGGAACCCATCTTTTTGGTAGCAGATTTTGCAGTATCTTATGTATTTTTGCCAATTCATGTAGCTTGTGAATGTTAAGTCGAGACGTGTCAACGTTGCATTACCGGGAAGGATGTATCATCTATGACAATCAGTGATTAGAAATGTGTATTATAATTGTTAAGGGAAACGAACTTTGTCTTGAAGGTCATTTTCTAAAGATTTCGGTCATTGATTTGGATAAGGAGAAATCGATGATCAGTGACCCGCTGAATATTGACTATGTCGATTCATTTCATTCTGTGAACAAATATTGCGGGGTAGTTGCATTTATATATCCATTAATTTGTCTTTACCATTTTATTTACCAGGTTAACTATCCATGAGTGATATGACCCATACTACACCTTATTCTTAACCTGATTTTTACGACAGGTACATTCTTTATAAATGCCTATTTCAAATATGGCCCTCTCTTCGACACTGCTTGCCAAATCAAATACGTTGGAATAACTCTGTATCCAGTAACTATATAATAGTAGTACTAACTTGTACATGTTGCAGCATTCGCCTGGGCGAATTAAACATATTTCTTAAAAGATAAATTTTACTAGTGAATATTAAATTAACAAACGGTCCCTTGTATTGATTTACTCCTCTCCAGGAGTTAGGCACAAGGCCAGTTTTTATCTTACTCCCACAAGTAAGATGTTACCCAAGGTCGGGTCGGGAAAGTGGGGTTTAAAACTTGCCTGGGCAGCCCTGTCGGCATTCCCCGGTAGGGATGCCTCAGGCAGTAAGCAATAAACTTACTCCTCCCCAAAAAGGGGAGGCGAAGCCTGGGAGGGTGGACCTCCTAGAACTGCACAGGACAGACCCATAGACCGGTGTAAATCAAGCCCCGAAGGCCAAGACAATACCAGTCTATGGGGTGCAGTATCCATCGGAACAGATACTACACTTTAATCTTAGCCAAAAGGCCAAGAAGACAAACGATCCCTTGTAGCATGTATACTAGGGGAAAGACGACGTAAGAGTCTCCAGTATTTTGCTGGGAGGTGTCGCCGTCCTCCATCATAGAGCGACTGATATTCTGAACTGGTAACTTATCTGGTACTGCCCGAGCTAAACATCGCTTAACATCGTTATTTAACGATAACTAGTGTGTCACCGGAGTTATGCTGTCTACCAAGAATGTACATTCCTCTGTAGGCGGCATATAGATTAGAAATCACTGTTGCATCTCGAAAAACCGTATTAATTTCGGAGTGTGAACATTGCGAGGGCAGTTATGTTTTTTAACCACTTCCTGCTGATCTGCGTTATTTGAGCTGGACTCAGATAAATACA
>OY744515.1:224358237-224360737 GCA_963556195.1 Sepiola atlantica | reverse complement strand
AGTACGTTTGGTACCAGAAAAGTAATTAGATAAGAGGAAGGAAACCTAGCCATACAGATCTAAATACCCAATATATAGTCTAAAGAAGCTCTGAGTCATTAAAAAAAAAAAAAATGTAAAATGCAGTTTAAATCCCCAGACAAGCCAACTAAATCCAAGATATTGCAGACTGAACATTCGTTGGAAAATTAATAAATGAAAAAATATAAGTAAAAAAAAAATTAAAAAAAGAAAAAAAAAAAAAAAGGGGGGGGGGTTAATTGACCTTAAGCGTCTAATATTAACACGGGGATCATCAGCTGGTTACCATGTAACTGTTTCGGAGATTTAAAAACAGGACAGTTATAATATTCATGGCTCTCCAATGGTACTGATTATACGACCATTTCCCCAATAATCAAGTGTCGAAATAATTCAGCTTAAAATATCACTAATATATACATAAATAAATAATAATAATGATAAAATAATAATAATAATATATTACCCTTAAGACTACCGTATGATATAGTAATTTGCATATCAAATAACATTAATTAAAACAATAAAAAAATATATAAAAATAAAAATACTAATACTATCTAAACACTACATCCAAGAACCATTCTGCAATATGGTAGCTAGCAATAGAATTATATAGGAATTAAAGTTGCATTAAAAAATAAATAAAAAATAAAGCTTAAGTACCTTTGGTACCAGAAAAGTAATTAGATAAGAGGAAGGAAACCTAGCCATACAGATCTAAATACCCAATATATAGTCTAAAGAAGCTCTGAGTCATTAAAAAAAAAAAAAATGTAAAATGCAGTTTAAATCCCCAGACAAGCCAACTAAATCCAAGATATTGCAGACTGAACATTCGTTGGAAAATTAATAAATGAAAAAATATAAGTAAAAAAAAAATTAAAAAAAGAAAAAAAAAAAAAAAGGGGGGGGGGGTTAATTGACCTTAAGCGTCTAATATTAACACGGGGATCATCAGCTGGTTACCATGTAACTGTTTCGGAGATTTAAAAACAGGACAGTTATAATATTCATGGCTCTCCAATGGTACTGATTATACGACCATTTCCCCAATAATCAAGTGTCGAAATAATTCAGCTTAAAATATCACTAATATATACATAAATAAATAATAATAATGATAAAATAATAATAATAATATATTACCCTTAAGACTACCGTATGATATAGTAATTTGCATATCAAATAACATTAATTAAAACAATAAAAAAATATATAAAAATAAAAATACTAATACTATCTAAACACTACATCCAAGAACCATTCTGCAATATGGTAGCTAGCAATAGAATTATATAGGAATTAAAGTTGCATTAAAAAATAAATAAAAAATAAAGCTTAAGTACCTTTGGTACCAGAAAAGTAATTAGATAAGAGGAAGGAAACCTAGCCATACAGATCTAAATACCCAATATATAGTCTAAAGAAGCTCTGAGTCATTAAAAAAAAAAAAAATGTAAAATGCAGTTTAAATCCCCAGACAAGCCAACTAAATCCAAGATATATATACATATAGCAATAGGTGAAGTGAAAGATTAGAATAAGGTGCGAATCAAATTTTATTACATTTCAATGTTCAGGGAAAGTAGGACTTTAAAGAACTTTGCCTGAACATTGAACAATAATAACATTTGATTCACACCTTATTCTATTCTTTCACTTTATATATTGCTATGAATGCTCTATCCAGCTTTATTTTTATCCGGATGTTCACTAATTAAAGATATTAGTTGCTTCTTATATCTTTTGTTGTATTAACCTTATATATATATAAATATATATATATATATATATATATATATATATATATATATATGTATATATATATATATATATATATATATATATATATATATATGTATATATATATATATATATATATATATATATATATATATATAATAGAGAGAGGGGAAGAGAAAGGGCGAGAGAGAGAGAACGGATAAAAGAAAGGAACTAAAAAGGAGAGGGGAAGAGAAATAAATGAGTGCAATCTGTTTATAAGTGTGTGTTTAAATGATTGCGCGTCTGTGAAAGAGAATTAGGCTAGTTCGATAGACGAATAAAACAAATAGATAGCACGGTAGATTGATCAGAATATAGGTAGAGAGATAGATATAAGGGTGAAGAAGACAATCAAAAATAAAGCCAATGACTAGAGTCCATTCAAGAAAAGAAAAAAAAAGAAAAGAATATAACTAGATATCGAGTTTTTTTTTCATTTCGTTACATAAACATTTTTTTTCTACGATTAAGATAGAATATGATTTAATAAAAAACAAATCTTACGTGACATTTTGTATTTCATGCCGACATGAACACACATAGAAGGATAAAAATATACCATAAATAGCTGAATTCGTCTAGTTTACTCGTCTCGAAATAGTGAATTTTTAAAAAACTTTATTTCTGAATTGCATAGCAGGCAAAACTCCGCGCCATTAGAAAGTTCGACTGACCGAGATCAATGCTTCTA
>OY744515.1:224348237-224355737 GCA_963556195.1 Sepiola atlantica | reverse complement strand
AGGTGTGACATATTATAAATCCAGTCCGTTTGACATAATAAAATGATCCTTAATTAGGTTGGGTTTCGGGGGTTCAATCCATTGGCTAAAATAAATGTTACTTGGCGGTCAGTCCATAAATTATTTTTATATAAATATAACGTTCGTATGAGCTTAAAGATAGGAACTTTAACACTATTACGAGTTAAGGCTATAATAGATTTTAAAGTAATCATAATTGATCGTTTCTATCATAATTAGGACCCTATACTTATGAAAGTATATTACATCCTCAAGATTATTAAAGAAAACAAGTTTCGTTTCCGCTTTAATTCAAGTCTCTAAGCCGTCCGGTTTTCAGAATAAAACGTATGCTGTCTGAGATATTATTGATTTTCTTTTGTTTATCGTCTTTTGTTATTGCTGCTACAGCGTTTAGGCTGATCAATTCTACTGCTTTCTTCAGATATGCGAATTCACCGGGAGAAAAAAATACTTAACAAATACTGTTTGCGCATAAAGTAATCATATCAATGCAAAGCATATGCAACAATGCGCACAATTCTAAAGGTACATTTCTAAGCTGTCTCGGCAACACCGATTATTCCATATTCAACATTTGTCATTTACCATTCGTTATTTTATTTGTTTTCAATGAAAAACAAAAATAACTGAAAGAAAATGGAGAATGAGCATCGTTCGACATAATGTGTCTGATAATTCCTCCAGTTTTCAGTGATGTTAAATAGTTAATATGGAACATTAACACTGTATTGGCATAGTTTGATCTTTACTCTTAATAAATAGGGTTTCCCATAGCGGACTGGCTTTGTAATCCATATAAATACAAATGTTTAACAAATTGATTGTAACTTCCTATCAACGATCAACAGCATATATTATTATAATAAAGATGCTGTGTAATAAAACAAGATTAAATGAAAAGATAGCATGTCTCATTTAAACATATTATTAAACTAGAAAGATTACACATGACGGTAGTCTGGCAAGTTTTACACTACATTTACACTTGATACACAAATAATATTTCATTAAGAGTAAACGTATTATAAACATAAATATGAATTATGAAATATATATATATATATATAAAATATTTGTTGTTGTCTATTATCTATGTACGTATACGTTTCGTCCCTTTTCAATCAGGACTCATCAGCATAGAGATATGACTATTCACTACCGGTCGTACGATTCGAAACCCTGGATTACAAGTATTTTTCAACTTTCATCCAACGTCGTTAACCGCGCGCCCAATATTTGAATAGCCGATAAACAATGATAATTTAACACATATAGAAGCGGCTTGATGTCGAGGCATTCTACTTCTATTAAATAAGGAATGATGCATATAAAGCAAGTGATATCATACTGTGTTTGTACTACCATTTAGAGTGCTCTACTTATTTTACGAGGAGCGACAAATATAAAATATGGGTTGTTGTTTATTATCTATGTACGTATACGTTTCGTCCCTTTTCAATCAGGACTCACCAGCATAGAGATATGACTATTCACTACCGGTCGTACGATTCGAAACCCTGGATTACAAGTATTTTTCAACTTTCATCCAACGTCGTTAACCGCGCGCCCAATATTTGAATAGCCGATAAACAATGATAATTTAACACATATAGAAGCGGCTTGATATCGAGGCATTCTACTTCTATTAAATAAGGAATGATGCATATAAAGCAAGTGATATCATACTGTGTTTGTACTACCATTTAGAGTGCTCTACTTATTTTACGAGGAGCGACAAATATAAAATATGTGTTGTTGTTTATTATCTATGTACGTATACGTTTCGTCCCTTTTCAATCAGGACTCATCAGCATAGAGATATGACTATTCACTACTGGTCGTACGATTCGAAACCCTGGATTACAAGTATTTTTCAACTTTCATCCAACGTCGTTAACCGCGCGCCCAATATTTGAATAGCCGATAAACAATGATAATTTAACACATATAAAAGCGGCTTGATGTCGAGGCATTCTACTTCTATTAAAGAAGGAATTATGCATATAAAGCAAGTGACGTCATGCTGTGGTTGTGCTACCATTTAGAGTGCTCTACTTATTTTACGAGGAGCGACAAATATAACATATTTGTTGTTGTTTATTATCATATATTTTGCCTGCATGACAAACACTTATAAGTCGTTTTACTTCTATATTATTATTATTATTATTATTATTATTATTATTATTATTATTATTATTATTATTATTATTATTATTATTATTCGGTACTCACAAAGAGTGCTAACATTCGTTGATACATTTGATGAAAATCATTAACCAAATAACAGATAACTTAACTGTTTCTATGTAGGTTAAAATAGCTAATCATGATTTACGTATAGAGACCGTATATATTTGCGAGGCATTACAGAGAAAACAGACGCATTCTGACATTTTCTGTAGTATAAAAGTAACAGTCAGAGTGTGTTACAAACCTTACTTACTTTAAATAATTAATTCTACATATAGGTTTCAGTTTTTATTTTGGCCAGACTGATAACACAGAATAAAATAAAATGAACAACATTATATAGATGAAATGATCATCTTGCGGTGACTACGTTTGAAATTAGATAGGAAAGTGAACACTGGCAACGTCCTGGTCTTTAATTATAAAAGCGTTCAACCGGCGTCAAAATATCTACTTCCGGTTTAATCAATTGGGCCACTATCATTATTACGAATATCTTTTTAAACCGAAATAAAGGGAGAAAAATGTCGTACGTCATACCGGAAGTAAAACGAGAGCACCATACGCAAAAAAAGAAATAAAGGTGTTCCTGTGCTAGGTTCTGAAACAAGTTAAGTTCATTGATTGGCTTATTCAACATCCAGTCGGTCGCGGCCTATGACAACCCAAACTGCTGACGTTTTAATGTCGGAGAATTCTCTTGCCGAGAAAGCGTTCGTCCGATGATTGCTGTCATCATATGAGACTTGTACATTATGAACTTATGTTCGATGTGTGATCAAAGTAGAGTCACCCGTAACTTATTAGTGACGATCTACCTATTATCAAAAAATATATTTATAACTGACCATTGTACCAGTGTTGTTTGGTGACTTTCCCCTGTCTATTTGTTAGGGTTGTCTGCTGAGCATTGTATTTTGTATCGAATGGTATGGATAACCCGCGAACCATCAGCAAACGGATACGCTAACTTATTTTTTCTTTTACTTTTTTGTTAAACCTCCTCATCTTTTTTATCCGTACTGAAGACTATTTAACTTTGTCATTCCCATCAGTCCGCTTTTCAAAATTGAGGCCTGGCAACCTTGTTGCAATTATGGGGCTTTTAATGGCATAGTTTTTTTTTTAGAAAAGACTTACAGTAGTGCCATACCTACTACACTAGGTGACAGGTTAACGGGTGATTGTCTATTTGTTTTACATCATATAAATGAGGGCTATAAAGTGGCAAATATCGATTCATATATTTCCTACGGTTCTTAGTGGGATTATTGATATGGACTTGAACACTGCACTGCGGTACTGATTACATCTTTATCACTACCATTATTGTTGTACAAAATATTAATAAAAATTATCAATTCACATAAAATATAATATCTAATACGATGGGGTTTTAATGGACCCCAACGTCGTGTTCTACACAATCCTCTCGGTTCGTCTACTACGTTGACTGCATTAACTTATCTTGTCCGTGCTGATGTTGTAGTATAGGTTTCTCTCTGTTATCCTCTTTGGCACTGTCTTCCTCTCAATAACCACCTTTCTGAACGTTATTTTAAAAGAAGAAGCATCAACAATTCTGATTGGACGTTAAATATATATATATATATATATATATATATAGAGAGAGAGAGAGAGAGAGATAGATAGATAGATAGATAGATAGATAGATGTATGTTGTATTTGTTTTTCATAGAATACATGTAAACAGATACCATAAGTCTACCCCCTCTGGAGGTAGGGAGCATCTATAAAAAAGCAGAACTATGTGTCATAACACCCTTTTGTCATTTCGGTCAGCACAAATTCACAAGTTTGACGATGCAATGAAACGTATTTATTCCAAGAAAAAACAATAAAGATACGTGCACTCATGTTAGATAATGGCTTATGGGTATGGACGTATTTGTTGGGAATCGTTGATTTGACTTGCGCGAATTAACGTGGGGCAGTCGAGTGCGAAACAGGGATTGTTCTCATAGTCAAAGCTTGCAGACTACACAAGGTTACGTGTGACGAGACCCAAGATCAAGGGTCAGTATACACCTACGAGAGGCTCTTTGACTTCGCGGGCCTTGCGTGGGAAACGAAGGGATCTGTGACGTCAGTCGTTCTCATGAGAACCGAGTGTTTAGAGTCTGATTCGGAAAGCGAACTGAGATAAGGAATATTTCCCTTCATGGAAGACAAGCCCGAGAATCCTTCCTCCTCTATATGAATAGTAAAGAAAACATTAATAACTAACTACGATAAAGTAGGATTTGCTCTATTCATCTCTCTCGACGTGGTGAATGACTCCCAGTTGAAATAACAACGCTTGCAATAAAAAGAGTTAAATTCAAAAAGAGAGTTTGTCTTCGGAATGCAGCACATGGCTTTTATTGCAGACAACAGACGGCGTGGTTCTAGGAGAAAGAATTTATCCACTGGACGACACGACCAACCCTCTACACGACGAGTATACGAAACGCGTACTGCCGCGGTCCAAACAGGAGAGGGGATATCCAACACTCAGTAAAACGTCTGAAAGTAAAAAAGAAGAGCGATCAGAAAAACGTACTAAGTTACTTGGTTCCGCTATTGCAAAGGGTTGGTTGACGTTATCTGTTTATACTTCTTTAATTGAAACGCGATTTAGTTTACTATTTATTTTTACACTTCCTATGCAGCAGGTGTTAAATGATATTTAGATCTGGGCAAACTTAAAATAAATAGAATCCGTCATTCCTGTCTTGTATAACCTGCAAACAAAGCAAAAGAGAAACGCTTTAATTTTAGATGATGGATGAACGTAAATTGGCTGAATTATTTTAACATTGAACTCACTACATAATATAAACTCAACATGACATAAATGCAGGTTTACCTCAGGGATCGATCCTTGCACTTTCATTGTTTCTGATTTTCATAAACAACCTCACTGATGACACTCTGTAAGATGGGTATATTTGCTGACGACCCTACACTCTACTTTCACCATGTTAGTAAAACGGGCGCGCACATATCTGAGGCAATGGCTCATCCTCAGAACATGACAACCAGTCTGTACTAGAATGGTGTCAAAATGCTGCTAAGACAAAGCTCGTTTCCTTCAATAACAACAAGATACCTCTTCAACGACCGATTGCCATAGCAAATGACAGGCTAGCTGAGAGTCCAAAGTCTAAACTCCCTGGCCTAACATTCAGATGCAACGTGAACTGGAACAAATGGATCAAAAACATTACTGCAGCTGATGCAATATAAGTTGCTGCCTCTACTGTGATAATACATTTCTCACACCAGACAGGTTCCCATGCATGGAGTATTGCTGTTTTATGTGGGCTGGTACAAGATCCATTAGTATATCCCTCTTAAACAAGATATAAAAACTCCGCCAACTATCCACAAAGATCCAGCTCGTGCCCATCGCCACAATGTTGCATCCTTGAGTTTTTTTTACATTTATTTCAATGGAATGTGCTCCGATGAACTAGCTGATCTGGTTTTCCCTCGACGTAAATACATTAAACCCACCAGACAATCAGCTAAATTTCATCCATTCATTGTAGTAGTTCCCAGATGCTGGATTGCCTTTTACTCCAATGGCTTTTTTCCTCAATCTATCGCCCTTTTAAACTCTCTATCTGGCCCCTGCTCTTGTTTCTCTGACTGTACTGACACGCAGAAATTAAAAACTAACGTTAACAGGCATCTCCCTGCACATCTCTCAATTTAGGATGACACACAATATTTCACCCCTGATTCTCAGTAGCCTCTAACGTCTACAGTGGCAACTGGTCTTGTTTAGGGTGAACTCGTTTTTTTTTTTTAAATATCACTCTCTACTTTTTTCTTTAATTCGCTCCTATATATAAGTACATATGTTCTCTATTTAAATCACGTAAAACTTTGAGTGTATATATATATATATATATATATATATATATATATATTGCACGTGCTTACGGTGCATATCACAGTTTATAAATGTTAAATATGATTTTAAATAGCCGTGAAATAAATGCAAGGGTAATATACGAAATCAGATAGATCAATTTCAAGTTACATTTTCATCACGAACTTCAAGCTGCTAAAACAATAACTATGACCTCAATGGAGCCGCACGCGAAAAAAGAAGAAAATATCAAGATCGCAACAATGACTTGAACACATTATCCATGAAGGAAATAAACATTATACCGCTTGTGGTAGAGGCAACTAGTCTAATGATAAATAAATCTAACAACATTCCTAGATTCAATCTCTGGGAACCAAAGCTGTAGTAAATATCATCACCACAAAAGACAAGGTTAATCTTGAAAGAAATCTAACTAATAAAGAAACCACGTGTTTTCCTTGGGAGAGGACGATTGATCTCTTAACACAAACTGAACAAAAATGCTAGAAATATTTCAATAATTATTTTCAAAATGTGTTATATTCTTAATATACAATGTTTACTCGATATTATTGGAAAGAATCCGAAAACAATTAGTAAGCATCCGGCCAATATTCAACACTTAGAATGTTTTGCAGTTTGATTTTAGAATTTTATGAATCTCGATCTATTTTTATTCAATGTATTAATTCATAAAGAGATTTGAAGAAAGTTTTACATTTGCTTGGAGAAATATACTATCAGAGAGTGTATAGTGCTGCTTGAATATCGAAATAATTTGAGCAGAGAATAGTCATCACATATTTGCCTATTACTATCATCAAAATCAAATTGCTAATTTTTCATGAAGTTAGCATTACCTATTTGTTCGTTTCACGTTTTGCTACAATAGTCATACATTGTAAGGATATGTCAGAATAGTAATTAATAAATCAAACAGTTTTATTGATAATATTGTAAAGTGCAGCAGGAAATGTAAAAAGACAAGAGATTGCATCTATATACCGTTTAGATCTTTTTCCAATGGCATATTAAACCTGAATATGGTAGGCATCATTACGAGCTTCTTTGACAGGCTATTCCAGCAATCAGAAACACGGAAAGAAAATACTGCGTTTTTCTGTCGAGATTAAAGGACCATGGTGCATCTTTTGCGGGAGAGCGCCGATACCGTGATTAGGTTTTGGTTGAAAATATCTTCTGAATATAATTTAAATTCACAGTTGATGATGCTAATGCTAGTATCAGGTCTGCTCTGCTGCTCAAGCGAGGGAAGATTTAGTCTTGGCCGCCGTTCTGCGTAGGTTAGCGTAGAGAATCTTGTCACAATCCTGGTTGCAAAACTTTGAACACGTTCAGGATGTACGATATCTTATTTGTAGGTTGGATGAAATACTCTA
>OY744515.1:224335737-224343237 GCA_963556195.1 Sepiola atlantica | reverse complement strand
TAAAGAATTGTAATCCCGAATCTAGAAGATAGTCGCGCCCTGCTCCCCAAAAAACTAATCTATAGAACAAATAATCTAATTATTGTTTCCGAAATTTTTACCAGGCAGTTTAGAGTTGTCTTTACAAGGTAAGCAATCCTATCACAGAAAATAACAGAAACCTGGTGCCCCTCAAAAGTAATCCATCGAACAGATGATGTCATCATTCTTTAATTCTATAGACACACTTTTTCGACAGTGTACCTGTGTCAAAATACATATATAGCGAGTAACAAAACACGGCATTGAACAACTGCACATATACACTTCTTTAAATATTAAACTGCTTGGTCCAACTGTATGATTCCCATCAAGTTGCGTTATAGATAAATAATATTGCATTAGATTCAAGTGAAATTTTAAGGAGTAGTAAAGAGAAATAGTTGCTGGCTTCATTATACAACCGATCAACGTACAGTTGACAATACTGGACAAGAAAAGCACGGTAATTGCGTTATTTATTTAGTAATCTTATGAACACATTATACGACGGTTTGCACAATAATTTATTTATAATGGTGTTCATCAAATATGTTTTCTGATCGGTATTCCCTTCTAAAAAGAGGTATGTTTTGCTCGAGTCTGTCACTATAGGTGTTTTTGTCGAGCAATGTGTAAACTATCGTAATCTAACTCATTAAACATTCGGTCATAAATTTTAGGATGGATCGGTCAAGACCTAGGTTACGATCACGAAAGAGGTCAAAGTCACACTTTTAGAGATAACTTCTATTCTGTTAATTGAGTCTGCCAACTCGGTTCATATTGTAGCCAAATTATGTATTGCATAGTATGTTACATTGACCTGAGACGTCGACTAAATGGGTTTTCTTATGGTTGTTATTTTTATAGAAATTCAACTTCCATTTAAAAAACAATATGTTCTTAAATATCACTAACCACCATGCAAAATTTTACTCTGCTCAGATAAATAACTTTGAGTTATCAACTGTCTCACAGAATAGCACCGGGAACACTTCATGCAATATAAGGAAGTACAGCCCAGATCAGCTTCCGGTCATATACTTCCGGGTTCAGGCGTGTGTATGCAGATTCACGACTGACTTATGCCATTGTTTTCACTTTTGGTTGTTAGATTTATGCAGCCATTCTGTATATTTCCTTACCTCTCATTTATTAATCTCTCATTTATCTCTCTCTCTATCTCTATCTCTCTCTCTTTCTCTCTCTCTCTCTATCTCTCTGGCATTAACGTGTTCTCTGTTACGTCATGGGTGCTTGGAAACATTAATATTTTCCATTTAGTTTTGTTCAATCATCGATTTGATACCTTTATTTTAAGCTACAAATTAATTTCAATCAACCAGGTAAAATGCGTCAAACAAACCTTCAAATATCGAAGGATAACGATTACATCAGCATTCAACCATCTGTTATTTAATACATTAATAAATATCATCATAATACACGCGTGCCTTATCTTGTTATCACCTATCACACCCATTTTTTTCATACGCGAACTATTCGGATGAAAGAAAACATTTATTTGGAAATCAATTTTTAAAATACATTCTGTTCAAAAGAACCTCACAAAAGAGACACTCTTTATTGTGGTATTTGTTCTTGTTGGTTTCAAATTAACATTTGGTTGTTTTACTCACCCTCGAAACAAAACAAATAGGATGGGATTTTAAGGCGGGTGTTCGTAACATATTTGGCAGTTTTTTTCTGATGCAGCAAGTTCAGCTGCCAAACTCGTTCGATGATCCAGAGAATTCGATATTGTGTGAATCAAAATATAATCAGATTATTTATTTCAGTTGTCAGCTTGAAGGCATATCAACCAATGTTAATGCATTTACCACCGAAAGACAATAACTATTATCAACTATTTGAGGTGATCGTAGTGGAGTCGATAGCAACGCGGAGTGACCCCCGTTTTCATCTAAGTAACTGATTCTAAAAAATGCAGTTCTGAGAAAACTAATGCTGACAACGGAATTGTGGCAGTCCGAAAATTCGTAACATGCTAATTCATACCGATTTATTCAAACGATTATGTTTATATGATTACTTGAACATAAGTCGTTAGTTTTATAATAGATTTTTAATGGGAAATTGTAGCCTCACACTTGTTTTTACTAATTGGTCACCGGTTATGTAAGTGCGGGCCAATCGAAAATTAAGGAAAAATAAATGGTTAGTTGGACGAGGATCGCCACCATGATTTGATTAAAAAAACTGTCTGGCAAAGGAAAAGGATTACTTCAGAAAAATTGATTATTAAAGAGGAAAAAGTAACACGTATGTGTTTACATAAGAATTGAAGATGTCAATGTTGTAGTCGGTGGAGAAGCAGTTTAGTGCTGTTCACGTTAGTTTCGTTTTATTTTCACAAAAAAATAGAAAGAGAGATAGATAGACAGATATATATATACATAAAGAGAGAGAGAGAGAGAGAGAGAGAGAGAGAGAGAGAGAGAGCATTTCTTTACTTCGGTAATAGCTACATGGGTTTCCGCTGTGGATATATTACAGGGGGCCAGGGCTTAGATCTCAGTTGAACATCTATTAAGAAGATGACGATACAGTAAAATGTGTTGAACAATATAAATGAGTAATTTAATACGGTAGATCTGATACGGTAAAATAATGAAATTGTTTTAACTAATGTATACATTCGATCGTTGAAAATACTTGTTTTGTCAGTAAATAAATGAAAAGAGATTGATACTCTGCGAAGAAGTTAAACCAAGTGAATCTGGTTCAATTATTTCCTTATGTTAACTCAGCAAAATAAATTTCATAGTCTGCGATTGTATCCATTACACCGATCAGCACTACGCGGATTGATGATTACCGGATCAATAGTGACTAACCTGAACATAACATCGGTGATTTAAGCCAACGTTTCGCTCCAGCGATCCTTATTCACGCATTGATAGACGTTGAGTATTAAACCAAACCAATGCGGACCCGATTTGTTATTCTAAGCTTTTAATCACTGGAGTGAAAGGAATGTGCCCTCGCAACATTGGTTCTGCGATTATTCTCATGAAAGGAGATGGCCAGGGAGACAGAGAGGTCAGGTTCCTTCCAATAAGTGTTAGTGTATTATTAGTAGTGATAGTGGTCCTACTGAATTCTAATTTACGAGTCATTTACGCACTGATACTGCCAGGAAAACTATGGCGGAAATAGCAACTTATGTTCAATTAATTGCATATAAGGGAGCAATTACGATCGTAGACGTGCCTCTTTTTATGCTAAGATTCTTATGGATGTCTCTGCTGTTTAAGAGAAATCGACTCTGAAACTTATTATTCTGTTTTTCTCATCAACTATTTCTTTGAGTTCATACATTAGATCTATTGATCTCTCTGCTGCTCGTAAAGTCGGTCTTCTCTATCACCCCAAACATTTTCTAACACCTGAGGTAAATCTCTATATTTACAAATCTTCTATCAGACCATGTATAGAGTTCTGTTGTCATATTTGGGTTGGTGTATCTCTGTCCTATTTCAGAGTATATGATATAATGAAGAAACTTACCTGTACTTTCAATGGCCCCGTCTTTTTTTCCTCTCACAGACGTGCTATTGCTAGTCTCGGTCCTTTTTATAAATAGTATTATTGCATGTGTTCTTGTGAGTTGTCTTATATGTATCCTGCTTTCTTTGTTCCAGCTTGTTTGACTTCTTAGTCTCGTGGTCTCCATCAATTCGCTGATTTGATACACTGTTGTAGTACGTCATACTATTGCAGTAGATATTTCGAAGAACAGCATGCGTGTCGAACTCTTTTTCTGCTAACATTGCAATAATAGAGAAATGCCTCCATTATAGCGGGTGAATATCATTCAAATTTACAAAAAACTTGTGCATCCGGTGAATTTTTTTCATTTGTCTATAGTTTAAATGTCATTAAAATTAGATAACAAATGATCTCCATCCATGAAAGAAAGAAAAGTATATTTTTTACATATGTAAATGCATAGAACCTCTGTTCAAAATACACTAATAATATGCTTAATATTTATTTAGTTATTGTGCAATTTCACGTACATCGATCAACATATAAAGACAAACAATGGTGTATCCTTTATTATGGTGATACTTCGTGACATAACTTAATGAAGATGGACCAACCATACCGGCTGTTTCTAAGTGTGTGTCAATAAATACTACAAAATTATAGGGGTCTCCAGTTGAGTAATAACAGCTGTTACAAATCAGTTTGTATAATTCTAAAGATTAGTAATGCCATGACACCCCAAGAAATGATTCAGCTAAGTGCATTTTATTATTATTATTATATATATATATATATATATATATATATATATATATATATATATATATATATATATATATATATATATAATAATTGTAATAATCTAGGTAAAAAATATCCACAGAGTGGTAATCCAGAGAATTTTAACAGGGTTTATATATATATATATATATATATATATATATATATATATATATATATATATATATATATATATATATGTGTATATATATATATATACGTATATATATATATACGTATATATATATATATATATATGTATATATATATATACGTATATATATATATACGTATATATATATATATATATATATACGTATATATATATATATACGTATATATATATATATATATATATATATATATATATATATATATGCTAACATTGTTGAAATTAACAGAATTCGTCCGTTTAATTATAAAGCCCATTTAGTATTTCAGCAAAATTGTTGTATGTAAGCTCCGTGTGTTTCTTGTTCCATTTCCATCAAGGCTTATGAAGCGAAAACACTCCGTATTATGTAAAAATATTTGCATATATATATATATATATATATATATATATATATATGTATGTATATATATATATATATATATAACTCCATGCATATTAGCCTGAAGATTCCCCCCTCGGCGATGAAACGCGGCAGCCTCTGTGTAGCTTACTTGCCATATATATATATATATATATATATATATATATATATATAGAGAGAGAGAGAGAGAGAGAGAGAGAGAGAGTGTGTGTGTGTGTGTGTTAGAGTGAACTGAATTCTAGAAGTAAATCTGGGTATGAGAGCTCAATGTAATAAACAGCCAAGCGTAAAATAAAATAAAGTAACACGGCATTACATAACCGGTGCAATAATTTATTTCGACCCTATACCCTTCTCAAGCATCCAAGCAAGGTGATTGCTTTTTTTAAAATGAAAAAAGATAACTTTACACACACCATTTCAATATACATATAGAGAAAGCGACAACATATTTAATACATATCTTGATAGACGCGGAAATCGATATATATATATATATATATATAAGAGCATATAATACGTTTATTTCTGCTCTAGTATTTATTTTAACAGTACTCAATAAATGAGTTGTACATACATATTCTTATGACAATATAAATATGTAAACACGTGCGTTTTACATTCCCACTGAAATTAGTCAAACGTAATGTTCACTGTAACCAATTAAATTAATTCCTTTTACTGCTCCTATTTTTGATCATTCCCCTCATTTATTATCGTAAACCAATTAACGTTTTCTTCCCCCCAGTTTAAATTACTTTTAATAAAACATACTACGCCCGTATTTCGTAGTAAAATTCATTTTCAAATACCCAAACTATTCTTGAATGAGTGACATAACTCATGTAGACCCCATTTTTGTTGATCAGGTTCCAATGTTTTCAGTGAATAAAATATCAATCTGTAAATGGAGCATTTCATACATACCTATCTGATTTACCTATCTTTTTTTTTCTTTAATACATCTGCCAAATTGACTTTCTTGTAAGAAAATGCGCTCTTCCACCTCCTTAAGTGCATTCCTCAGTCTGACATTGTTTTTAATCTTAAGTGATGTTCGTATGATTCAAAGCAGATATCGATTACTCTGCCTATATACATACGATTCGATAATGATATACCTACATACGTCATATCTGACTAACGACCATTCCATATACCCATTAAAAAAACTGATGGGGAAACCTCTTTACTCAAAAGCGTACAGCCAAGTATACACATTATTTACATATACGATATGCGCACACGCCTCGGCATACCCATATTAATGCACACAGTTATTGATGTAGGTTTATACATGAGGTACAATTTAATAGATATGTAAATAAAATATTAAAACATGAACGTAACTACCATATACTCATACATATATATATCTAAGTATATATATATATATATGAAGCTATAATCACGGTGAAACACTGGTTACCGTAGGCTAGCCGACGATAAGCGACGCCGAGCCAGGCTAATACGTAATGGGGAATCAATGTGAATTGAGTAGGTAATGGATATTTAATCGGGCAGTATATGATAAAGAAAATGTAATTTGTTAATAGTCCCACGTGACTGAAATAGATAAAAATCTACAAAGTTATAAACTTAGGTCTACAACAGCACCTCGAAGAGCACTCGTGATCAATACTTGTCTGTCGCTCTATTGTCCGTACTTGATTCCATGCCGCAATAGAGAAAAGCTGCATTCTTACTTTGAACATATCTAAAATCAAGCGGACCTGTTTAACGACCAATGATGAAATACTCGTTTTAAGTCAGTTTAAACAAATCGCTCTCGTTGAGAAAAGTTCTATATTTGTTGAATTGTTAGGACTGACTTTCACTTCAGACCTGAAATGCAAGACTCACAACCAGTACATTGCTTACGTGAATGAAAATATGGATTACTTATTCTAACACTCGGGAGAAAATACCTGACACCTGCCATAATCGTCTACTATTATAATAGTCAGATACGACCTAAAATTGAGTTGTTATACCCACATCTGGTATGGTGCCGAGCAGAGCACTATTTTTTGGTTTGAGAGATTTCAGAACCTTATAATGGAAGCAATCTCTGTATTTCTCCAAACAACTATTTTTCACAAAAGAAAAGTTGTTAGTCTTCCTCGACTATATATTTATTTCTATTGTAGGTACTCTGCTGAGCTTCAATCGCTGCATTCACCTGTAAATCATTCCCAGAAAGAAGCCCATTTTTACTACCGAAACGTTAAAGAACTTTCCTCTCCTCCTATATGTACTACGACCCAAACGGACTTTTCATGAATATAGTTTTTTCCCCCAAAACTTCCTATCTGTGAAACACGTTACAATCTCAACAAATACATGAAAAGTAATAGTTAAGTAAATTAATCCGTGTGCATGCCCTTCATTGTTTTAAATCAACTCATGGTATAGTTGAATCATCATACTATCAATCTGGTAATTTACAGCGTAATAGGTGTCATGATTTCGAATCCTGCCAGCGACTTATTTTTGTTTGGATAGATTCTTTCTCTTCACACATTAACATATACATACACCGTTTTCTTACAACGCCATTTGAATATGCAAAAGATGGGGTTTCGTACGAAACCAACGTCCACACTAAAACAGTATAATTGAATTTAAAATATATTATTATAATCAAGAC
>OY744515.1:224293237-224330737 GCA_963556195.1 Sepiola atlantica | reverse complement strand
GACTTTGTGTCTTGTCTGCGATGAACAAAACACATATTTCAATCGATTGTACACAAAGTCGTCGGCGACGAAAATAGAATATCTTATATCAAGATAGTTTACTGGCTCCATTACTGCATAACATCTACACAAATGATCAACCAAGGTGCTAGAACATCGGAATCCCATTCCAAGCGAGACTATTAGAGGCACTACAAACAAGCCTAAAATCATTTATAAATGAGCTACTCATCTACTAAGAGTTAAACCACGTGCATGCATACCCTGCGAACACTCAGATCTGCAGAGAAACTAACCGACTTCTTACTCTTACGTTTTCTTGAATAAACCTTGAGTACCGTATAAACCCTGGTTACTTTTGCGTTACTGTAGACCACACAACTCATTCAATGAACGTATAAAACAACAACAAAACTAGTAAACTCTCAGAACATCATACTACGTTAACTGATCAACTATAAGTGGGGAGCTGCAGCGCACGCACTGACATGTAGCGCCTTTACTCTGTGCTATTACTATGTGGAGTGTGCATCTCTTGTTTGGGAGAGGTCTATGCATGTCAATACGTCATAAAATGTCGAGAACAACACCTGCCACTTGCTCACTGGTTACGTGAATCCGACCAACCCCTACAACCTACATTTTCTCACTAGCATTGCCCCGGCAGATGTGACGAGAATTTGCCATTCGAATAGAGATAACAAAGTGTATAAGTGGTGAACGCCATCTTCGTCATAGACGTGAATCAACGGCCAAATGAGTCAATTCAAAGAGAAGCTTCCTCAGCAATTTTAAACCCATATCAAATTCTCAGAAATGAACCGGGCTACAACTGTTGACCATGGAGCAAGAGAATGACCCCCCCCCTACTGATATATGTGAACCCATCTATTTCTGAGGCCCTCGTCCAGTGGAAAAGCTCAATCACGTGAGAACGGGAATTGAACAATCAAACTTTTGTATTGACATATTGCGCTGCAAAATCGACCCAACTATTTGCGAAGGTAGACAGGTTGAACCATACGACGCAACACTGCCTTATCTACCCTTTACTGTCAACCAGAGCTCAATAATCATGCAAAGGACTGCGTACAAAACTGGAAAAACATTGTATGACCACATGGATCAAAGACACGCTCAGAAAGTACACAATAGATAAATACCCGAAAGAAATACTATCACTCATCAAACCGTAGTATTTGTGTTCGTAAATGCGTTTACGTAACAATACATAAACTACAAAACAACAACATAAATCGCTTTCAGTTCCTATAGAAGAAACCGAATATATTACTAAATAACTTAGAAATGCCTGATATGGCATAAAATGACTTATAGTGTTGATGTGTCATAAAATGAGCAATCCCACCCTACCCAAGCAATACAGGCTGCGCTCTTTGCTTGTCTATTATACACATAACTTAATATCTTAATTATTTACTAGATATAATAAATGTCACATCCTAAAATAAAATAATTGTCCGTTATTCACCGTTCTACACAACGCCGAGTAACCTTTCTAATATATACACATATTAGAATCAACAAAGAGGCAACCGTCTTAATTTCCGTATCAGCAGAGCATCAGTAAAACAGATATCTAGATGTTCTTAGACTTGTTTGAAAAAGTTTCATACGCGATCTGCTGATAGTTTTATCTGTTTTCCATTAGAAGCGTAGACACTTTCTTATTTTCTGTGTAACCACGTTTAAATTCCAAGCCATGCGTACTTAAAAGTATGGAATATATGAAGTGTCTCATATCGTTTGTTCTAAAATAATGTTGAAAGTCATGTCTGACAGGCGAACTCAGCAATTAAATCTATCCCATAAGTGGCTTACAAATGTACCAATTCCGTTCGCAAATATCTATATCCACGTGCATATATAAACACAGTAATCATAATTGAAACTAATACTTTAAAATATAATAAAAGAAAATATACAGAAAAACACAATTACATGCGACTATTATTCTTGGTCGCGTTTAATTTGTAAAACTTGCTATAGAATGAAGAGTTCGAATTTTAATAATTCATCATATTAATTCTGTAGATACGAAATGAATCTTGAGGTGCACACTTCTCCTCTCAAATAAATGTAACATTTGATCGACGGCTCAAATCACTTTCTACAACCGAATTAGATAAACTGTCTAGAAATTTGTGATAGGGAGTAAGGTAAAAGAAAAACGGAGGCGATTCGGAGCCAGTAATAACCCTACACCGCCCTTAAAAGCTTAAGTTTCTCCAACTTTTGAAATAAAATCCCAACATTTATTAACATCTCATTAGTTGTGTAGTATGTTGCTATCGGCGGGGGAATATTATTTCTGATCAACGCAATATCGGGTTACTTGTGGAGTTTTTAATGTTGAAAAGCGGACACATACGATGAATCGAGCACATCACTGATGAATCTCCTCGACTCACTTTCACGATTAAATGTTTCAATCTATTTATGATTTTTCAATTTTGTTTTCGATAACTACTTCTTCACTACGTCACGATTGAAAAGCATTTTTTAAATTATTTACTCTTGTAAAAATAAAATGTGTTCCATAGATCTCAGTTTTTTCATCAACATTTCTAAGTACATATTAATTACGTTTTTAACAAAAACAAAGTAAGTTATAATAACCACAATATATATAAGGTTATTGACATATTTTGTTAGTTTGCGTACGAATAATTTTGAATGATATAAATGATATAAGTCGATGGCCCATAGGGCTTAAGGCACTATTCACTATTAGTGTGAATAGAAAAGCTCTCCTTTTTGTTCTTGATCGGAGACGTGATGGCTAGTGTATTGAATCACTAGAGAGTAATCATTATGAATGATTTGAAATCTACCAAAGTTCAACATGTATCCCGCCCATTTCATTAGCCCGTTGGACTGACATTTAGCACAACGGGGAAATAAGTTATAAATATTTAAGTAATTTTGTTACATTGTTGTCAACCTTCTTTGTCAGTCAATCTGTGATAAATTGGCTATTATATCTTAATCATGAGATGAAAAGCAAGCATTCTATTGTTCAATCTAGACTTCTATGAATTATCAAATACTATAATATGTAACGATATATACACCGTGTGGGTTACGTTGGGCGTACTTATTTATAGTAGTGAAGGCATTTCTTCTATTTAAGATGGAATTACTTTTTGGACATCCAAGATGACCGTAATCAATGCTGAGTTAAACGCAGCTTGGCTGATATTATTTAAGATATGTCCTTCTCATAGACTCATTGAACTCCCGATGATAAGGAATCAAGTCAACACTGGTATTTCACGAATAGTTAATGGAATGCGAGTTTAGAAGAGGTCACAATAAATAAATAGGTAGGGTTGACAGCATACTAATGACGGTACTGAGTAAATATTTAACATATTAAGAAATTACCTAATGTGAAGAATCTTACCCACATAATCGGATGATGACTAATAAGAGATAATTATAAACAAAATAGTATGCGGGAAAACACAACCAGGAATATAGAATAAGCATAATAAGACTTTTATATAGAAATAGAGATTACGTCGGTTGATATATAACGAATATAAAAACCTTACAGCCCTTAAATACTCAGTTTTACCAACATAGATTATTACACAGGAAAGTGTATGATAGAATGGGGAGGACCGGAGCTCTAAGCAGGCGGATTGCCATCAAAATTACATAGAAAATTACCGGCTGTTATCAGAGATAACGCAATGCTAAAGAACTGGCACAGTTAACACTGCGTGAGCTAAAACTGTGATGGGAAGAAGGGCAGATTACTCGGCATCTTTAGTAACGTGTTGCTTCCAGTGATCGGTACATGATAATGAACTCATAGTGAGTAAATAATAATAATAATAATAATAATAATAATAATAATAATAATAATAATAATAATAATAATAATAATAAAAAGAAGAAGAAGAAGAAGAAGAAGAAGAAGAAGAAGAAGAAGAAGAAGAAGAAGAAGAAGAAGAAGAAGAGGAATGTAAAGAAAAAATAATAATAAAAACTAAGCCCGGGTGTAACATAACGAAAGCTCTTAGTCTCAGTGATGAAAACGATTGATGGATTGTGGTTCAAAGCGATGACGCCAACGGGTAAACGGATATTAAAGTTTGTCGTCATTTCTGGAGAAAGGTAATTCTGTTTCTTTCCGGTCAGATCCTACAACGAAAACACCAGCGCAGACATACAAAGGTATTTCCCTCTCTGTCTCTCTCACTTTCTGTCTCTCTCTCGATCTGTCTATCTCTCAATCCACATCTTTCTATTGTATGTGTAGTTTGTTATTCTGTATAAATCTAATAGAAGGTGTATTCAAAAGAAACCTCATGTGTCCGTGTGAATTAATGAAACTGCGACGAAATATAGAAAGCAGAGTCGCGGTGTGTATAATCTTATAATTATACGCGCCTCAGATACGCAGCATATATATATATATATATATATATATATATATATATATATATATATATATATATAAAAATGATTCATCTAGAATAATCAGTGTGGGAAAATGATGAGCAACTTGTTTGTTTATTTCAAACAATTAATACGAAAATATATTTTCATATATAATTTCCCCCAAAAATTTAAACGCAAAATCTAAAATAAGAAGTTGATTCATAACACTAAGCTGCGATAGTGACAATGTTTTATGAGAAAAGTAAACTTTAAACATGCATACTACCTCAATGGTTAATATAAGTTAGTAAGTTAATGTGTGTGCACCAACATAGTCATTTATTCTGTTGATTTCATTGGAAGTGGCCACGTTAAAATTAGTAACATCAAAAAGTGTAAATGGCGTTATGGAAACGACTGGATTCGAACTTGGATACCAAAGTCGTCAACCCGTGTCGTTATTCACTTTCGCACAATGCCACTTATGTGTAATATACGCTGTATCACAGTCCTAATTTACTTGCCTCCTCATTAAGACAGAGATATACAAATTTAATTTTTTTATGTGGGGAAAATCCAGCTCTCCAAAAAAGGGGACTTAAGATTGGAACAAAAATACATATTGCCTTAGTTTCAAAGGATCCCTTACCGAGGACAAAACAGTGGAGGTGTAGTATCAGAGCATATACGATCATTTGATCTAAGCCAACAGCCAAGGATTACAAGCTGTATCACAGTTTGTAGTTTAAGTTAAGCCAAATGTGTTTCGTCACGTTTCTTAGAAATCTCTTTAACGTAAATGTTAATTATCGATAAAGGTTATTTATTTAGGGGTAAGCTGTAATCTATAATTATTCTTATTGTTATAAAATGTTTCCTATTTAAAGCGAGCAATTTTATAATTTCCAAAAGAACATGGAAACATTTTTCTATAGTAGATGCGATAACATTTAAACAGATGTATTTTTTTTTTTTTATCCGCATAGCGTGTTGCGCAAAATTATTCATATGAATTCTATAGCATTCGCTTCGATCCAGCGATTCTAAAAAGAGTCGTTTTACCAACGTTCAAGCATCACAATAAGTTAACGCTAAAAACGATCAAACAAACAATTAAAAACGTTTCCTCGGAAGGATCACGAACAAACGTTTCTTCTTTTTATGTATATTTATGTTATCGCTTTTCTTTCTCTTTGAGTTTAAATAAAGGCTTTGAAATGTCAACGGATACAGAATAATAGGAGATTGCATTTAAGTTCGTCATCCGGCTCAAGGCAAATGAGACTTTATTACGTCCTTCCCTTCTTCTCAGGACTGGAGTGGCTTCGCACAACAATTTCTGACATGACCTCACGCGTAAAACCATACAATTGAATCTAATTTTCTTCCGCTTACACCGTGATTTGTAAATGATGACAAAATCCTTACACTTACGGGCATTACAACAGCCGGTAATAATATTAACTAGTCTTTTACAGTTTCGGGAGACAATGGCGACCAAGTGAAACGGTGCATGCGCAGTTTAAACTGAATAGTTTCCACTAAATATTTAGTTTTTAGACGACTCTAATATTTTATATAATGCTACGGCACGAGTGATGAATTGATTCCTTTCTCAAGAATAGTACCAAAACTGATATTATATTCATTTAAATTGAGTTCAAGGACCACTTGGAAACACTAGTTTTTTAACTACTACTACTACTACTACTACTACTACTACTACCACTACTACTACTACTACTACTACTACTACTACTACTACTACTAATAATAATAATAATAATAATAATAATAATAATAACACAGAACAATGCGATTAGGACAAACTTTATTAAAGCAAAGATAGATAAAACCCAGGAAAACAGCAAATGCAGATTGTGTGGACAAAGAGACGAAACGATAAATCATATAATAAGTGAATACAGCAAGCTAGCACAAAGGGAATACAAGAACAGACATGACAGCATGGGGAAAGAAGTACACCGGGAAATGTGCAAACAACTGAATTTCGAATATGCAAGAAAACGGTACAAACACAAACCAGAAACTGTACTAGAAAACGAAAAACACAAAATCATATGGGATATGAATGTACAAACAGACAAACCCATAACAGCAAGGAGACCGGATATGATAATAATCAACAAGAAAGAAAAATCCTGCAAAATCGTGGACTTTGCCGTTCCAGCAGACAACAGAGTGAAGATCAAAGAGACGGAAAAGAGAAGCAAATATACTGAACTTGCCAGAGAATTGAAAGGAATATGGAACATGAAGAAAGTCAGTATAACACCAATAATCATAGGAGCACTAGGAACAGTCCCCAAAAACATGGAGAAAAGACTAGGAGAAATAGGAATCAAAGGGATAACTGAGACCATACAAAGGACAGTAATGATCAAAACAGCTACAATACTGAGAAATGTCCTCGAATGCGGAAACCAACCCACATAAGCAACGAATGGAGAACAAACACATGGAAGAACAAAACAACAGAACCGGGGAAAATACAACCGCACGAGAGAGGCGCAAGCATAGGCTGACGCCACGAAAATTATGGACAGAGGGTCGAGGAGGGAAAGCGCAAAACCAGACCTCCACTGGAAGAGCGCGGACAGCTCTGGGACCTTGGGAAGGCTTGTTACCACTCGGGCCCCAGAGGGGACCAATGGCCCTTATCAGCGGGAAATCGTTGGTAGGTGGCTGTTGCGATTACCGCAAGGTCATCAGCGGTGATGAACGAAAAGAGGTGGAGCCTACTGGAGGCCTGAGGAGACTTGTTGTCACTCAGACTCCAGGGAATACCACAGGTCGTCGGCAGTGGGTGACCACTGACGATGACCAGTGTGATAACTCCTAGTGAGTAAATAATACTACTAATAATAATAATATTAGGATACCCTATACAAAGCCCGGCAATAAAAAAAACAACAAAACAATTAAGAAAAATATTTGAATGCCGAAACAAACTCAAATAATCAGATAACGCTAAAACAGCTAAAAACGTGGAAAGTGGTTCACATTTTAGCTATGTTTATTTGTGTTTCTAGCTTCTTTTTGTTTTATGCCAGTAATTTCGGAAAATTCATATATATGCAACGTTTTATTTTGTCCTTTTTTTCTGTAACTCTAAATCCTTATTAGATCACCTACATTTGTAATTGTCTATTACAAACAGTAATGGAGATAGAGGGTCTCCTTGGAAAATGCTTATCTCCATCCGTATCGAAGGCATTACCCTTCAGCTGTCTCTTTCAGCTTCAATTTCCCTTTATTTCTCTTTGGCAATTGTACATTATTATTATTATAAGTATTATTATTATTATTATCATTATTATTATTATTATTATTATTATTATTATTATTATTATTATTATTATTATTATTATTGTTGTTGTTGTTGTTCTTGTTTTTGGTGTTGTTATCATTATAATAATTAGTATTGTTATTATTATTGTTATAATTATAACTGTTATTATTATCTATATAATAATATAAGGCATCTTTTTGTTAGTACCTAAGTTACCACCTTTTAACTCACACGGGTTTTAATGAGATCGTCCGGTTTCCAAAATCGAAATGCAACGTAATTGACAATTTACCGTTGTGTTTTTAAGGTAAATATATTGACTTTACTTATTTTAAAACAAAATTAGTTCAAAAATCGACGATCTAGGTGTACGGTGTTCGAATACAATCGGTTACATTATATCATGTTCACTTAATGGTATTAGCCATCGTCACAAGATCGCCCCGTAAATATGACAAAAAGCATCGGGGCGTGTGGGCCGAATAGGGAGGGGGAGATATGTCAACAATAAAATCATGGCGACGAAAAAGATCGTATCATGCTGATACATACGTATTACATTTTATGCACACAGATAAAAAAAAACACCGAATTTTCTACGTGGTCTAGCTAGAAAAAATAATAATAATAATAATAATAATAATAATAATAATAATAATAATAATAATAATAATAATATTATTATTATTATTATTATTATTATTTATATTATTATTATATTCATATTATTATTGTATTTTTTATTATTATTATTATTATTGTTATTATTATATTTTTATTATTATTATATTTTTATTATTATCATTTATATTATTATTATATTTATTATTATAATAATTATTATTACATATATTATTATTATATTTATTATTATTAATAATAATAAATATAATATTTATTATTATAATTATCATTATTTGTAGTATATGTATTATTATTATGATATCTATTATTAGAATTATTATTCATGTCATTATTAACGATGATCAGTATTTGTTTAGGAAATAATAATTTCAATAAGTGTGAAAATCATTTAGTTATTTTTTCATCCAAATCTTATTGCAATGGAGTAATGTTGGCTGTTAATAATCCGAACTATGTCACATTTCTAAGATAGATGTGCCATATAATTTTCTTTAAATTTGGTCCTATTCTGATATTTTCAGAATCATTGTCATTCTTTAGAATGTATGCTGCACTTGTAATGCCTGGTCTTACATTGAATTATTCAATTGTTTAACGCAACATGCCCACGTTTCTATTTGGCCACTCTCCAAACTCGTTCTTTACCAACGATGTGTTTTAACAATCATTTTGAAGTCCCGGGTTATTCTTACTTCAGGTTTTCAGGGATCAGACAATGCCATCAGTTTTATAAGACTTTGATACGCCACTTTCGAGGATCTATGTCTTCTATGTAAAACTAATTGCATTCTTATCGTCACTGATAATGAGATCATTAACTCCACTTTTCACAGTGAGAGTCCAATAATTCCTGCGGGTCTCATTATTTTTGGCGATTTGCAGGGTCTGCTTCATTGATATCTAATTCCAGTGCAATGTCAGTAATTTCGTCAATTACCGCAGTTAATTGTTAGATAAACGAGTGTGAAAATTTCAAAGTATTCGGACGGGAATTACATGGTTTCACGCGCAAGTGTTATATGTACATCATTTAAACTATTCGAACTATTCAGCCAGTTTCCATACCAGTTCATTTACGAAACTTAGGGCGTGTCCTGAACTAGTA
This sequence comes from Sepiola atlantica, assembly GCA_963556195.1. Classification (NCBI taxonomy): domain Eukaryota; kingdom Metazoa; phylum Mollusca; class Cephalopoda; order Sepiida; family Sepiolidae; genus Sepiola; species Sepiola atlantica. Next base: position 224,321,261 of record OY744515.1, on the reverse strand, counting down.
ACATCTTCTTAGTCGGAATAATAGTAATCCGGCCTAATCTACTCATTTGGGATGAAATTGGGTTATTTGCTGTCGCCTGATGCACTCTGACTAGAGTATGCCGACAAATCAATTATTACTTATTACTCAGGAGATAACTGTTTTCTTCTCATTAAACTTAACTTTATGTCTAACGTTACTGTCCTGGAAAGGGGATGAAGAGTAATACCCTAAGCGTGGCCATTGTACTTTCCGGTTTTCTTCATGTGTCTTTATCGTACTCGGTCACCTATAAAAAATGTTGCACTAGTCATAAAATCCACTAATGGTAGAGTATAATCAATAAGTGTCCGTGACATATATTAATATAATTATTATTATGTAGTATATTCGATATGGCTAGTAAGGTAACAGGCTTGTCCGATAAGACACAATGATTCACAACGGTTATCAAAAGTATGTCTTGTAAGTGAATTCGTTTCGGTGTCATTAGATCATTCTCGATTTACATTCCATCTATTTTATTAAAATAGGTTCTTTTATCTAATTCACATTTGTTATGTCGGGGTTTCATATCCTCCAGTTAAAGCTCTAAGTAGAATCCACATCATATAATAATCAACTAACGTTTGTAAACACTTTTTATGGAAATCGCTTCAGACAAAGCATAAGGCCACTTGATATAAAGATATAACAAATACTACTTCAAAGTCAAAACTAGCCAACGATAAATGTTAGATCGATAGATTCCGACCAATACAACAGCAATGATTGCCCCTTTCGTCAGAGACATCGCTCCTGGAATGTAAGGACTAAAAGACAAAATGAGGGAAGCGAGAGTTGCGAGGCTGCCAAAAGTAAACACAAAATCCACTTTTTATTCTCCTGGTCACTCGGCATGGATCCTCTTAAACCATCTAGATTGATTATTTGTTGTATATACATCTGATGTCTCTTGTATTTTATTTACCTTTACTCATATTGTAAGTGTCTCCCTTTACTCATATTTAAACGTATATGCGTATATTATAATTAATTAGTTATTATTATTATTATTATTATTATTATTATTATTATTATTATTATTGTTGTTGTTGTTATGAGTTCTAGTTATCAGGTAATCTTACCGTAATTTCTAATTCGTTGTGTTTATAACAGACACGTGTTGTAATGTAAATAACACCTAGTTACAGAAATAGTTTTTGTTTATTTCTCGTTTGTTTGTTTATGTTTTACGGCATATCGGCCTGTCGTATTATGTAACGCCTAAAACAACACGTATTGTGTAAGATTCATCTAACAAGCGATTTTGGAAGTAATCAACAACTCATATAGATGTCCTTTGTCATTAATATTTTAAGATATCTGATGTTTTTTTTTCGGAATTGCTTCGCTAAAGGAAGCAGTTAACATCTAAACATTCATAACTGTATTTATCAAGTTATGTAAGAGCTTTTGAGTTTTGTTCACACCAGGGTATATCTTGTGGGTGAATTTATTAATTTAGAAGTCCTTAACTAGTTTTATACTATGTGAACTAATTCCGAAAACAATTCATAGTACCTCACGTCATCTGTTAAGTAAAACTTCGTGATAGAAACAGCTGATAGCAGATTTTGAATGTGATGTTTAGACGTTAGTTCTTTTGTTTTTGTTAGTATAAGAATTAAAGATATTTAGGTGGCAACCTTAAGAAGGAAAACAAAAAACACGTTTCTTTTATAGTCACGTTGTATGCTAGAACCGCTCTTCTTATTTTTCTTAAGATGTGCCAGAGGGGGGGGGAGGAGAAAAGGCGAGTTCCGTTCTACTCGATTAATAATCCGCGACAGAGGAGTTTTTTGTAACAAGCACCTACCTGCCGTGCTAGTTTTCTGAAACTCACAACTTATTGACAACAATCGCAACAGTTTGCAAGGTAGACCCGGCTCCCCAAATGAGGGTACTTTGGATTGGAACAAATAAATGCGTCAAAATAAAACAGATGTATCTTTCATTGATTAAGGACAGAACATATGAAGTGTAGTAGCAGAACAGATACTACACTTAGCTCTTAGTCAAGAGATCAAGACACGGTAGTTAATCAATTATCATAATTTTATGATAATATGCATTTTCATATTAAATACTATGAACATGCTTTTAACCTGACCTATAAAACACGTTATTGTGCAGGTTTATTAATCTTAGGTAAGGAGATTCGTTGGTTTAGTTCACTGACAACCTGGGTTTGCTAAGTTTTAATCCAGCCGATTCCATTATACTATTTTTACTTAGGGATGTTGGTAACTATTAGCTGGCCTCTTCTGCAAGAATGCCGACAACAGAATCAAACCGGTCAACATAGTTGTACCATTTTGATTCATATGAGTTTACTTTTTAACAAATCTTAGTCCAGCTTAAACTCTACCATTTCAACATTTTTTTTACATGTCTTCCTCAGTAGAGTGAACTTAACTATTGAATTGAATATATCACAACATGTTTCATCTATGTGTTTGCTGATTAACATATACTCACCACATATTAGCTTGTAAAGAGGAATACCTTAGTTTGGGGCATGCATCACCGATAAATGAGGATGGGTTTTAGTAAATAATGGCAACACTATCTCCAATATTCTGTTGCATAACCCCTTAATAATTCATACCTTCGTTTCTTCTCGGTTTTCTCTGTCGTCTAGTGGCTGAGTACTTTCATGGCCTCTTCACTGTAGTGGCCATCTCCGTGAGTTGTCTGTAACACAATACCTTTCTCACCCGCTTCATAAGACAACAATCTTTTCATTTTAATGACTTTTTATTCGGCGTCAGTTTCTATTGCCGGTGGAGATGTTTTGCTATCGTTGAGAGAGAGAGAGAGAGAGAGAGAGAGAGAGGGATTTACGAATATCGTGATTAATTCTTAACTAGCTTATTTTCTAATCAGTCCTTTGTTATTTGAGGAGACAGGGGGGGGGGGAGAAGGACATCTTGTACGCCAGTATTCTTTCTTAGGGAAAACATTTCCCGTTCTGACTTGGCTACATCGTAATTCCTTCGTCCGACTTCTGCGCCTCCTAAGTCCGAACTAGTTTAAAAACTCCAATTTTCTCACATATCAAAACTGTGACGTAATATCATGTGATCACCACACAGGTGCAGGATGGCTTTTTGAACTAGGGTCATCTATTGTCTCGTCACTTGTCACGTTTCGATTCCCGGAAACAGCATCGCACTCTATGCACTCGGCGGCAGCACTAAATTGCACAAGCCAAACCGACGACCCCACACCCGTTCTCCACCACATACGTCCATTATCATATAACATTCTCATGAAGGTTTCAATAATCGCACAAGTTACGTCCATCATTATATAACATTCTCATACAGGTTTTTATAATCCCACAAGTTACGTCCATCATTATATTACACTGCAAAGAAACACACACAGGCATATTTTACACATGATCAATTATTTAATCAGCACTTAAGTAATGTGAAATCGTTATTAATATGATGATGATGATGTTGAAATATTATGAAAAACTATACTACTGTAACACGACAATGGAAATATGAAGTGTAATTTAGAGGATTAAGAATTTTATAGAGTTTGAATTTGTCGCAAATCCTCGTCCTCTCGACCTATACATTTTTTAGTAAGAGACGAATACCTATTGGTTTTCGGTAGGTTTCATATTAGTTTTATTAAACACTAGCAGAAAGCCCCAACGTGGTTAGGGGTTTAATCAGGATCTCTAATATGTACTTGTTCACTATATCGCAATATAACTTTCTTTTTCGATACAACCTCCTCCTCCAGTGTTTTTTCCTAATATAGTCAGAGAAAGCTGAACTCCTGAAACACTCAAAAACATATAATGATATTAACAACGCCGCGTGCACAACGATGGGTCGATAACAACGTACCGATTCTGCGAAGAACAGTGTTAAGATAAGGCCGGATATTTTTTAAAAGAAAATTGTACGGAAAGGAAAATAAAAATTTAGTAAGCCTCCAGAGCACTGTTAAAAGCCTTCTGATTCTTTCTGGTAGTGTTTCCAACTATACATATAACACAAAGTTTCCCATCAATGCTGGTAAGCTATTTAGCGATCAGCGTATAGAAAATAAATAGATTGGATTTTCCGGTAAATATAGATACCAGGTGGTGAACTTTGATTTAGAAAAGGTTACGAATAGCGACGAAAAATTAAACTCATGTCAATGCCACAAAATAATTTATAAACCAATATTCACGAACTGTTTATAGCGGCAATAAAAGAGCTTGTCATTTCAAACAATTCTTTTCATTTTCGTTCGTGGCAACTGAATGACTGTGACATAAAACACATACACACATACATAAATACGTCTCTCTCTCTCTGTCTCTCTCTCGCTCTCTGTCTCTAATATATATATATATATATATATTATAAATATATATATATATATATATAAAGATATATATCTGTATATATATATATGTATAATTATATTAACTAGAAATATTTTTTATACATATAAGCTAAACCCAGACGCAGCACCACACGCGCACTATTCTGCACACATACACAAACACACACACACACACACATATATATATATACATATATATATATATATATATATATATATATATATATATATATATATATATATATATATATATATATATATATATGTATTATAATCAGCATCATGGTTTTGATAATTCCTGGAAGAGGAACCCCTCCCTGGTTTCCGACCAACTTATTGGTGATTGTCATTCAGGGATTTTGCCATGTGTAAAATTGTACGCATATATATATATATATATATATATATATATATATATATATATGTATATATCTTTGAATATGTATATATATATGAATATGTATATATATATATATGAATATGTATATATATATATATATGAATATGTATATATATATATATATATATATATATATAAATATGTATATATATATATGAATATGTATATATATATATATATATATGAATATGTATATATATATATGAATATGTATATATATATATATATATATATATATATAGAGAGAGAGAGAGAGAGAGAGAGAGAGAGAAAGAGAGAGAGAGAGAGTGAGGGTAGTGCAGTATTAGTGCAGTTCCAACGAGAGAAAAGTATGTATGTAAAGGTGTTACGCTACTAACATTTGTAAACAGTTTTTAAAAAAATGTATATATTATTTTGCTATGTTATCATTTTATGATCTTATATACGCGTTTCAAGCGGTAGTCCACTCTCATCAGATATGTAAACCCATGATGATGAAAGCTGACCACAGCTTGATACGCGTTATATAAAATAGTGAAATGATAAAATAGCAAAATAATAAATAAATGCTGGAAAAAACGTTTCACAAATGTTGGTAGCCTTACTCCTTCACACACACACATACACACACATCCATATGTATATATATACATATATATATATATATATATATATATATATCTATATATATACTGAATTAAATATTTCAATTTAAAGTCTTTATATATATATATAGATATATATTCTTTTAATTGATACTGTACATTAGTAATACTAATAAATATATGATCCCTCCGGTCGCATATCTTTCCTATTTTTTTTTTTTAATTTATCAGTAAACTGTTATTTTTTACACCTACTACCATCAATGACTACGACCACGTGACACAATTTTTTGTACTAATACTGTAATATTTACACCAACTATCAACTATATAACTATTCGTACGATTATTATACATAAACAAAACCTACTAGCAAAATAACCGACTATTCGTACTGCTATAATAACATCAACAACAACTACTACCAGCAATGTGTTGACTATTCGTACTGATATTACTAGTACCACCATCGCAACGATTACTATTTCTACTACTACTTTATTCAATGTGTGGTTTAACACCTAATTTCGAGTAAAATTAAAAAAACAACCGTAAAACGTTTTAATAAAATATGTAGCTCAAGTATATAGATTAAAAAAAGCAATATCTTTAGTTAATTCCTTTCATACTTTTTGTAAAGATTATTATAATCGAGGAAAATATTTTAAATAAATTTGGAAATTTGAAAACAGCAATCATAAGTTTATATTTGCCAATATTAATTCATAAGAAGCTTTAAAACAAATTAATTATGTAAATTTGAAAGACACGAGATTTTTGGGGAAGCTTTGGAATATGTATACATGGTAGCTGATAAGGATATATAAAGAGATGACCATCGAAACTAATGATATAGTTTCTGCTTCAAACACACAAACGGCCAGACACATACATTTCATTATTAATAGATATGTAAATGTATAACCCAAATTGCAATACAATAATATATAACATCTTACGAATAATTAAGCCGTCTGGATTTTGTTTCTACAATACGAGATTATCGGATTGTAAATTAAGAGTCTTCAATTACTTGTAAAAGTCTATACATTTTTGTATTGCAATTGATGCTATAAAATTAAAATATTACTAATGTACTGTGTTAATTGAAATAATATCTCTTTCTTTCTGTATAGTATTTATTTGTCTCTGTCGTTATATATTCATATCTATGTATGTATATATAAATTGATAACATTCAAATATGTTCATTAAATGAACATAAAACTAATATTTTCAAATGTGCTCAATACTTAGTAAAGCGTTTATAAAATTGCATGAACAATGTTACAGTCTTACGTCAATCAACCAACGTGTCTATGCTACATCATCTGTCAAAGACTAAAAAAAATACAAATAAAAAGTGACAATTGAGAACATGGTAATTTCCCAATGCTACATTCTCAAATTTTCAATGTTTATTTTAATTCTAATTTTTATTCAGTCTTTGGAAAGATGGTGTAACATTGAAACGTTGGTTGATTGACGTAAAACAGTAATATTGCTTATGTTATTTTATATCTATCGATCTATATATCAATCAACACATATATACACATATACATATATATATATATATATATATAAATATATATATATATATATATATATATATATTGTTTGCATCGCTTTTTTAGAGATATTTGTACTACTATTACATTCGCTCACCTTGAATATAACAGTTATATTCCCTGCATATACAATTCACACTCACATTTAAGGTAGCATACATATACATTTATATATATATATATATATATATATATATATATATATACACACACACATATATATATATATATATATATATATATATATACACAGATATATATTTTTTGTTATTATTTCTTTATAGATATAATAGTTATCCATTGGCACGTGTCTTGCCGTAACCACGGCTCATCAGCTTGTCAGACTATGACAGGTATTGGCCGATATATATATATATATATATATATATATATATATATATATATATGTATATTTATATATATATATATACAAATATATAGATATGCAAATATATACATATATATATATATATATATATATATATATATATATATATATATATATATTATCTATGAATTCGTGTGCACTAAACAACCGTCGCTCAAAATGTGTTGTCATCAGATGATGATTGAAAGAATGGATATTCGCCATAAACTATTGAAGATTAATTCCGATGTATATTTGTGTTGATATTGAAAAAGGGATAAGTTGTGTGCCAATATTCTAATTTATTTGTCAGCTGAAGTAGTCGGGTAGGTATTATCTTATTCTCATAACCTTTCCAGTAAGCATCAAGGAACTGATAGACTTTCACATACATTCATTTTGTTAAGATCATCGACGAAAGCTCCAACTTCATTATACATTTGACATAAAGTATAGCTCTGCAACAATTGAAATCAGAAAACGAAACCCTACGTTTGATCTGGAAATAAGTATCACACATGCAACAACCGTTTCCAGACCTATATAGAAATATAAAACATAATTATACCGTTATGCAATAAATGTTGATAACACTTTGTTCATATATATATATATATATATATATATATATAGAGAGAGAGAGAGAGAGAGAGAGAGAGATCTTCAATAAATAGGGTATTACTGTCTATAGATAATCACTAAAGTCCCCAATAGTGTCAATAAAAGTATGACATGTACGAAATAATGGAATGAGGCTATGAAAGAAACAAGGAATTGTTGTGATTTTATGCCTCTTCGTATTGAATATATATATATATATATATATATATATATATATATATATATATATATACATGCATACGTATATTTTGTTGACAAAAAAGTTCGTTCCGTTTTCTTAAGACGATATTAAGGCTATTAAGTTTCCACGCTCTATTTAGATATCTTGATAATGTCTGCGAGTTGTCTGGTTGCATAACGGCAATTTTGCTAAACTTGGTTATTGTCGATTATCTTTGACAGGCCAGATCGACGAGAATTTTTCTACTGAAAAATGTCCTTGTAGGAATCGAAATGATGTTTCTTAAACACAAAGGATCGGCCCATCGTTGTGAAATTACTGTGCGTAGGGTGGATTCTGTAGTGAAGTGGTTCATGGCGTGGACTTACGGCATGGTTGTGCTAAGTTCGAATCCAGTCAGTATGATAGAACTACTTTCACTTATCGATGCTGGAAACTTAAAGTGTTTCCTCCTGGAAGCTTCTGAAATAATCATATAAACCAATGCAAACACGGGAATAAAATGACGTGCACTGCTGATTCGAAAAGCTTACTTTACTTTTACTATGAATTTATACATATAAATAATAAATTCGCATGAATCAGCATGATATAACTGGCACAACTTAAGTAGGTTCTGTCCGTTCCAGTCGGCAAACGTCCTTGGCAATATGTTTGGTCGTTGACTTGTTACTGTCGAGTATTGATTTACTCCTCTCCAGGAGTTAAGCACAAGGCCAGTTTTTATATTACTCCCACAAGTAAGATGTGACCCAAGGTCGGGTCGGGAAAGTGGGGTTTAAAAATTGCCTGGGCAGCCCCGTCGGCATTCCCCGGTAGGGGCGCCTCAGGCAGTAAGCTATAAACTTACTCCTCCACAAAGAGGGGAGGCGAAGCCTGAGAGGGTGGACCTCCTAGAACTGCACAGGACAGACCCATAGACCGGCGTAAATCAAGCCCCGAAGGCCAAGACAATACCAGTCTATGGGGTGCAGTATCCATCGGAACAGATACTACACTTTGATCTTAGCCAAAAGGCCAAGCAGTCGAGAATCTCAATCTCGAAGGTTTTACTTGCACTTTGATATAGAGGTAGGTTATTGATAATCGCCTGAGACACTACTACAGGGGAATGCTGACGTGACTGCTGGTTTGTTTTGTAGGCCAGAATGCACTTCACGTAGTGCACTGACTTTTCCAAACCCTACCTGAACTTGTGTCTAACCTTTTGCAAAGGAATTAAATAGACATACATATAAAAACATTTACACACACTTCCTCTTTTTATATGGATCGGCATGCACATAAGATGTCCTAAACATTTACATTATGCATTATACATCAGTTAGTTTACACGTCATATCATCTAAAATATTAGTATGATTATATTCGAAGTACAGACTACTTCTTTAATGTTTATCAAATATAAGAGGGCAAACTGTCGACTAAGGCAGGTGACGCACTCTTTAGTATTTGTAGGCAAACACCTAGAGATGGTGTCACGGTAATTATCCTGGTCCCCATAATCCCACTGGGATGTCATCAGGAAAGACATCCGGCCTATGGACATCTTTCATCAACTAAGAAAATCGATCGCATTTCATGCTGTGTAGATAAGACTTTGCCAGAGATAAGTTAGTTTGGAAATAAATTTCTAAAACGTTCAGCACATTCCAGCATGTAAAACGGACGTGAAATCGATGATGATGATGATGATGATGATGATGATGATGATGATGATGATGATGATGATGATGACGACGATGACGACGACGATGATGATGATGATGATGATGATGATGATGATGATGATGATGATGATGATGATAACTATGACGCCGACGACGACGACAACGAATATGATAATGATGCTGCTGCTGCTAATGATGGGCAATCTAATTTATAAAAGATGTTCGGAATGTGCAATGGTCTTACTCATTCTATTAAAATCCTAAACGGTCATGAATTAAATAGACATTTGTGTTATATTTGGATTGCAATAACAACTGCGATTACTTATACTGATAAACATTACAATGTATGTATCTTGCAAGTACATAATAACTTCTACAAATTGATGGAACGCGTCAAGTCTGTTACCACTAATATTTAGCCATTACTTTATAAAACGTTTGCTAGATATTATTCATTAATTTCATGTGAGGTTGTCTCTAATTACTTGCAGATATATGAATGTGTTAAAGAATTGAAATGTCGAAATTATCAAATTATAAATTAATAGCTATAAAATTATGAAAATCTAATGTACTAAGTAAGCTAAATGATAGAAAGTATAAAAAGCTTCATCCGGAATTCATAATTATTGTATCGCTATACGTATCCTCCTTTCCTTGTATTTCTTTCTGCCCCTCTCCAGCTACATATTAAATTGTATTAATAGTGTAATGACATTACCTTTATGTTTATCATTGACTATTCAAATCGTGTTATTCTTTCCCTGGTCTTGTATCTCAACTGCTTATAAATAGAGAGAAAGAGAGTGAGAGAAACGGAAGCAAGAGTGATACCCACAATGTAAGGTAATTCGGGGTCTCAAACAACATATAGTGAAGGAGAGGCGATATTGATGGTTACACTTAAGTATGAGGCTGAGTTAATTATAAATTGAAGTTAATTAGAAAATTCAAACTGTGAATTATACAAACATAACGCACTTCCAAAAATGAGGAATATTATAAAATGCATTTTATGTTATTCGAATACATGGTAGAAAACATTAGGGAAACAAATGTTGATTAACTTAGCTGTAGTATAATAATGGATTAAGTATTTTTTAAATATGCTTTGTTTAATAAATGTTGAAATTGTATTGCATTTATCTTTTTGCATCGTATTTTATCAATATTTCAACGGGTAATACGTATGGTTATATTCATTATTGTTTATATTGGACTATCCAACCCTTTTCTAATTTATTTACTTTAGACGCGTTGAATGTCAGTAAACAGAGAGGGAGGGAGAGCGAGAGAGAGCGAGAGAGAGAGAGAGAGAGTTACGTAGTCAAGTTGATAGACACACTAAGAAGTAAAATTGGGTGTAAACAAACATACCAATACAGAGGGGAAAAGCTTAATAAGAGATGAATCATTTTCTGAGTCAAATGGAAATAAATATTGTTTAAATAAATATATTATAAATAGGTTTAGCAATTCTTAAGAAAAACATATTTCTTAATTAATATGTAAATTGGATTGCACACTGGTTTTTCATTGTGGTTTTACCAGGATTCTTACGGTAGAATACATGACTAAATAAAAATAAATTAACACTCAAAAGACACTGGCTTACTATTATTAGCTGGAACCTCTTTAACACTAGGATACTGAAGATCTAGAGCAATATTGCCTGGGGGTATTCTCTTTTACTTTTAGAATGTCAAATCTTTACTAGCTAAATAACTGATAATGGCTTCAAGACATATTCAGACATTGGTGGAATTGTTAAGCATAGTATTTGTCTTGACCATATGTTTTAGTGTATAAATGTGAACGTGTTTCTGATTTATTGAAAGTAAGCTTTACCGAGACCATTGTTCATTGTGTCTTGTTTAATTTCTCACTTGTGTGCGCTTGGGCAACTGCCAGATTTTACGTATATAACCTTACCAACTTGCAGACTTTATTGATCTGTGGTCATTCTCTTGGATTCATGTGAATGGCGCCATACACATATACATATTGGCACTTATTCATACACATTAAATTGGTCGAACAAAATAGATGATATAGCAAACAGACGTACATATAACATAAATATATTGATGGATTTTAACACACGCGTCCCGTCTGCTATTGCTAATGGTCTTCAGTAAAGACATATGTGCAATATGAAGGGCGTTGGCTTAATTTCCTCTCAAAGACTGTAATTCCCTCATAAGTCATAGTGGATTTGATCAATGACGATTAAGACAATCCTATAAATGATTTTATTTTATTACTTCGTAGTCAACACGCCACCGCATCGATTCTTTACTACGTGTTGTTGTGGGTCATTGTTGCGCAGTCCTAGAGAATTCGGATCATGTACATCAAGACAGCGTTTACAAAAATGAGGAAATAAATATTAATTCCCTAGTAAATTAAACATAATATTTGTCGGCTTTCAAGTTTAAATGATTTAACACTTCGCTAAATTTTACATAATGGATACGCAATGTATTAACCTTCGAAAACTGGATAACGTATATCCAGTCTGTTGCTAATGTAGCTGAAAAGGTAGTTTTATTATTATAACGCTTTAGATAATATCCGACTACAGATGCAATAATCTCTATATATAATGGTCAAATACGTTCTAAGATGTAGTAGTGATGCCTTATCTGGAAAGGCGCCGCTCGAAGCACTCTCTGTTGCCTAAACGAAATCTACTGGAAGAAGACATCTGTTACTTACAACATACAGGAGTTGTTGCATGTCTCTGTTAAATGTATCGTTATTTTCAGAGAAGGTGCTAACCTGAGATCTCACCTTAGTTTCCTCCTCGTAAGACATTCACAATGATAAATCTGCGTAGGTGCCACTTAGATCAAACTTTAGTGGCTTGACGCATAATAAAATTAACCTCGAAATCAAGAGGAGGATGATCTCTTCTCTTATCTTCTCTACGATTCCTTCCCCCAAGAAAACCCATGTTGCTATTTTTTGTATCCTATCTTTATGAGAGTCGATCGACTGATCTGTAATATCTGGTCGCTCTTGGCAAGACATCCATAACACAGAAAACATGTTTCTTCTTGTTCCTAGCGTCCTGTGAACTTCTTCCCTGCAGATTACAATATGGTTGCCTTGAAATCGAATGTCGACAAATACTGTTCACAAGCCTTTCCATAATAAGCATACTTAGTTGATTCTATTGTTCAATTATAGTACTTCCATAGAGGTGTTCATCTTCGCGTGACAATCATTCCACCTCAGTAACCCGTATCTTAGGGTGGCTCTTGGCCGTGACAAGTAAAATAAAATACTATTTAGCCTAACTTACAATTAACATAAAAAAGAAAACCACTATTCTACAAACAATTAATATGAACACAACTTTTATAGAAACATAAAACTTATTATTTGCTATCAGATACATAGTCGATGCATTAAATATTTTAACGACTATTTTAGTTATGTTATATTTTGTTTATATGAAAATATTTTTAGCTTTCAATCTTAATATTGCATCCATTAACCATTTATTTATTGATTCGCCGACAAAGGGAAACTTAAACAAATGCTAATGTAATTTTTAAAATTACAGTACTACTTTTAATGAATGTTGGTATTAATTTATTTTCTAATAAATTTCTATTCATGTCCCGATTTTCTATAAATATTATTTCTGTAGAGTTTGTGCAGAACTCTTGTTGGTTTTTGTTGTTAATTTATACACAAAGTCTTTACTACTATGTTACATTGTTACTCATCTAATGTCATTAACAAAACATATGCATGTTAGTAGTTTGGCTAGAAACAAAGTGTAGTATCTGTTCTGATTCTAAACTCGGTCAGTGAAGTAGTAGTCGTTCCAGACTAAAGCAGCTTTTCTTTTTGTTCTAATTCAGAGTGCCCTTTCGGGGGAGCTCTATTTTCCCACATCAAAAAACGACTTCATGTCTTACTCTGCGCGCGGGGGGAAGCAAGTAAATATGAAACAACTAATATTTATCAAGAAACAAATTTTCATTAGTGTGGATTTTAATCACCAGCAAAAGAAAAACAAGTACATTACGTATAAGGTATGCTTTGTCATTTCCAACCTTCCACTTATATGAGAGAATTTGTCGGATGGGTATATTGTATATTCGTCCAAGCATTTTTGAAAACACTGTCTTAGTAGGCAAGTCCCGCTTTTAAAATAAGGTCTACCAGAATTCTTTACAGAAAATGAAATTGAACCCGGATGGTTTCAAATTAATTGCTTTGTAATCAGTTTCTGTTTTCACCTATTAAAATATTACATTTTTTTTAATTAAAAAAATACTGACGGGTAATCATTAGTCAAGGCACCTCTAGGATAAGAATTAAATGGCTTGTAAGTTATGATCGTCTTCACATGATGATTATAAAAATGGCGAGAAGGGCGGCATATTACTTAAAGGAACATTGTTCATTGGGACGGCTAAAGTGTTTATTCACATTAGACTTTAAGACGGCCATGATGTAGTCGGCTGTGAAGTATATTATGTATATTTTATATATTCACAAACGGGACCCGTTTTCCTACGTTTCCCGTGAAAAATGGTAAAGCAAGAGCTTTAAACCCTGAACCAGATAATACTATTTTTATTCGAAGTCTTTAATTCCTATAAGTCTCAATTTTGAAGTTATCAGTAAAAAGTAATGTAAATATTTTCTGTGCTGTTTTTCGATTCCCATATAGTAAGAGTTTACTGTAACCCCTCAACTTAAAAATAAACAACTGAACACTCTATTTAAATTGATATGCTTGGTAATTGAACCAAATTGTTATAAGAGTATAACTAAGTTTGTTATTGTAATATTGTTTGTTTAGAGTGGGGGATACAATTTCGTACTGTTAAGGACAATTGTAAACCATCATTAACGATATGAAATATATATATGAAGAGAATGTATATATATATATATATATATATATATATATATATATATATATATATAGTATTAAAGTTCGATTATTTTCGATAGGATTCCGAATCAGAGAGCTCTATGTCCGTTCAAACAGAGCATGAATACGTTATGAGGTTTAAAAAGACTAAATATACATTCGGATTGTACACATTATAAGTTATTTCGACCTTAACTAGGTCTCCTCGGATGTGTTTCCAATCACGATTCAAAACGATTTTGAATCGTGATTGGAAACACATCCGAGGAGACCTAGTTAAGGTCGAAATAACTTATAATGTGTACAATCCGAATGTATATTTAGTCTTTTTAAACCTCATAACGTATATATATATATATATATATATATATATATATATATATATATATATATATATTTATAAGAAATTAAAACAACTATTGAATTAGAAAACAGTAAAACCAAATAGGTAATTAATGAGATAACGTTTTGCTACACAATATGCAAACTACACAACCTTGTGAATTTGATTGCGTACTCATGATTCATCTATTATGAATATATTGTTCTATTTTTGTAAATCTGAATTTGGTATTTTAATCTCAACGTAAATACGAGACATAGGGCAGCTTTATATATGTACCAGTAGTTTTTACAAAATTATTGATTTGTTGTATAAACTTAATCTATTTAACTTCATGTCTTTAGTTTCTCATTATAGTTAGTCATTCTCTAAGCGATATAAAAAAAACACACACAGACTTAGGTCTATCAAATACGGAGAACGGAAATAAATTGGGATCGATTGTGTGCGTAACTATGTTCCCGTATTTTTTTTTCATTTTAAATTTAAAGGTGTAAATGCACAAAATATTCAATAATGTATTTTTTAAAAATCTTTTTACTAACGTTCAACAAGAAGTTAATACGTCGTTGACAAAAATCAAACAGCAAAAGTAAAAAGAAAGAACATGTTCAAAAAATTCTTAAGTTTACAGTGTACATTAATGATCTGAAAATAACAAAAAATAACTGAGTTTTAAAAAAGTAAAAAGAACAAAAAAATGATTCCAAAGTAGAATTATCGAAAAAATAGATTCCGAAATTTGAAAACACATTAAATTTACAAAACAAACAAAACAGCGGGAACTTTATTGCAAACCAAATGTTTATAATATTTTTGTTTCAGTTCCCGATATTTAAGTTAGGTTTTTAGTATTATTTAGTGTAATCATAGCAGAAGGAAACACAGATTCCTTCATCAAGTGAATGCAATTAGAGATGACAATTGTATAAGAGTAGAAGTTGGTACTAAAATATAAAGAATATATAAGAAAGAATAAAAAACGTTCCAAGTGTTACGAGCATCTCGAAAATTGAAACAGAAAAAAGAAGAAAAAAGGCCTTAATATATAAAAGTGCATAAAGAAAGAGGAATAAATCGAAATAGAACATCGAATAAATATTCTCAAAAGTTTTTTGAAGAAACAAAAACTAATAAAAAATAGTTTCTTTAGTGTTTTTATTTGAACATTCGTGCGTCCGATTTTCTTTAAGTGTATTTTATTTGTATTTTTTTGCAAACGTAATTCATTTTCCCATCTTTATAATGAAATAAAGTCTAACAAAAATGACTTTGCACATACAAATGAACAACGTCTTCTTTGTTTAGTAAATTTACTCCGCTGGAGGCTATGCCGACAGCATATTGAAATATGTCACTAGATTATATTCCACTCATATATATATATATATATATATATATATATATATATATATATATATATATATATATATATATATATATATATATATATATATATATATATATGTTTGTACGCGTTTTGTAAATTTTCCTATACGCATTCATGGTTATATATACATATATACATATGTATATATATATATATATATATATATATATATATATATATATATATATATATATATATATATATATATATATATATATATATATATATATATATATATATATATATATAGTCTCGGAAGTTTCTCAACCATTAAAACTATATAAAAAAAACTTTAGGTCCCAAATCATTCAGTGAAAAATCACTCATGTAAGTCAATTTATTTTTTACAGTTATTATATTAGTTTGCTTCTAACATTATTTAAGGGATCATCAGTTGTTTACCATGAAAAACTGTTTCGGGAATTTATATATTTATATATATATATATATATTGGATAAATTCAGAGTTATTGCTAGATACTAATGTAAGTATGTATCTCATTATATAGCGCTTGATTCTAAATAGCTATTAGTAGAGTTGGTATATTTATACGTTGTCTGGTTTACATTGTAATGATACACTTTTGTTAGATTTCTCCACTGGTTCGTGTTGTGTTGTTGGTACTTAAACTTGTATATCATTTTAGAACTTTACTACTGAATGTATTACAACAAATACTTTCGAACAGTGGTATAGTGATATAAGTCTAACAACTCCCTTTCACTATCTATTTACTCACTTTCTTTCTATCTTTATATATATATATATATATATATACATGTGTGTGTGTATTTTAAAAATTTAAATCATTCATTAGATTAAGTTCGAAATAAAATGAGTATATAACGGTATTATAGTAGTTTACAGAGAGACAGAATTAAACAATCCATCATTTTAATATACATAAACTCTCTTCAGAACAGAATTTTCGAAGTCGCTTCACTAAAATTGTAAATTAACAATAATTTGAGCAGAACGTTGATAATGTCATCAAAAACAAAACAAAAAACACAATAAAAGATCTATTATCAATTTCCTTGGTAACCCCTCCCCCAAAACATGTCTACTAAGAAAGGAATTGTAATTTATAAATAAATACTTAGTTTTTATTAGTCAATTACGTTCACAAATGATTTAAAATAGAAAATAGTTAAGGGCAAAAATGATTACCTCAACAAATACGATCATATAAAAATTACCGTTATATATATATATATATATATATATATATATATATATATATATATATTCAAACATATATATACGAGGTATGTTTTAAAAGAAACAGCATTGGTGTTTAAAATGTATTTGAAATCGTAATAGTAAATTATATGCTGTTCATTACAAGATAGTCCTCTGTCAATCCTATGCACTGCCTCATCTTTCTCTGTAACGCTCCTATGCATTATATATTATTCGCATGATCACTCCCATAATGACCCTCATGGGAGTCACCGTTACATTTCCAAACATGTCCTCTTTATTGTCCCATTGAGATTCGACAGTAGGAAAAGTCACAATAGAGTGAGAAATGTTTAATAGTCAGGCTGTTTCACTACAGAAATCTCTTTTGTATTCATTGTTCGGTGTTTTTCGTCCGTGTTGCGGTCTTGATGGTTAAAATATCCTTAAAAGAGGTTTTGTTGAAGTATTATGTGCTTCATCTAAAAAAGAGTTACGAGTTCAGCTCATAATTTAAATGTGATCTTTTCTACCTTATTTAATAAAATATATAGTTGTTTTGTATTTAAAAATTTTTGATTGACTATTTGTACTTAAAGAAATATATAGTCACTCAATGAGAACAAAGACTTTAAATTTAGAGACATCATGTAGCTGTAACAGTGTTAGCACAAGAACAGCATCTGCATATAGTTGTCTACATTTCACTTCAATAATTCGCATTCGTCAACCGTCATATATTCCGTTCTTGTGGGCATTGGACTTTTATAAATATGTGTATATTGCTCATAATTCCCCGTTAGTTTACGGACAGGGAATGAAGTAATAGTTATTTCTTTTAACCAAACTCGCGGGACGTTACACATCTTTTGAAACAGCTAATACAATATTAGTTACTAATCAAATTGTATAGTATTAAACATAAATATGTATTATATTTTACGAACGTAATTAAGACATCTGTGTTCATTTCCTTTAAATTATAAACTATATATAGAAAATGACACATCACGATAATAAAAAAGAGAGAAAGAGAGAGACAGAAAGAAAAAGATACATTGGCAGAGAAAGAAAGAGACAGAGAGATAGAGGGGCGAAGCTAATTTAAAAGAAGTCTATACCAAGAGTATTTTTACAATCGCTTCGGAGCATTTTATTAAAACTTATATTCAAAAAACATTAATTCCAATTCATTGTTTTTCTTTCTTCGTGAGAAATTTCGTACCAATTAAAAATCAATTAAATTCCCCAGCATAAAATCTATAAGTAGTTTCAATAAAATACAAACGAAAATATTTATTTGTCGTATATTTTTTCAAAAATGTTTAATCCTTTTAACTGCAGTTTCCACTATCTACTGTTATTATCAACATTCTAAGTCATATTTGATCAATGAACCGCTGCTAATCCTCATAGTGTTTGTGTGAATTATATTTACATAATCGTTGCATAAATGTATCTGCATCTCGCAATAACACGGGTTGTTTTACATTTTGAAAAATGCTGAAAGCTATTTATGACGATGATAAACGGTTTTGTTTCGTGAATCTTTAATGCAGTAGTTCTTTTTTTTTATTAAGACGAATCTTAAGCTGTAATAGAATCGTGACAAGCTTACTTGTAAAATGGTATGTTATCATTAGGCTTATGTTCCTCTTGATAAAGATCATCGATACGGCTGCTAACAGAATCATAATTAGAGATTAGACCGTGTTTAGCATGTAGAACTGGAAAAAAGTAATTCTTTATTCTGAACTACTTGACTGGATTTGTGGCGTGATTTTTGGGGCAGTTATTTCTCGGGTGTGTATACACCAAAAGTAGATATCAGTATTTGTGTCATTTGATTCTTGTCTCACTATTAGTACGATAAATGGAAAACCAGATCTTTCTTTCCGAGTATAACATTCACTTAGGTGAGTAATGCATGACCTTCCCGCTATACTAGGCGGCCATAACTTGTCCTGCTCTTCAACTGGATAATTGAAGTAACATTTCTAGTTTATTTGACCCTCTTTCTGTAATGTTTTGTTTCATGAGTTCTCTGGTGACGAGTCAGCAAGTATAATAAAATCGATCTCAGACATTTATACAATTTAGGCCTTCCATATTTCTTTGCCAGTCACTGTTGCTGTAAATTATCAAATAATAGCTGCGAATAGTTCCAATTTTGTGATTTAAAATAAAAGCACAAGCTATCAATTAGTTAATAACTAAATATAGTTAATACGGATCATATAGCAATGTGTCGCATAGATGGATATGCTGGTTTTCGAGAATTATACCGACACAGCTTAACCGTTGTCACATAGCAATAATGCACACTTCATTATCCAAGCATCAGGCTAAATTATACCGAAACAATGAGAGGGATGTTCCTGTTTACCAGTGGTATTAACAATATTAATGAAGTGCGTTGTTTTCATGAATTGGTAATTAGTATTATCGTAGCAAAAAGTAGAAACTTCTGAAATAACAATAAGTAGACAACGCATATTAATACTGTCAATATTATAATCCACACTGTTCTATAAAGTTTAATGAGTTAAAGCAACAGAATAATACAACTTATTTAAGATATTCTCCAAACTAAATTTAAATAATTTTTTCAGTAGGAATATATCGAGCTGATTGTGTGATATATTTTAATACAAAGTCCGACTTCAAGATCCTTGTGAAAAATTATGAAAATGACATCTAACAGACCAATTGCAAACATACACGCGCACATATGAATACGTATACATAATTATCTTTTATGATATGAAAATGCGTACGTGTGTTTTTGTGTACGCAAAATACATGCATACCGAAATCGATACATCAATTTGTAAGTACTCATTCATCTGCATCTAACAAAGTAGTTTCTATCCCAGTTTCTTCAAAGAAGAAAATATATCGAAATTTGATAGACCTACTGAATAGATATATGAACGCCTCACACTCGATTGTATGTGCCAAACTTTTACACCAGCCATTCATCTGAATATGAATTTTCATCAGTGTTTTAAATAATTCCAAATACCATATAAAACTCTTCTCTTTTACTCTTTTGTCCTGTGCATATATTTCGCTCTCTCATAAATTACTGGTAGTTCTAGGTCAGTGTTGCCATTTACGTGAATAAGAGCTTACTCTATTTTTATTGATTAATAATACAATAATATACAAACTAAAACGAACCTAAAACCTTACTAACTTACGTTAACGTAAAACCATTTCTTCCACTACTTAATTATGATAATATTATATATATATATATATATATATATATATATATATATATATATATATATATATATATATATATATATATATAGTGCCAGAGGTTTCTCAACCATTAAAACTATATATAAAAAAAAATTTTTTAGTCCCAAGTCGTTCAGTGGAAAATCATTCATGTAAGTCAATTAATTTTTTACAGTTATTATATTAGTTTGCTTCTAACATTATTTAAGGGATAATCAGTTGTTTACCATGAAAAACTGTTTCGGGAATTTAAAAACAAGACAGTATTTAATTTCATGGCTTCCCATCAGAGTTGATCAGACGCCACTCCCCTTAAAAGACAAAAACATAAACGTTCCGTATACGTATATGGAGCTTTGGAGGTTATTCAAGCGTTGAAGTGTGGACGGTTTCATTTGGTTTTATTTTTCTGGCGTGTAGCCTAATTATATGTATTCCGACGGATGTGGGAGATTCCTTCTTATTTTTTTTTTTTTTTTCCGATTTTTGGATTCTACCGGACTTGATGCTTGTGGGCGCACATCACAACTACCACATATTACCGAGTTGTTTGAGCTGTCTTTTAAACTTGTGTTCCTTTTTTTCCTTTTTAAGTGATTTCAACTGGGTCAATCCCCTGTGGGGTATTGTCAGATTTCCAGGTCAATATCTTAGATGTGTATCTCCCCTGATGAACTGCCTATCAATTTGTTTGCTAGGTAGCGAAACACATGTAGGTAACTACAACTTTACAGAATAAATAAATAATAAAATAAAATGAAACATTTTTTGTCGTGATGAATCCTCTATGGAAGAAAAAAGAAAAAAATATCTTGGTAAACTCTCCAAATATACGTTTAAATGCTCGGGGCTAATCGAGCCTGTTTTTATTTGTCTTGCCCCAGACTTTACTGTATATGATCAATGAAACATCAATATATATATATATATATATATATATATATATTTAATTTTTAATCATAATAAGTGATGAATACATGAGTAGAGCTACGTATAAATACAACTATTTACTTATGACTAGCCCGCTACACAGAACTATTTGTGTTTAATTTCACAAACCATATTGTCAGAGGAACTGACAACAGTTAGAAATAACAATAATTGGCAATACTTATATCATAACAACATGGCTGTATATATTTTAATTGTTTATTGCACGCGAATGATGGTCACTTCGTTTTTACAGTGTCTTCCAATAGATCCAACGAACGTTAGAACTTAAGAGTGCAAAGTAAATGCAACCTTCCCAAAATTATTGTCTCGGATTTTTATTATGCCTTTAGATTTTATTCAATTCTTTAAAAAAAATCCAGAGTCATTATAAAACATATGCATTTACTTTAATCAAATGATTCGTGAATGCTCTTTAACGGTTTGGAGAGAAATATCAATAGATGTAGTAGGAAATAATAAATATAATGCTCATTTAAATATGCTTGAAGAAACTAATAATAATAAACTAATAATACCTGTCTATACATTCATTCACCTGATTAATAAGAGTTTATTTAAAAAATGTATAAATATCGATTGGATTGTGTTAATAGATATATGGTTATCATATGTTCCGTAAAATTGCATTTATATAGTAATATGTAAACATGAATATATATTAATTCATTAATAATATATTTCTATGCAAATATTTACATACATGCATAGTGTGATATATGAATGTTTATATGGGGTTGCACGTATATATATATATATAAATATATATATATATATATATATATATATATATAGAGAGAGAGAGAGAGAGAGAGAGAGAGAGAGATGTGTGTGTATATATATATATATATATAAATGCATATATACATTTATATATATATATATATATATATATATATTAGTGCAACATTTTAATATAGTTCATAAAAGTGAATTGATTTTAGTGACGTCCCCTAATAACACGTTCTCTAATCACGTATTTATCAAGGAAAAATATACACGACAGCATCATCCTATTGTATTATTGTTGAATTGTTTAGGAGATTTCTAAAGATATCAACGAACATAACAATTGTGCCTTTGTGTTTAATCCAATTAAAATATTCTCATGAGACAATTGCCTGAGATGAACTCTCTTTCTACATCATCTATCTATCGCTATTTTCTTTCTTTCTCTCTATTTCTCTCTCTCTCTCTCTCTCTCTCTATATATATATATATATATATATATATAGAGAGAGAGAGATAGAGAGGGAGAAGGGTTAAAGTAGTAGGAGATAAAAGACAGACAGATCGAAAAGGAGAAGGAGAGACACTTAGTTATATTTTCAATTTATCTCTTTTCTTTTTTATTCTCTATTCATTCTGTTTTTTACTTCAATATATAAAATAACTGCATCATATAGATTTCAATTCCTTTATTACTTATATCTGAATTATTTTTCATCCTTTGTCGTTTTTTATGTACACCTGTCTATGAAATGTAATAACATTAAATAAAACCAGGTTATCTAAAGATCATCGATCAAGCTACTCCAGAAGTGTTATATGTTAGCTCACTCCCGGCTCCAACCTGAGAAACTAACACTGTTCTGATTGGACAGCTGTATTGCATCTCTCCTGAAGGGCAGACAACTCAGTTATATGTCTGTTGATAAAAGCATTAATTAACTTATGCCCAGCAGTTAAACATCTCAATAATTAACGGAGTTGCTTAGTTTCTTGTAAGAAAAATGTATTTTTTTAAAAATTTTAAATAGTCAAGTTTAAAAACACTTTACGTAGGAGTTATCTATTCTTGTAGAGAAATATTTTCATCAAAACAGAAACATAACTTTTAAATAGGTGTGCGTTTATCTGTGTTGAAAGCTATATGAACTCAACAGCCAGTAATACTCAGACAGTAATATTAGTAAAATAGTAATTATGCTTTCATATATGGCTATATGTTATGTAATAATGTTTATAATACTACAACATTAAATATAAATTGAACAAACTTAAACTTATCAATATATATATATATATATATATATATATATATATATATTCATAATATGCTTAAGGAAAATATTTACCCAATCGTGACCAATTCTCGGGCTTGTCATTAATTCATTTTGTTGCACTAGAATTGACTAGCCACAACCCTCTTTTGCATATAAGGAAATTAAAATTTCGTCCAGTAGAAAAAAAAGGTTTTGAAAATATGTGTGGGCATGAGCGTGTAGGATAACGCCCCCCCCCAATGATTTGAATGACTATAACTTTTTTATTCAAAATATATACTAAGTGTGTTATACCTAAAATGCAGCAAACAATCCTAAAAAATCTTAAAATATAGATATATCGAAAAGAGTTGTATATGTGAAAGTGCTGAGCATCTATTTATTGGATGAAATGTCAATTCAGCAACACTCCTGATGCCATTAAAGAAACAAGATGAAATAAATTAAATACAACTATTATAGCGATTATGCTATTCCATACATAATTTTCTTTCGCAAACCAATTATTGCTATTCTGATCGCTCGGACATTTTTTTGATCGCAGGGATATTTTCCGGATAAATATACGAAATTTGTGTTTAATTCAGGGTCTTAATATCGTTGAAATAGTCACAGAAAAGTGATATTTATATTTCAAAAAATTAGCAAACAAGATATCTTGAAATTTCAAATTGTGCTGAATTTCTGTGTTTTTAGCCATACTGAAAAATGTTCATTCTAAAAGTTTTTGACACGTAGAAATAGTTTTTTTAGATGAACTTTAGGCTTTTAAGTTTCAACAATAATCAAATGTTATCTCTAACTATTAAATAAATATTAAGAAAATGAGTTTAAAATGCATTTAATTATGATATTTAATTCATACTGAAATAATGAAAAAATATTTGAACTTATTTGAAACTCAGAAATTTAAATTAATTCTTATAATTCTGAACCTTATTGTGAAAATAAGTTCATCGGAATTTATTAATATATATTTATATATTAATTTAAAATATTACACGTATGTTTATCTTATTTTACTTTAATCTAAGAATTTAAATGTTGAAAATGTTCAAAATGTTTATCAACTCATTTAATTTTAAATAGAATATAGAATTAGTATTTTAAAAAAGAAAATAATTAAATTATAAAATATAACTAATATTTAAGTATTTAAAAAAATATGATGTTAGAAGAAATATTTTCATTTTTGATAATTATTTAACTTATTAATTACTGAATCTCTAATAATAGAAAGGAAAATAGAGTAAATTTCATTTGTCAGAAATACAAAAGAACCACGAAACGGAGAAATACATAATAATAGGACGAACAACTTGGTTGATATAGAGGTTTATAAGGGGGTATACTTTCTAAGCAAACCCATTATTTATTCTGCTTGTTTACTTATTTTCATAACTTCACTTATTTGAGTAAATCTCTAAATTAATCAATAGAATATTGTCATTTCTAACTGTGTCTCTGTTGGCAGTACTGTATCATATCGTAGGGTTGTCCAGAAAAGAGTGTGGTGTTTTTGTAAAATATTCTAATAGTAGTGTTTTAATAAATTACATAAGTGAATATATGTTTATTGTTTTCTATTAATTATTACCAGATAACTTCATTTTAAAACTGAATACCTGAATGTATTGCTAAAGTATAGGCAATTGTGGTTTTGTCGCGATGGGCTGTACAGAATAATGTATTAGGGCTGTACAGAAAAAAGAAAATAGGTTTATTGACTATATTCTAATTATGTACTTTTATTACATTTTATAAACTAAAAAGTGAAGTTATTTTTAATTGCAAGTTCATTAAGAAAGTTATAATAACCTCATGTGTAAATGTTTCATATATTATGTTAACAATTTTGTCTGTTTCAAAATATACACGTGGATATATTATTGTCCCGAATTCATGTTTAAAGTTCAATTCAAATGTATTACATTATAATGTGTTGTGAATTTGCAGTACTGAACAATGTAGTAAGTCTGTCCATAAAAGGTTAATGTTTATAATAATTATACTAAGTATACTCATTATTTGTTTTAATTGATGATAATGAAATTAGTTAGAATTTCTTATTATTGTATTTTATGCAGATTACGAAGGGAAGTTTGAATTATTTTTTTAGCGGATAAGTAGTAATACATCTAAGGCTAGTTCACTTATAAATTCATTATTGTAATGTCATAATAATTATTGGTTCAATTCAATTAGCAATTGTTACTTATATTTCCAACTAACCCAAAGTATAGGCGACTAAAGGTTAACCTAGTCACATATGCTTTGGGGTCTTGTTATTTGTTCCTTTTTTAAAATTATAATAAAAATACATTGTACATTCTCAAACTGCAATACCTTAAAAAGTGGACGCATGTGTATTAATATTATTTAGGATAAACATAGAAACGTACAGAACAAGTATAATTAACTCTTAAAATATTGAAGCTGGAAGTGAGATTTGAGGAATTGAATTTAGAGTAAAATTAGCAATGTGAAGAGTATAATAAACAATAATGAATTTGTTGATTCATTTAATAAATTTTAAATTGCTTTAAGCATCATTTAAAATATGAAGAATTCATGAGTGATTGCTCTTTACGACATTACTTCGAGTCGAGTCAGTTATGTGGTTGACTCATCTAAGTTATAAAATCTGCCTGAATTTAACAAGGTATCCATACTGCACAGGTCAGGAAATTTAGATGTTGTGTGTTACATGCAAAACACATGTGGTCTTCTATTTTAGGGAAACATTAAACCAAACATTAACATAATTGACTTACATTCAACTCTTCCTAATAGTTAACTCTCTCTAATTGTCAGTGTCATTTTGTTCTGACTTCTATTTTATAACTTTTCATAATTGTAGTATATGTTTTTGCAGTTTTTTAAATGACAAATAGATGTTTATTTATTTCAAAATTAAAAATAATATATTCAACTTAATTTCAAAAAGAAAATTTTAAAACTTAGTTATATAGTGATCAAGTGATAAACGTTTAGTGATTAAGTCACTACATCTTTGAGTCACTAAATAAAGTCACAAATCAGTTGACTTAACTTGTTAAGTGGCCTAAGTCATCACTTTTTCTGTTCGCTTAAGGTGATAGTTTCGACGGAATCTACTGTATAATATAAGAACAAATATTAGGGTGTTTCATGTCTTTCTTGTTTAAATCAAAATACCAATATTCAAACAAGTGCTAAGAAAAAGATTTTCGTTTGCCATTTTAGCAAGCTTGTGATTCAGTTGGATTAAGTGTACATTTCATTCTTCAAATCTCAATGCAAGCTAAAATATATAAAAAAAAATAATTCCACTTTCTCTGTTCTTTTCCAAGTGTATGTTTAAATAGTAGTATTTACAAAACTAACTTCACCTGTGATGAAATGAAAATGTGTTGTTGGAAAATTCCTGGTTTATAAGACGCTTATGGATTCCTCATCTACTTTGTTCCATTTGACAAATATCTGAGAATACATTTGTTACCTATCTAAAATTAGTTTTGCTTAATTCCACTATGATTGAACTATATATACACGTAAATATATAAAGTAGAAAATGTATTACCCGCATGTAGCGAGCAGTCTATAAATGCTCGCTACATCATTCTCTTCTGTCCACATATAGCTATGCGGTAAATAATACTACTATTTATCATGATGTCACCGAGTGCAAGCAATAGTTTTATAATTTTCTTTTATTATTACTTTCGACTGTCAATAAACAAAAAGAGAGAGAGGGGTATATGAATATAGAGGGAATAAGTAACGGAACAGTCGTATAGAATAGTAGCGGGCGGGGTAAACAGCACACAGTGAGCAAGACAATGAAATGAATATATAATAGCTGAGTACGATATCGCTTACTTCGAGTATTAATAGGAAATTGCTTCTAATTAGGACAATTGAAATTAAAGTTTTTTTGAACATAACTCAATTACAAAAGTGATGAATATTTTAGCATATATTTTGCGTGATTAAAACACATAGAAGAATATTTCAGACAAACAACGTTGATTAACGCAGTCGTTTTATGATAATAGATTAATCAGCAATCAATTTAAGTGTATATGTCAAGGGTCATACAACATTTGTTTCATCAAATAGATGATTGAAATACTCATCTTGTTTATAAAAAAGACAGGATATTGTTTATAAGTCAGAAAAAAGTAAGTCCAGTGTTCTTCCTTGAAATACGCATATAGTTGAAAGCACCAGCATATATCAT
>OY744515.1:224288237-224290737 GCA_963556195.1 Sepiola atlantica | reverse complement strand
TGGTGGGAAGAGAAGGGGGGGCAGCTTATGGTGTTTCTTGTAATTTCAGTTGCTTGGTTCCTTTTTGTGTGGTATTAGCTAAGGCCAGTGTAATTTATGGGAAGGGGATAACAAAGTGATGGTTCTTGCAGTTTATATTCTTTGGTTCGTGTTGTGGTTTTCTTCGTGTGGTGTTGTGTTCTACCTGTTTTGAAATCCGTGTGACTGATTACACTTTGTAGCTTATACGGGTGGGTTTCTTCATTCAAGGATGTTTCTTAAGATTGCAACTCTTTTGATCATTACCGTCTTTTGAATGGTTTCGATTTTCCCTGTGTTTCGAATTTCTCCCAGTCTTTTATCCAGGTTGTTGGGGATTGCTCCCAGTGCTCCTATGATTATTCGTGTAATACTAACTTTTTCATGCACTATACTCCTTTCAGTTCTCTGGCTAGTTCTGTGTATTTGCTTCGTTTTTCCGTCTCTTTGATCTTCACTCTGTTGCCTGCTGGAACGGTGACGTCTACGATTTTACAATATTTTTTCATATTGTCAATTATAATAACATCAGATCTCCTTGCTTTTATGAGTTGATCTGTTTGTATATCCATACTACAAAGGATGTTGTTTTGTTCGTTTTCCAGTACTGTTTCTGGTTTATGTTCGTACAATTTGTCTGCGTATTCGAAATTAAATTGTGTGCACAGTTCCCAGTGTATTGCTTTCCACACACAGTAATGTCTGTTCTTGTGTTCTTTTTGGGCAAGTTACCACATTCACTTATTATATGATTTATTGTTTCGTCTCTTTGTCCACACAATCTGCATTTACTGTTTTCCTGGATTTCATCTATTTTAGCTTCAATGTAGTTTTTCCTAATCGCATTGTTCTGTGCATCCACTAGTAAGGATTCAGTTGCTCTGTTCAAGTTTCCTTTTCTTAGCAATGTCCAGCTATCTTCGTTGGTTTCTTCTCTTGTGAGTCTTATGAAGCGTCCATGTAGTTGTGTGTTTCCCACTTTTTTTTCCTTGTCTGGACAGTTTTTTTAAATAAAGGAGTAGTAGTAATAGTAATAATAATTTGTAGTGATAAAAATCAGATGATGAGTGTTACTCATTTGTCTCTCTCTTTATATATATATATGTGTGTATATATACTTCTCTCACCATTACCAACAGTGAATAGTTTTCCTTTTCTTCTTCGAACACACCAGCAAAGTAACCACTTTAACTCTCTATATAACTACAATAATATGACTACGTTTTGTCTGTTTATGTGTTTCTGTTTTTCTCGCCGATATACATCTTCTTTTTTACTAAACGGTCAACGCGTATCCAGGCCCAGGGACTACTCAAGAACAACAGTTAAATATATCGGTTGGTCGATGAGCGGAAACATCAGGTAGATTGGACAGAAAATTTATTGAAAGTTTATACAAAATCAGGGCCAAACAAGTATTTGTTTACATTAGACTTGAATACGGGCATGTTGTAGTGTGCTGAGAAGCAGTGTTGCGATATTTATCTCTACATATGGGACGCTCTAGAAAAGAAACTTTGTTCATTGAAGTTCCGCTCAGCCTTATGTACATAAAGATGAACAAGAAAAGCTATATCCTGTTGTTGTTGCCAGTCGGGTTATTGCCTGAATGCTTTACATATGAGACGAGGGATGTGAGTTAAGTCGACAGCTACAATGACGATAAGGATACAGTAGCGAGAAGGTAGCAACAACTCATTTGTGTGAAAGCGACTGCAGTGAAAAGAAGACAGTATACCCCACTAGATTGCGAAGTCGGTTTTGTATTCTATGAATACAAGCAAGATTGATCCGACCTTAATCTTCCCAGATGTGAATGCAGTGCTTTATTTTTAGACGGGTATAGCTCTAATACAGATATAGTATTTTGTCAGAGGTGAGGTAAAGTCTACAGCCAACTATTTTTCAAGCGAGCTTAGAAACAAATTTGATGTAATTTAAAGTATGCAGTAAAACTCATATGTTTATCAAAGAAAAAATGTTTCCTTAAGGAGGGACTCATTTATTTAAACTGGCGATAAATAAGAATGTGAGTGTTGGAGGTGAAAAAAATAGGTTAGTTTTGGAAGCGTTAAAACTAAAAAGTAATTTCTTTCGTTGAAGCGGGTGCTACAAGTCTGAAGAGAGACAGAGAGTCAGAAATATATTGTTCATTAGTACTCTTCGATCTGCTGCCATATACTGTGGTGTCGTCTGCATAGATATCTATCAATGATATCAGAATACTATTTGGAAAATAATTTTAAATTTCAGGAAGAGGGAAGGGATCACGATGGATTCTTGGGGTACGCCCGCATGTATCATATTAGCATCAGACCTCTGCACATCAACAACGACTTTCATAGACCTATCGGAGAGAAATAATTTAATGTTTTTGTTGACATTTCCAAATAGTCAAAAGCTTGTGACGAAAAATTGTGTGGCAAACCCTATCGAAGGCCTTTGATGTATCAAAGAGAAAGCCCCGTCGATAGATTTGCTG
>OY744515.1:224278237-224280737 GCA_963556195.1 Sepiola atlantica | reverse complement strand
GTTTACAGTGTAGACGAGATATAACATATATTTTTTGTATTAAATCTAACTACTATTTTTATCCGAAAATAATATTTCTTTAAATTTTTTATGAACGCTCAATTCGGTACCGAAAACAACTCTGTAATAAACTAACTGAGTACGCACTACATCTATTGATTACAGCCACAAAAATGATTGGTCTTGGGTCTTGGAGAATTTCACAAAGGGACACATAATGCTTCGCGAACTCTCATAACCTTATCTTTTGAGTTCAGATAAAGTATTGTAAATCTGCATAGACAGATGCCTATATATATATATATATATATATATATATATATTATATACTATATATATTATATATATATATATATATATATATATATATTATATACTATATATATTATTTATATATATATATATATATTGTATATATATATATATTATATACTATATATATTATATATATTATATATAGATATATTATATATATATATTACATATATATATTATACTATATAAATATTATATATATATATATTATATATATATATATATATTCTGTTTGTGTTTGAGTATGGATACTTCTATGTATGTCTACATACATTTTTAACATGGATTATTTTTTGGAAATCATCCAATAAGTTCTGATGCCAATAAGAAAATGTGTTCAGTAGATAAGGATTCTCTAAGAAGAAAGCAACGGCTCAGGCACTGTGCTAAGATATTGAACTAAACCTGTCATTTCAAGTCAGATGAACTCGTTTTGAGAAGCATGTGAGCTAGGATATGTGTTGCCCTTTCAAAATACTTATATTCGTGTCGACTTACTGTTCGAAAAAGGTGCCGTTAACTCAAATGGATCTGTATTATCTTTCGTGATATATTACATATTCTATATTGTAAATAACATGTTATAAGGTAACACATGTCAATGTGTTTGTGCATCTGTAGGTCTTCTAACTATTCGTCGACGCGTATTACTATGAGTTTGAAATTTCGTACGAATCATTTCCAACATCATAAGATTATGATATGAGCGGTTATATATTTCTCACCTATGATTTTAAATATGTTAAAACTTTAATCGAAACACATTTTATTAGCCTATTTTCTTTATTCCGAGAAGTCTTAATTACGGTATAATGTGAATATTAAACCTGTACTTATCTCATGAGTTCAGTCATGTAAACTGTACGTTACAAAATGTTTAAGACGAGAATGATTAAAATTATCACAGGATTTATTTTCCCTTACACATAATGCGCGAAAAATGCGCACACTTGTCAAAACTTCCTAATAAATAGATATATCATAAACGGACTTACCAATGTAATCTATTTAAAGAGTGGTAGGAGCATGACACACACCCACTGAATTATAAGACACATCACTATACTGATTCTTAATATTATAATAGTTTTGCCATGATGGAATAATAGTAGTGTCATCATATATTTCTTATTGTAATGTTTACTATATTTTACATGTTTGTCGGTTGTACTATCCGTTCTTCGTCACTTGCTTTCGGGAAATTACGAACTCAGGAACTCCAGGATAAATGTATTCTTAACCAACGCAATTTTATATTAGTAGATAGCGCTGCTCATGTCCCCATTTTGTTTGCCAGCATATGGCCGTTTCTCTCTCGCAGTAGATATAACGTATAAGATGGTTAATGTTTCTTTTAGATTTTATTCATCAACATTCATTAAATCCACGCTGATGAGATGAGCGTTGACAATTTCACTCATCGAGTCAGATGAGTAGAAAGTGCCTTAACACTTATCTACAGCTATTTAGGCGTGTGCATCGAAAATAAGGCTCCTCTTTCCTAATGTTTGACATCACATTCACACATGGTTTTGCATATGTAGAAGGCTTCATCATTGAACGATTACTATGTATCCACTTGGTCATGTCAACTAGATCACATATAGGATTTAATTGTGGACTTTCCATAAGGTCAGCGACTATACCAAACGCAACATCTGTGAAGCTTGACGATCAAGATATTTTCAAGTAACATTATCAAACGAGATGATGAGAACTATCTGAAACGTAAATAATATTTTAAAATGTTTTTTCTTTCTAGGAAGAAAGATTAAATAGCAAAAAGACGATTGCATATCGTGTTTGAAATACTAATTAGAGTATCAAATTCAAATTGCTTTCCAAAATGAGTAATACGGTATGAATCAATCCCCACATGGGTAGACATTGAAACCAAATGAATAATAATGAATTCGCAAACACAGATTCAACATTATTCAGTCTAACGTTTCATTTAAATTCCTAAAGTGAAAGTGTGTGTCAGTTAAACAGTAGAATATTCCCAATCAATCAGATGCTCATTTCTTAATTTAAATACATCAACAGATTATCCAATTAATATATTTTCTTATTTAGTCTTAAAACAATCTGAACATTTTTGTAATTTTAGCCAGAAACAAATTTTAGCTTTTTGGAATTGTATCAGTGAATATTGGCTACGTTTTTTAAACAATTGAGAGTTAGT
>OY744515.1:224258237-224275737 GCA_963556195.1 Sepiola atlantica | reverse complement strand
TTTATATTGTCAGAGTGACCTATAGACCTATTATGTATCCATAAACAAGAATCAACATTGGACCTCAAATAAACAAAATAAGAAGACGCTTGATAAATAACATTTCTCCACTGAAGATAAGCAAGTTCATATCTCAATTTATATGATCAGTGACCTCAAAACATCTTCAATCTCAGATGGCATTATTGGAATTTAACCTCGTTGTTTCGAATTGGAAAACAGTGGAAATGTAATATACTTATAATTTGGATAAGGATAAACAATTTACAAGTTTGGTTTATATTGTCAGAGTTACCTATAAACATCTTATCTCTCAGTAACATTATCGAAGTTGAACTTTGTTGTTAGATTCACAAGCGATGTCCATATAAGTGAGTTGAAGTTGCGAGAGTTAGTCAGTTGGTGATAAGCATTGGGCAAGGACTAGTCAGTGGGTGATAAGCATTGGGCGAGGACTAGCCAGTCGGTGATAAGCATTGGGCGAGGACTAGCCAGAGTTACACCAAGCAGACCGTGAATTTATCAATGAGTGAAACGGACATAAGAACCCTTCTCTAACCGTGAAAGATATCACACCTATCGGGATACGTTTGTCCTCGCCCAAGCTTAGAACAGCACGCCACTGTTAGAGGGATAAATTGTCCATCGGTCATATTACATACCAGAGTGAACTCAACATTATCTGGCCAACTGGCCTAGTGACTCAACAAGTGTATATTTTATTTCATTATTCATTATTAAGAATAATTATTTTCTAAGAAAACTACAACGGACTTTATTTCTTCCATTCAACAGTTCTGCATGAATGACCTTTCATTCCACAGGTATCTCGAGTTGCTGATTCCCCCTCTCCGGTCACCCACTTTTCTAAACAAACAAAACGTGGGGGTGGATGTGACCTTATGAGAGGCCTCTTCGACAACCGTAGCCTTCTTCGGAGCAGCCACTTTTGTACCAACAGGAACACGTGACTAACCAGCCCAGGAGCGGCCAACTGGTGACGTCACGGGTGGGTTAAAGGGCCTTTTCGTTTGGTGCCGTGGTAACCAGGATCTCAGACCTTGCCGGTTGACCACTAAAAGGACCGAACCGGAGTCGTGACATGCACAGATTGAAAAAAATAAAGTCTCAATACATATATATTAACTTCTGTGTCATTCTACTTTCCTCGAGCTTTTCAGAAATCAAGGGACCTCTTTCTTGGAGCTAACACTTGATCTCTATCTGATATGCAAAGATATTCGAATATTCGATTATAGTTCCTTTTTATTTCTCAAACGTGTAAGAACATTGATTTTTTTTAATTGACTAATTATACCAAACTTTTCTTGTCATCTGTTAGTATTACCAGATTTTAGTCCAATAATTCATCTAGTCTGGTGGAGTATCCAGCAAAGTGCTGGTACTTTGAGTAACATCACTACGAGATGATGCACATTTCCTCGTATGAGCAAATGCATAGCTGTGTCGATGATTTATTTGTGTTGTGAATACTAAGTGATTTTGAATATTTGGTCAGGGTGTATTTGTCAGGTGAGTTTTCCTCATGTTAAGTTTTTTGCTGACAAACCCTTGTTCAGAGAAAACGAATATACTCGAGGATAGTGTTTAGTAGATAATTTAAACTCCCCACTAGGTAATTCAAACTCTCCAGTAGGTCGCTAAAATATGTGTGTTTAAATACTTAGATTGTATATTGATGCTTGTTGAAGGCACTTCATGAGATCGTATATACCATGTACCTGGAAAAATGACAGCAATCGTTTTATACAGATGTCTGTGTATTACGTATTGAGCGTGGAGTTTATTCAGACTTCACCTTTTAGTACACAATGATGTAAGTAGAAGTTCTTTTGTGTGGTTGAGTGCAGTCAAGTAAGACCTATAATCCATATATATTTCTTTAGGAAGCCACACATTTCAGTTCTTTGCTTACAAATTCAAGCTCAGCACAATAGTTGCATGGCTTATTTTCGTTAGACTTCCAAAGAAGCAACATTAAGGAAGTACAAACAAAAGTAAACAATACATTTTTTAGTTCTATTGTTCTTATATACTGATGGCTGCCATTATAAACGGTTGGGATTAATAAAAAAATGTAGATTGTTGCAACAATGTTGCACTGAAGAGCTAATATCTAAACACAGATTAAACTAAAATTAGTACATTGTAAAAGAAGCACATGCACACACGTATGCAAATTAATATATAAATATATATATATATATATGTATATATATATGTATATATATATATATGTATATATATGCATGTATATGTACATGGATATATTTAAAATAAAGAATGGTATATATTTATTACACATGTTTGATGTTTTGCAGCCCCTTATATGAAGCAATATTTCATTTAAAAATCAAACAAATAACAGAAAAGACGCGGTTTCGCGTGAAGGGGTCGTGCATATATATATATATATATATATATATATATATATATTTAGATTTTGCACTTATAAAATAGATCATTCGGTGAAGACCGGGGTTGTTCCAATAAAAACAAGCTCGATGATACTCGATTACAGAGTACAGAGCATTTATATGTGATTTTATGAAGGCTTACCAAAGCATTCCTTTCAGGACACCAATGATCACCATTAAATATATTTTTTCTTACAAATATTATTTATTCAAATTAAATGTTTTTTCCTACACGTGTTTCACTACCAAACAGTTACTTTCTTGGCAGATCATCAGGGAAATTAAATGTCTGGAATACTGGTTTCAACTGCCGACAATACACAATGTGGCGTTGCAATAGTTGAGGTCACTTAAGAAAGAAAAGAGGAAAAAAAATAAAGAAAAGTTAGAATTAAAAAACAAGGAAGAACAACGATAAAAAAGAACGTACTAGAAAAAGTCTTAGAAAAGTAGCTCGTGCATTATTTCTTCCACCAAGCCAACAAGCAAATAATCGGTCCCAAATACATTTTTAAAAAAACCAAAAATCCGGAAAAATGGCCTATAATACACTTTCACGTCGGCCGGCACAACGATGAATAAATCCCCCCCCCCCCCACAAAAAAAAAACAAAAGAACTAAATCATTCAAGTGACCGCTCACAAGTGACCATTCCAATACAATGATAGTATGGGAATTCTAAATCCAACTTCTCACAAAAAAAAATTAACATAAATGTTCGTCCGGGTTCGAAGAGCCTTATTTCAATGGCTGATTTCTTACCCTTCGAAATCCGTTTTTTGGGTTTTTTTTTAATGTATTTGGGACCGATTATTTGCTTTTTGGCTTGGTGGAAGAAACAATGCACGAGCTACTTTTCGAAGACTTTTTCTAGGACTTTCTTTTTTTATCGTTGTTCTTCCTTGTTTTTTAATTCTAAATTTTATTTTTATTTTTTTCCTCTTCTCTTCTTAAGTGACCTCAACTATTGCAACGCCACATTGTGTATTGTCGGCAATTGAAACCAGTATTCCAGACATTCAATTTCCCTGATGATCTGCCAAGAAAGTAACTGCTTGGTAGTGAAACACGTGTAGGAAAAATATTATTTGAATAAATAATATTTGTAAGAAAAATATATTTAATGGTGATCATTGATGTCCTGAAAGGAATGCTTTGTAAGCCTTCATGAAATCATATATATATATATATATATATATATATATATATATATATATATATATATATATATATATTGCACTATTTATAATGATGTTATTCTTATTGTTAAAAGTAAGATAACAAATGTATGTACATATTTTTTATTCGATATTATTTTGTAAAAAGTAGTAACATATGTATGTTTTGTTAGATTAACTTTTAAATGTAATCTTGTGAGGGGGCGCTGACGAACTAACTTTTGAAAATTATCAAAAGATAATAAAAACACCCATTCTAAATCGTCTTTGAAAATATCGTCCGTAAAATATGTGTTGGTTTTTAGGACGTACAACTTTTATAAATAATGTGCTCATTTTGGTTTTTCCCAACTTACTTGACATTTAATATATGCTTAATAGAGTACAGCTGATCATCATGGACAGAAGTATCAACCTCACTACTCTAACGATTATACATTACTTTATATTAAGTAACACTACTAAGTATAGTGGTATGTATTTTACTTATATATCTCCCTTTTGTACGATCAAATTAGTTGAATATGATAACAAAATAAGGCTATAAAGAAGCCACGCACTAATAAACGTGGTAACTCTCTCTCTTTCTCTCTCTCTCTCTCCCTCTCTCTCTCTCTCTCTCTCTCTCTCACACACACAACATGTTCAAAGAAACGTGAAAACAGTGGTTGAATGAACATACAGTAAGAGAGGGTGAGAGGAATACACAGATAGATCAGTGTGAAATGTTACACTTTAATGCTTTCTGTTGTTCAACAACAATCACAAATACCACAATTGTATCATGAAGTTTCATTTGAACAATTCTATTTGTTATTTCGGTAATCATAGAGATATCAAGAATACGTTTTGCCTACATTATTAGACATTACATTTTTCTTCGGAAGTAAACTAAATTGGAAGTATATAAAAAGCTAAAAAGCTAGAGCAGGTGCGTATTAGAATATCTGTAACATGCATTACACTGTTAAATAAAAATGAACTGGCAATTAGAATAGTTATAATGGATGTCTGTCAGAAACAAACCAATCTCAGAACTAAGCTATTTTAGTGGATGGAAATCGCTCCAAACAATACATTACGCAACTTTATATAAGGAGCTATCTAGAAAAAATATGAATATCCCAAATACAGGAGATGCCTATTGGCCTTCGTTTTGAAAGGACAATAGCTATAGGTAGGAAAAACAGTCATCAGTAAAAGTGTTACACACTCCTGTAATTCTTAGAAAGAGGCTTATGCAATAGGAAGCTGTATTACGATGTATCAAAACTGCATTGACGGCGACCACTTGACCACCGAGTCAAACGAGCTGAAACAAAGTAAACAAGGAATAGATCAGACAATTCTGAAAAAACACATGCTATCATAGTAATTATAGAAAAGATTGAGACCAGCAACATCACGTCTGTGAGAGAGATAGATAGTGAAGAAATCAGTGTGTGGCAAAACACATTTACAGATACGTTTCTACACATTATCAAGAACTCTCTAATGGAACAGAGATTCACCAGTACTCCATACAAGGCCTGGTAGTAGATTTGTAGAGATAGATAATAGCCTCAGTTGTGAGAAAGTGTTTGCAGCGATCGAGAGAACTGACTGTCCGAGAAGCTTAAAAAGCAAAGGATGTTATGCATGAAATCCAAGAACGATTTGACGAGGCAAAACAGATGAATACGTTTCTCGGTCGATCTCTCGTTAAACACAGAGTCATCCATGTGAATCTCAGGACAAAAAGACATGTGCACTATTGAAAGGCACACGATGAGTCTTAACAGGATTGAGAATATTTTATTGTGAGCTTTCTGTAATAAATGTGCATAGAAAAACGCCTTTAAGCAACAAACGTTGATTCACTCTTCTTTCGTATAATAATTAATATGAATGGATAGTTATTTGTCTGGATATAATGTTAGTTGAGTTACACAGATTAATGCCTATACATTAATGTATATAAACATATAAAATTACACTACAGCACACCCATCACTCACTCAGTATTTGCCAAAACGGTTACCATTGAGACTAGTATATCATAATGGAATCGGCAGATACGTCTTACGTAAAGATAAGCAAATAGGCGATTTCCTTTCCACCTTCCACCATGTTTCACTCACTGTTCTTTTTAACAGTAATGGAAAAATGTGTTTCCTTGCAATGAATCATGGCATAGAATAAAAAAAAATACAGCATGTTTTTTTTCTTAGAAGGGGAGTGTTCTTTTATTTATTTTTCTCATTTCACACAGAAATATAGACATTGCAGAATAATCAAAGTATTCTTAGATTTGTTTCTCTTATTTTCTTCATATGAAAAATAAACGTTGTTTCCTTTTTTGTATAATGAAACAGTCGTTCAATCAAAGACCGTTTAGGTGTAAGTTTTCTGACAATCCAGAACAATTTGAATGTCGTAGGTGGATTATAGAATAAAAAATACACAACCTCTGACAACTTGTCACAATGGAACTACCTACGCTAGAAAATGGCTGATGCAATAGCACTCTATGTAATAAGTTTCGCAAATGTGAGTCTGGTTGAGTATAAACTCGTATATGCCACCAATAGTAACATTGGTGCTTTTATGTACATTTTATATTTTTATTTTACAAATTTACTACAGAATATTACTATTTCTTACTCACTGTGTTTTGTTACAAAAGGGTTATAGCAATATATGTTTATCAATTAATGTGAGTAACAATTAATATGTACATGTATGGGTGTAGCCTTCCCTCTCTCGCATTTATCTACTCTCAGAGGTAGTTTTCATGGTAGCCACCAAGGTTGGTGTAACTGCATGTTTCTTAAAGGGTGGGACGGGCGATATATTATCAAATTATGTGATTTTAAAGCGTTGCCAATCAATTGCATGATCACCAAATCCGTATACCAGTTAATTATCGCTGACGTCGACCGTTGTGTTTGTCTGGAATTTGAGTAGTAATAAGCCCTTTATAGATCTAATCATTCTCAGTGGCCTTTCAGTGGGGTTCGATATTGTGATTTCCTTCCTCCGTCCTTACATTATCTGTAAACTTTAATGACGATTTCTTTGACCATCAACAAAAACTTAAGTCACTATTTGTAATTAGTAGGGCCATATGATAAGATGTATGGCAGTGTCAGTTCCCTTAGATTCATTTTTGTAATTGTTACTTGTAGTTTATACCTCTTCCTTGGTGTGTCAATTTTAATCTTCTCTTTCTACTTCTTTATTACAGAGAAGCATACCAATGAAAGTTCGTGGGAAAATAGGCTTATTATTTGCATTTACGTATTGTTTTGATTAATAGAATATATTAGAAATTACGTTCAGTTTATTTGAACTAAAGCCGAATAACGTTAATGTCTACTTTGTGTAGCTAATGCAATTATTTGATTTACATTAATGTTAATTTATTTAAATAATAAAGTACGTATTTAGACTTACGTAGGATTCGAACTAGCGTATTGTCATCGTAAACACAACTGCCTTTTAAAGGTTTATTCAAACTCTTTCTATTTCGTCAACCAATCACACCGTTCTATTTGAGTACGAACAAACACCGTACCGTTAAATAGTCTATAGATGTTTCTTATTGTTGTTATTATTAATATTGTTATTACTATAAGTAGTAGTATTACTATTAGTATTATTATTATTATTATTATTATTCTTTTTCTTCTTCTTCTTCTTCTTCTTCTTCTTCTTCTTATTATTATTATTATTATTATTATTATCATATAGCTTATAGGTTTAGATATTTGTTATAATTTTCAAATTAAAATAAATATTGCGACTAATTAATTTTCTACATGAACAATATATATATATATATATATATATATATATATATATATATGTGTGTGGGTGTGTGTGTGTGGGTATCTGTGCATATACATGTATGTATGTATGTATGTACATTAACCACACTAAAGGTGAACCCATATTTTTATATTTCTCTGAGTTGTCGCAATCGTAGTAAGGAAGCATGCCCAAAAATACGTGATAATTTTCCCCTTAGTAATTGTTTTGAAGTCCTTTTAATAGAAAGCCCTTCAATAAATTCTGCCGTATTTTCGATTATTTTGAAAAATTCCTCATATTCAATAGTCTCCATCACATACATGATGTGAAGAATGCTTGTAAAATAGAGTTCGATAATGATGATGATGATGATCCTGATGATGATGATGATGATATAAGAACGGGTTTCAATCTCAGCTTGAAGTACTTGCATGTCTAACCACACTGAATAGATGTGATAATGCGAAACAATCTATATGTAGAGTACTATATATATATATATATATATATATATATATATATATATATATATATATATATATATATATATATTACCCCACTCTTAATTGGTTGAGTTCTGTTTAAAGTAGATGCTTCTAAAGTATAACGGTCCACAGGAATGTTGATGCTTCTAAAGTATAACAGTCCCTAGAAATATAGGTGCTTCTAAAGTATGACGCCCCCCCCCCAGGAATGTTGGTGCTTCTAAAGTATAACGGTCCCTAGAAATATAGGTGCTTCTCCAGTATAGGGACCAGGGGTGCTTCTACAGTATAGGACCCAGCACCAGGGGTGCTTCTACAAGTTATGACTTGGAGGCTTATGCAGAATAGGGGCAATGGGTGCTTCTCCAGCATAGGGACTAGGGGTACTTCTCCAGTATAGGGACCACGGGTGTTTCTAAAATATAGGACCCAGCACCGGGGGGTGCTTCTACAATATAGGACCCGG
Organism: Sepiola atlantica; assembly: GCA_963556195.1. Taxonomy (NCBI): domain Eukaryota; kingdom Metazoa; phylum Mollusca; class Cephalopoda; order Sepiida; family Sepiolidae; genus Sepiola; species Sepiola atlantica. The sequence continues at coordinate 224,267,378 of OY744515.1, read as the reverse complement.
AGGCTTATGAAGAATAGGGACCATGGGTGCTTCTGCAGTATAGCGGCCAGGGGTTCTTCTACAGTATAGGACCCAGCACCAGGGGTGCTTCTACAATATAGGACGCGGAGGCTTCTGCAGTATGGTTCTTTGATATGACCGAGGCACCTCGGAACTTTTTTTTTCTTTCTTTAACTGAAACTATTTCTATTTATGGGGAAGGGTAAAAAAAAATGTTCTTTCGAGGGGGGGAACTTCTTTTTTCTTTTTTTCATCAAAAATATTTATATGTATGTAGGAGGATGAAAAAAAAATTGGGGGGGGGGGGTAAATTTTTTTTTCATTTAAATTAAAAATATTTCTAAGTATGTGGGAGGATGAAAAAAAATTTTCTTGGTTGGTGCAAAAAAAATATAGTAAGCGCACCAGGGCGGCGATAGGTATATACATAGTATGTGCACTGGGGTGGCAATAGATACGTATATAGAAGTGCATAGGGATGGCGATAGGTACGTATTAAGCATTCGCACCGGGGTGGCGATAGGTACGTATTTAGCATTCGCAGCGGGGCGGCGATATGTATATATTTAGTATTCGCACTGAGGCAGCGATATGTACATATGTAGTATGTAACCTGGGTCGTCGATATATTATGTGCATTGGGGTGGCGATAGGTACGTATATTGTATGCGCACCGGGGTGGCAATAGATACGTATATAGTATGAACACCGGGGCGGAGATAAGTACCTATATAGAAGGCGCAGACAGAGGTGGTACTTTTTATAGAAATAAGTCATATTATTGCCCTGGGAAACGTAGGATGAAATGGTGGGGAAGAAACAGCTTTCGCAAAAGGCAAAATTAGAAAGTAGCGGTGAAATGGGGCGACCAGGAAAGAGAAAAGTAGAAAGATAAAGAGACGGCTATAGAGAGAGGGACAGAAATAGAAGTTTTAATATAAAGATGTTACACACGCGATTTTTCTTCAATTATATGTTTTTATGACCCCGAGCAACGCCGGGTAGCCCCGCTAGTATATATATATATATATATATTACCCCACTCTTAATTGGTTGAGTTCTGTTTAAAGTAGAATCGCCAGCTGTCATTCATTATGCAAAGCTCGTCTTAAGAACGAATAGACTGCTCTGAGAATGGGATATTGTGTATATAAAATGTAAGATTGTATTTCCTCGTAGTGACCGATGCCGTAAAAGATGACAGATAGGACTATCTGAAAATGGCAAGTTTAAATGCTCGCCTGAATAACGTGCATGTCTAGCCTTTGTTGAAGATGTGTCATCCAGCCTTCATATCTTGAAAAAAACTATGTATGTTCACATATATGTATATATATATATGGGAAGAGAAGGATGAAGGTAATCCGACGTGATGGTAAAATGAAAAAGAAAACCAAAAACTGGATGTTTTTTATGTGTACATCAACGTTTCGTCTTTATTTATAAGACTTCATCAGGATGATGATATAGGGAAAAGATATCATGCAAGCACAGATACATGTAGGGTAGACATGTTGGGAAGAAAAATAAAATAAAATGAAAAATAATGGCAGCGTCTTGCTGGACGTCCGTTCTTGTTAGAGAATGAAAATGAGTGGGAGAAAAAAGGGGAAGGGTGGAGGGAGCAAGGACTACTGTGGCTGGCGATGAGAGAAAGAGGTGGGGGATGAGCAGGGGTAAAATGGATGGCAGTAGTCCTTGCTCCCTCCACCCTTCCCCTTTTTTCTCCCACTCATTTTCATTCTCTAACAAGTACGGATGTCCAGCAAGACGCTGCCATTATTTTTCATTTTATTTTATTTTTCTTCCCAACATGTCTACCCTACATGTATCTGTGCTTGCATGATATCTTTTCCCTATATCATCATCCTGATGAAGTCTTATAAATAAAGACGAAACGTTGATGTACACATAAAAAACATCCAGTTTTTGGTTTTCCTTTTTTCATTTTACCATATATATATATATATATATATATATATATATATATATATATATATATATATATATATATTTATATATATATATTATATATATGGTATATATATATGACATATATATGATATATATATATATATGATCTATATATATATATATATATATATGATCTATATATATATATATGATCTATATATATATATATATATTTATATATATATATGGTACAATGGATGTGCCCCCTTAGTTTGAGTGGGATTTCCTGATATTTAAAGCCTTTTCTCTGACTGTGCTTTTGTAGAGAGGCAAGTAAATAAAGATAATTGTGTTATTAGTTCAGCGGTACTGTGATGACACTCGACTTCAAATGTCAATCCCGCGCAAAAAGGGGCATTTTTTTTAAAAAAGCATCGAGTGTGTCAACGCATTTAGGGTTGGCAGGTGCATGGAATGGAGGAAAGGTCAAATCAACTGTTGATTAGTATGGTGGCTTGTGAAAAAATACAACCAGTAAATGGCTGTTGTCATTTTTACTTCCCACTTTATTTCTGCATGTGCATCATTGTCTCTTTTATTCTCTTGTTTGACGTCTCCCCTGTCTCCCTCTTTTTCTCCCTCTCCCTCTCCTTTTCTCTTTCTTCGCTGTTGACTGCAAGAGGGGGTAGGCCATATTCGAACAGTTAGTGTTTTATTTTTATACATGACGGACGCGTGTCCGAAAACTCGTCGCCGACTTTCGATATGTACATAAGTTTCACAATCAATTGATTCTAGTTCTATAGTTTAATAACAGATGCTTGTTCGCTCTTTTATTACAATTCGTTCAGTTTTCAGTCGATGGATCCTCAGCTCAGCTAAAAAAACACACACCCAAACCCGTCAAACCAATCGACGAAATAAACATCTTGATTAAGGCAATGTGATTATCGTTTATCCCGGGAGCTGATCGTGCTCTGAGATGACGATAAGAACCCTTTCAGGAACATCCACACAGTGCAGACACACCGTTACACTCCCTAAGTGCACGATAGTACCACATATATTCTATTTGCCTTCTCCGGGTCAAGTCCTCGACCAACCCGACAATCAGCACACCTCTTCTTCACTGTAGATGTGACTAGATGTCGGAAAGCTTTCTACTCTCATAGCTTTTCCCCTCGAACTGTTTGCCTTTAGAATACCCTCCGCGCTGCTTGTTTCTCAGACTGTCCCATAATGTAGAAATTAATTTGTAGGATGAACAAAGCTATAAACGCACAACTCCCTACTAAGGATACGCCTATAAATATCGTCCCCAAATTCACAGTAGGCTCTAGCGTTTTAGTTTCAATATGTCTTGTTTTGGGTCAATATTAGCAAACATGATACATATTATTTCATGTATTTAATATAATGATGTAATATATGATACATTGTGTATACATTTTTCAGCATTTACGTAATTAGCTTCGATACGCAAGTAGAGCTTAGAAGTAGTCGCACTACTATATATATATATATATATATCATAATATTGTATATATATATATTTATTATAATATTGTACATATATATTTATCATAATATTGTACATATATATATATATATATATATATATATATATATATATATATATATATATATATGTATATATAATATTATGATAAATATTTTTTTTGTAAATTCGTATACACATATGCATGGCGTTCGTTGCTTGTTCTGGAATCATCAGTGTGGACGATGCCTGTTCTACGATTCGAAAACCAGACCCGTCAAATTAATTGATGAGTCTCAACCGCTACCGATGCGGCATCACAAAACAGACACATATTAAGGGGAGAATTAAATCAAAATATTTCAATACACGCACACATAGTTTAGTAGGCTGTCATAACATTGTTCAACCATCTAGTTAGACGGAACATTACATTACAAATTGTGTAGGCAGCGTAATTTTAATTGACTGAAAATACCCATCTTCTGTTAAAAGGCTAAGAGCCCTGACAGAGTGACGGTTTGGAGTCATCAGAACTATAATACAAAATAAAATATTTCGACATTGTTTTGCAAATAATATTGCTAAATAACATGCAGTATTTTGTATTATTTCATGAATACACATACGGTTTTACTTATTTTAGTAAATTACTACACCGCAATGCAAATTGGGTGAAAGCTCTGATCATATGCCAGCACGTGACAAAATATCATGTCGGAACATTTTTAAAGCTGCTTTGGCAGATCCAAATTGTTAGTGAAGGAATTTCATAGAAGGTAATGGCGCCAGTTAAAGCAATGCTTTCCGTGTAACGGTTGAGGAGATATCTCCGGAGAAATTTCCTTTGTTCCGAATCGTTTTTGCTCCGCACTACACTCCGATAGTGAGTCAGGATAATTTATTGATACAGATACAACCAATGAAAGCGACAATTGTCCTGCTTGATTCATCCCAAGAGAAATGCTTTTTAATAAGGCATCTAATCGAACGGCTATACAAGACGTGATTCAAAGATGGCGATGAAAGCAGTTGTAAGCATTTAGGCTAACGAGATGTTACAATAAAATGGCATCATATATTGACAGGCTCTGTCACTATTCTTGGTGTACACAATGGAGTTCAGCTTAGAAATACAGAATCTTTACAGAATTATTTATCTCTATTTCTCTCTAATTTCAATATATATATATATATATATATATATATATATATATATATATATATAATATATATATATATATATTCTGTCTTCTTGCATCCATTTTAGTATATTCTCTGCACAGACGGAGTTTTACTTCTGGTGTGTATTATTTTTGACAAAGGTAAGTTTCTTTTTCCGAAATATAAAATAATGAGTTTTAATAATTATCCGGACAACACACAAACTGCTAACACCATACTTGCTGTCATGTAGGATTTTAAGAAAAAATAAATAGTAAGTCCCATTTCGTATTCGATCTATTATTTTTGTTCTTTTCAGCTTACATCCTACCTGGGACTTTATTGCCCACATCCTTTTAAAAACATACTACTACTATTCCCAGCTATGCTTCAAGCAAACTACCATTCTCTCTCTTTACTTACTTTATATATATATATATATATATATATATATATATATATATATATATATGTCAAGTGATTTAAACGAAAAAAGCTTGCACGACATAAATTATAGTTCCGTATTGAGTACTATTGATGTGCATACATAAATTGTATTACTACCGCCCACTCAGTCTACACCCGATCCACGCTAAAATATTTGAATTCTTAATCAATCACGCAATTTTCTGGCAGCTAGTTAATGATTCACTTCTCTCTGCCTATCTGTACAGATTTAGGAAAGTACAATCTTCTGCAGATCTACTAACGGTCATCTCTGAACGCATGTATCATACACTAGACAAAGCAGAACGCGTTAGGGTGGTAGCGTTTATATCAAAAGCCTTTGACAAGATCTGGCATAAAGGGTATCTCTTAAAAATTCACTCCACAAATATTTTAATGTAATAAAATTCTTCCATATCAAAAGAAAGATTCAGGTTGTCCTCGTAGCCAATAATCTAAGCAACATAACATAAATGTTGTGTACCCCAGGGATACATCATTGCACCTTTACTGTTCCTGATTTTTATCAACGACCTCCCTAATGACACTGTGTCTTAGATGGATATATTTGTTGACGACACCCGCTCTCCTCTCGTCATGTGGGCAAAACGGACGGGCACATATCTGAGGCGATGGCTGAATCCTATAATGTATATGCTTTCAGGCTGTAGTGGAATAGAGATAAATATAGATTGTAACTGTTAATGCTGCAAAGAAAAAGCTGTTTTCGTTCTATAACTATAAGACACCTCTTCAACCGCAGATTGTTATGGCAAATAACACCCTACATGAGAGTAAAACATTCAAACACCTCGGCCTAACATTCACAAGTAACATGAATTGGAACAAATACATTAAATACATTGCCAAGTCTGCTGCAAAGAACGTGGTCTTTCTTTACTGTGGTAGTAATCTACTAACTTCTGACATCAGCCTATATCTCTAAAAAGCAACGATTTGCCCAGGCATGGAGTATTGTTTCCACATCTGAGCTGGTGCATCATCCACTAGTCTCTTCCTCTTAGACAGGGTCTAAAACTAGTCGTCAACAAAGTAGGTCCCTCATTATCCACCAATTTCCAACCTCTGTCCCATCGCTGCAATGTTGTCCCCTTGGGCTTGTTTTACAAGGGTTTCAATGTTTTGTGCTCCGATGCAAATGCTACTCTGCCGCCCCCTTGACGTACATACGCTAGACCAATCGGACAATAAGCTTACTCCTATCCATTTACTGTGGAGTTCTCCAAATATCGGGCAGCTTTCTACTCCAATAGATTCCTTCCTCGTGCTGCCGACCTCTGGAATCCCCTCCCTGCCCCCCGTCCCTCCACTGTACCGACATGCAGACATTTAAAACTAATGTAAACAGAATCTCGCTGCAGAGCTTCTAACTAAGGATGACACCCAAAACTCACACCCTAAATCTCAGTACCCCCTTATGTCTACGGTGGCGACGTAATGAGTCCTCATACTACTGCTAATTTGCCAATTAAGAATTGTTGAAGTCAATACTGAAACTGTATATAATTTATATGTCTTTTGGCATTTTTGTATTCTTCGTCCGCTCTTGACAAAGCCCGCGTGAAATTTGGGCGAAACGTTGAGCGAAAAGGTCTTCCGATTTTCCATTTTTAATTTCATATATATATATATATATATATATATATATATATATATATATATATATATATATATATATGGATAGATTCAACGAGACCTGTGTGGATAATATGAGAACTGCCAGAGTGAGGCGAAAAGCTACAGAGAGTGCTCCACACCTGGCATCCGATTACTCATTCTCTTGCACTGTCTGCGGCTTTCCTTGCAGGTCTCTAGCCGGACTCCGGTGTCATGAACGATCTATACGTCGCAATCGACGGGAGAGTCCATCATATATATGTATATATATATATATATATATATATATATATGTATGTATATATATATATGTATATATATATACATTACTATATATATATATATATATATATATATACATTACTATATATATATATATATCTATATATATATATACATTACTATATATATATATATATATATATATATATATATATATATATACATTACTATATATATATATATATACATATATATATAAACCATAACTTACTACCTTAGAGGAATGATTGAAAACATCAATCTTTCAATTACGACACACTTTTCTATTTAATGTTCTTACAGTAAAAATCATCTTTCTAAAAGCCTCTTTCAAAGAGATTCTTACCATTTAATAAATATGTTTTTCACTATATAATCTCATGTGTAAATCTAAATTTAAAGCTTTTTCTTAAATATATATATATATATATACATATATATATATATATATATATATATATACATATATGTATGTATATATATATATATATATATATATATATATATATATATATGTATATATATATATATATCGGTATAAGTCTGATTGAACAGAATGGGCAGCTTCTGTTTATTACTTTCTTGATTCTATATTTACAGTTGGGGGACTAGCGACCTGATGTTACGTTCCAATCTGAACATGAACTCGCCATTATTGTAAGCGTGTTCCACTTACATGAGTCGCTCTCAGGCAACGCACGATGTGACAAATAAAAATGAGTGAAGTCATTTAGACAGTCGATGAAAACGTTTTAAAAGCATTTTAATCGTATTTCCCTACCTTCGTATTTATCTATCTATCTATCTATCTATATATATATATATAAAATTCTAAATTAAGAAAACTCTTAAGTAAAGGGCCAAACTATAGAGAACCTAAATGTTTAAATCATGCGAAATGGGTTAAGGAAATAAATAAAGCGTTAGATAATTTCACTGCATCCATGGCTAAAAAACATAAACTATTACACTCTATATTTGACGCATGGAAAAATAATATACTTAGATTCGTAAATAAAAAAGTAGAACGTTTAAAAGAATTTAAACACCCTAAAAGAACGAATCCCCTTCTTAGAAATCCACAAATAACTACGGAGCTTGAAATGCTTCAAAATAGGTTTGTAATAGTTCCTATTGATGAGGCGACAAATAATATAGCTTTTACCTGTAAAAAGTATTATATAGAACGCTTATTGATAGAAGTAGGAATAATAGGTGAAGTTTCAGATACTTTTAAATTAAGTAATAATAAAAGCGATAACAAAAAATCCATCTATGTATTGGATACCTAAAATGCATAAAACACCACTTGGCGCCCGTTTCATTGTTGCCTCAAAAATGTGCATCACTAAACCTTTAAGTAAGGCTGTGTCTAAAATCTTTAAATTAATTATAAACCAAATAAATAATTTCCATAAAAAAAGTAAATTCTATAGTAATATAAACCTATTTTGGGTGGTAGATAATTCCGATCTAGTAAAAGAAAAATTAGATCGTATTAATTCTCGTAAACAGGCTAAATCAATCTCGACATACGATTTTAGTACATTATATACAAAAATACCCCATAAAGAACTTATTAAAGAATTAGGTAATACTGTAGATTTAGCTTTTGCAGGAGGAAAAGGTAAATACATAGACTTTGCAAAATCTAAAGCCTTTTGGTGTAAAAATAAAAATGGTAAGACGAGTGTATCCAAAACTGGTCTGATAATGCTTATAAGTCACCTTATAAAAGAGAGTTACTTTCAATACATATTGCTCCAAACAATAGGTATTCCAATGGGTTTGGATCCGTCTCTATTTTGGGCAGATCTATATTTACATAGACTGGAATATATATATATATGTCATCATTAATAAAAAATGATATATCTAGAGCGTATAGTTATCATGGATGTAGGCGATATATTGACGACCTTGTTTGCATTAATGATAGCGAAGAGTTTGCAAATACTAAACATTTAATATATCCTAAAGAGTTAAAATTAAACTACTTTTCTTGATTTGGATATAAAAATTGAAGATAAAATATTTATCTATAAACTGTTTGATAAAAGAAATTCATTCCCTTTTCGTATCGTGCGAATGCCATATAAAAATAGTACTAGCCCTGTGTATATATTTTACGGGAGTATTATGTCTGAATTTCTGAGAATTGCTCGTGTTACCTTAAAATTAGTAGATTTCATGCCCCCAATTTCTGATCTAATAATAAG
>OY744515.1:224223237-224250737 GCA_963556195.1 Sepiola atlantica | reverse complement strand
CGTGTCAGCATGCCGACGATTCCACTGGGCACAGAGATGTACTAAATATGTCTAAATCTTACCTTTTAGATGAAACCGCAGTACATTTCTGAAATATGTAATACACAGTATTTAAATAAATAATATTAGCTCTCTTATATGATCGAGCACTTTATATTCATATACAACGTGACAAACTATATATATATATATATATATATATACGAGTATTACTTGTCTGCCTGTTGTTCCTGCTTTCTTGTTGTAATTACTAACACATAATATACATCAATGCGGGTGAAATAGTGTTCGAAAAGCAACAGAACAATTAGAATGTGTATGCTCTCTGTCGGAGGATTGATTGATTAAAGATGTTAAAACCTGGACCACGAATCACAGACAAACAAATGGAAAAAGGTAATGATAGTGATTGAAAAGTTATTACATTTAAACATTTTTTCATTTAAACATTTTTTCATTCCATAAATACTTGTTTTAACATTTTACGTGTATATTGAATTTCCAATCAGATTTCTCAGGTCAGAAACATTACGAATTATATCTACTATATTTTTTATCGACACACTATTTACCTTGGTAATTATGAAAATAAACCTTTATTCAAATGAAGGGCTTTAGTAGAATCTCCATATATTTAGATTCTATATTAATGTATCACTAGCGATTCTACAAACAAATGATACAACTATCAAAATCACATCTAAATAAGCTATCAGATTTGTATCGAAAAAAGAGACTCGTACCATATTAAGACGAATTTTTTAAAACAGGTAAGGAGTCTAAAATGGTGTCCGCAAAATAAAAGTCCTTTAACTGCTAAACACAAGTGCGCTTCAGACATCCTCATAAATTTTATAAGATAATTCTACACAAATATTCACAATGACATAGAAGCCGCCCATGAAATAAGATCGAAGTTACCTCACCTATTAGATGAATAAAATTAAGGATGTAAACTGGTATGAACTCCCTTGCATAGATTCCACACAAACTCATGCACACATAAGGCAAATATATACGCAATCACTAATTAATTTTCTCTATTCTAGAGAGAAAAACAATTTAACTGTGTGAGATAACGCAGAAAAAACAACAATTTACGCATAAAAACTTTCAAAACTTGTAATTTAATAAATGTAAAATCATTTCCTTAAATCTGTTTTTGCGTAGAAGTAAATACCCAAATAAATTACCACTCTCATGCACAATTACCGGGGAATGCTGATATATCTTTTAAGAACACTTGTTTCACTCATTCACAAGTTTACCCACAGTATGTATTCTAAAATCTTTAAAAATACTCCCAATTTAGAAGATAGCTATCAATTGATGTCTAATACTTATCGGTAAAATGTTAACTTCTTTTTAGTCTTTTCATTACCAACTATGCATACAACTAAATGTAACTAAATTTTACCAACATATGGAGCGCTCAGACCAAGCAGCCATGTTCCAAAATCTATACTTATCGCTTAATCCGTTTCAGAGGGAATCCTGTACATACAAATATATAAACATACCTAACTCCACCCGCAATTTCAGACCCTCTAGCCGAAATATTTGTGTAAGATTCTAACCGTCACTTTAAGTGCAATTGTTAATATCTTTTTTGTACTTTGTTCACCGGGTATATTCGCCAGGTAGTTTCTTAAATTAATTTTCATTAGTCCGGGTGCTCCTATAATGAGAAGAATGATCGAAATCTTTCTTAAGATTCCATTTACTTTTCATATCGTACATAAGACCTCGGTATATCGTAATCTTTTCCTGTCAGCTCTGTTTTAATCAGCATCATCAAGGGGCACTGACTTCAAATAGAGTTTGTCCTATATCACAATGTCAACTCTAACTCCTACATTTTCTACATATATAGCTGTAGGGATTGCATAGTCATTGTGGATGTTGTATGACTTATGTCCAACTATATATATATATATATATATATATATATATATATATATATATAATGTGTGTGTGTGTGTGTGTGTGTGTGTGTGGGTGTGTGTGTGTGTGTGTGTGTGGTTATAACAAATAAAGAAAATGTAAGGAAACATGTTTTGCCAATGCATTTAATTTCTCTTAAGACTTCTTCATAATACATTGTCGAATAATGTATCAAATCTAATTAAAAACTAATTACAACGACATCAGAAACACCTATGCTTTTGATCAAAGCCCTCAAACGACCTGAATGGTAATAGGTATGAAAGGGAAATAAATAGAGCATTATATGAAAATATTTTAATGGTTTTCCCCTTCCAACATACGAAGATCAACTTAGAAAATTAAAAGTAACTTATTTATGAACAGAGATAAATAATTCAAGCGATGCATTGTTTACTCAAAGGAAAAAAAACTGCTTCCATAACTTTGATCTCCAACATTCAATAAGAAATAATAGCACCCATTAAAGCATAACTGTATTTACATGCCTTTTATGAAATATATGTCCACAATAAACTTAAGGACAAAGTTTTCCCATATTTCCACTTATTTCGATGTGGCATATTCTATAAAATCAAATTTCATGTTAAAAATGAATCAGTGAAATACTCTGACATGTCATTTCTACCTTCTCTTTCATCTCTCTCTCTCTCTCTCTCGCTCTCTCTCTCCTTCTATATATATATATATATATATATATATATATTTATATATGTATATTTATATATATATATATATATTTATATATATATATATATATATATATATAGTGTTTGTATTTAGGCAGCATTTTTTCATTCATGCAAACATTGTAAAAAATAACAGAAATGGTCTGTTTAATTATCCATTATTTTATTTGGGCAATTGTTCTGATATTCTTTTCTGTATCAAAATTTAAAAAATGAGATGGTCCATAGGTTTCACAGGTTTCACAGGTTTTACAAACGTTTTCAATTTATTGTCGAATCACATGCAGGTGTCACAAGCAAATACAAAAACAAGCTGGAGAAAGAAGAGAATTTAAAAAAGACGATGGAGAAACGCGCTTAGAACGTTTTCCGCATTGTTCCAACAAGTCGTTGGCGATTTAAAATTTGGCAACGCTGGATGACATCAATGCGAAAAACGTTCTATTCGCGTTTCTCTACGTCTTTTTAAAATTCTCTTCTTTCTCCAGCTTTTTTGTTAACTTGCTTTTGGCACCTGAGGATGATTCGACGAAGAATCCAACACGTTCTTGAACCCTATATCAAAAAGGTTTAATTAAACCGACGAATTCTGTCATTTGTAATAATGTTTGCATAAATATAAGTTAGTTGAGATAAACGAAATGAGAATATTATTTAGACCAATTTGAAGAATTAAACCGCAGCGATTATTTAGCGTACGATCGTTTCCAAGAGAATTTGCAAAATTTAATTTGTTATTATACTTCATGATAACTCCAAAAGATGTCGTCATCATGTAATTTTGTTTTAAACCTAGGTTACCCCAAGCAAGACCAGTTGCCACTGTAGATATAAAGGGCTACTGAGAATAAGGGTAAAAGTATATATAGGGGGTGATCTTAAATTTGGAGCTGTGCGGCGAGATTCTTATTAACATTAGTTTTGAAATGGATGCATGTTAGTACAGTCGGAGAAACAGGGAACATGGAGGGAGTTTCAAATACCCGCAGCTCGAATCAAGAAAATATTAGAGTAGAAGGTTATCTGGCATCTAGAGATCTCCACAGTAAATGGATGGCATCTAGCTGATTGTCGGGTTAGTCGAGTTTATTTACGTCAAAAGTGGTAGCAGAGCAGCAAGTTAATCGGAGCACATTCCATTGAAGTGCTTGTAAAACAAGCACAAGGATGCAACATTGCGGCGATTGGACAGTTGCTTGAGATTAGTGGATAGTGAGGGACCTATTATATTAGATACTTTTTTTGGATATTGTCTATAACAAAGAGACTGGTGGATGGGACACCAGCCAATATGTGACAACACTACTCCATGCATTGGCGGATAGTGGATTTGTAGAGATATAGAATACTGTGAGGTGTAAGAAAGTTTCTAGCACGAAAGGGCGTAGCCACTTTCTTCGCAGCAACTTTGGCAATGTTTTCTATGTATTTGTTCCAATGTTACTTGTGAATGTTAGACCGAGGAGTTTGAACGTAGGACTCTCAGGTAGTTTTTTATTTACCATGGTCATTGGTGGTTGAATACGTTTTTTTGTAGTTGTTGAAGGAAACCAGCTTTGTTTTAACAGCATTAAATGTTACCAGCCATTTATGAATCCATTCCATTACAGACTAAGGTCATATTCATTGCTTCGAATAGGTGCGCCTCCGTTTTGCCCACATGACGTGAGTAGAGCGTGGTGTCGTTAGCAAATATACCCATATCAGACGCAATGTCATCAGGTAAGTAGTTTATGAAAATCAGGAGCAATAATGGTCCAAAGACCGACGCCTGATGTACACCTACATGTATGTTATGTTGTTTTAATGAACGGCTATCGAGGACAACCTATTTTTTTTCTCTATTGGTTAGGAAAATGTAATTATATGAAATATTTGTCCAGTAATACCATATGAATTAATTTTAATGAGAATTCTTTCCATGCCAGATGGTGTCAAAGGCTTTGGATATATCAAGCGCTACCGCCTTAGCTTTACCTGGCTTGTCCAGTATGTGTTCAGAGACGACTATATGAATATCCGCAGTAGGAAGAGTAGACGTATATTGATAGGACGATCAAACTTAGGGTCAGTTCTGCCTTCGGAATTCGTGAGGATTTGTACTACAGAGGCAATTTTCCAGCTATCAAAGAAGCAACATTCGGAAAATCATTTGTTGTAGAGTTCGGAGAAGACAAGAACCAGTTTAAAAAAGCATTTCTGTATTAAAATCACACATGCTTAGGCGTTTTATGATGTCTCGGACATGAGATGGGGTGATGGCCAGGTCAGTAAATGTGGCTTCGGTCTGCAATGGAATATTTGTGAGGGATTGGATTGTGGGGTCCAAAGAGAAGTTTAAGGCGAAACTATGGGAAAGTAGTTCAGCCTTATCAGTTGCTGTGCACACAACATCATGGGGGTTGGATAGTGGGGGAATTGTCGATTGCCTATTGTTAACCACACTATTACATTTTTTTTCAGAAATCACAACTACCTAGTCTCTGCGACTGCATGCGTGTTCTGGTTAATTCTGTATACCAACTCTTTGTTTCATCGATCACAGTCTTACAATTCTTCGTTGACGATATCACTTTCTATCTATACGTAGTTTACTTATGGCGTCTGAATTGTCGGGATGATTGCCGCCTCTGAGCACTAGCAGATGCACAGTTCAAGGTCAACCATTGTGAAGAGTTGGGCTTGCTGTAGAATTTTCGCATGAAGCGAGATTCTTTAATACCTTATTTGACCCTTTAGGTTACTTTTAATTGCACATTGATCAGCAGGGAGAGAAAAAGGTTCACTGCATGGGGTGTCTCTGATGTGATCTTGATACAATGAAAACCAGCCTGGTTGTAGTATCTCGTTGTTTGGAGCGACAGCTCATCAGCTTTGGAAGGGGATTTTAAAGTTATCGATTTATTTATATTAAGTCCTTGAGACCTTCTCTTTGCAAACTAAGAGAAACTCTCCTCGGGCGTAATGTTGTTTCTATTTGATTGAACTTTTCTTCTTTTTTTTTTTTTAATTTTTTTTTTACCCCTTTCCCTCGCTATAATTCTCATAGCATCTTTTTATATTTTTTATACATTACCTCGATATTTGGCTCTGTTGAGCGAGGTACGAAACCGGTCAGCTGCCCTTTCATCTTTTTAATTTCTTAAATTCATTATGAATAATGAATATTGTCTCTTCAATGCTATTTTAAAGTTTTGTACGACAAAGAAAATATTTAAATATATATATATATATATATATATATATATATTTATATATGTGATTTTATGAAGGCTTACCAAAGCATTCCTTTCAAGACACCAATGATCACCATTAAAGATATTTTTTCTTACAAATACTATTTATTCAAATTAAATGTTTTTTCCTACACGTGTTTCACTACCAAGCAGTTACTTGCTTGGCAGATCATCAGGGAAATTAAATGTCTGGAATACTGGTTTCAACTGCCGACAAAACACAATGTGGCGTTGTAATAGTTGAGGTCACTTAAGAAAAGAAGAGGAAAAAAATAAAAATAAAAATAAAAGTCAAACTTAAAAAGCAAGGAAGAACAACGGTAAGAAAAGAAAGTCCTAGAAAGGTCTTAGAAAAGTAGCTTGTGCATTATTTCTTCCACCAAGCCAACAAGCAAGTAGTCGGTCCCAAATACATTCAATAAAACCACAAAAACGGAACAATGTGCGATAATACACTTTCACGTTAGCTGAATAAATTATCGCACATTGTTCCGTTTTTGTGGTTTTATTGAATGTATTTGGGACCGACTACTTGCTTGTTGGCTTGGTGGAAGAAATAATGCACAAGCTACTTTTCTAAGACCTTTCTAGGACTTTCTTTTCTTACCGTTGTTCTTCCTTGCTTTTTAAGTTTGACTTTTATTTTTATTTTTATTTTTTTCCTCTTCTTTTCTTAAGTGACCTCAACTATTACAACGCCACATTGTGTTTTGTCGGCAGTTGAAACCAGTATTCCAAACATTTAATTTCCCTGATGATCTGCCAAGCAAGTAACTGCTTGGTAGTGAAACACGTGTAGGAAAAAACATTTAATTTGAATAAATAGTATTTGTAAGAAAAAATATCTTTAATGGTGATCATTGGTGTCTTGAAAGGAATGCTTTGGTAAGCCTTCATAAAATCACATATAAATGCTCTGTACTCTGTAATCGAGTATCATCGAGCTTGTTTTTTATTGGAACAACCCCGGTCTTCACTGAATGATCTATTTTATAAGTGAAAAATCTAAATCTATATATTTATATATATATATATATTATGTTACTGCAGTGTCGAACGTGATACTCACACTAATATACAGTTTATTGACGTTTGGACTAACACCAAAGTGTAGTATATGATATGTCTAAATATGTTACAATAATCTTCTTCAAGTGTTTTCAGATATACCTCTTCAAGATATTAGAGATAGACTTCGATAACCAGATATATTCTACATCCAAATTACACAGAGTAAGTTGATAAGTATTTTTAAGTTTGTACAAAAGTTGTAAAAAATATCGTGTGTCTTTGTTCGTTCCATAGAACGGATACGTGTCATAATCTTATACAAAAGTTCGGGATAAACCCCGATAACCAAATATATTCTGAAAGTACATTGCACATACATATAGCTGTTTAATGCCCATGGGTATTCTAGTTTTAAGACATTTTTACACATATTTAGAAATTATTTTTTACTAAATAAAATCAGATGCATAATTTTTGTTCTTCATACGAAACAATTAGAAAATTAATTAAACTCATCAAAATTCTCTAATTTGTTCCAATAAAACAGTATTTGTCATATGTCATTTTAAACATTTTAAAAGTCATTTAACTACTAGTTTAACCGATCCGTTTCATTATAAGAACATTATATCGCGTTACTAGTTCCGAACATTATTATAAAGATAACGTAATAATCCCACTAAACTCATGAGTTCTAAAAATAAATTGGCTTTGAAAAAATTGTAAAAAAAAACTTTTGAGATAAACTCGCATATGAATTATCAAACACCTATCTTTAAATATATACATACATATATCTCATAATTATTATTTAAGGTATAAATATAACTATTTTGAATGATGTTTTTAACATATTTAGATATTACCGAAAACTTATATAGATTATTATGGTATTAACAGATAGATAGATAGATTAAAATAAAATAAAATATAGATGGTGCGCAGATAGAAAAATATCGTGTTACTATTTACTACATAATACTATTATATGTCATCTAGTGACATAAACGAAATTGCTTATTCTGACACTAATTCAAGACGACGCAACTTTATTTGATTAACAAAAAAAGTCGCCTATTAAATAAGTAATCACAGATTTAAATACAGAAAATTTTCTTAAAATGTAAACTTTCTAAGCTCTTTGAATGTTATTAGATATGAGAACCTGGCAAAATATATCAATAGACTGCAAATAAGAGGAATAGAATGAAAGATATAAAACATCGAAGATGTTAGCATTCTTTCATTTTTAGCCATTTTTCTATATGTATACGGATATTAGGATCCGTCCATGGATACAATTTTATGTTCCTTTCTATTTTCTTTCTCATCTAATGGGAGATTTTAGGAATCAATAACTGACTTTCTCTTACCCTTTAATATGCGTGAAATTCAAGCGGTGTTCTACATGCAATACCTGCAAATCATATATTGTGTTGGTACACGCTAGCTCTATCCCTTGCCTTAATTGCCGCAAATTGGTTGGTATTTTCTTGCCAATCATCCTTGCTTATTTTATAATATCTCATTTCTCCACAAGTAAAGGCTGATCTGACCGCAGGCAATGCATCTGTAATAAAATGGTGTTCCTTGTAATGTTTCTGGCCAACATCTTACCCTGTTTAAACCTCATCATCCGAAACAGTTTCTCATACATAGAATATATTACTCAATGGCATGGACGTGTGCACTCAATTGGCAATGACATTCAACGTCTCGTTTCTTCGAATAGATATGTAATCTCAACGAAAATGACAATTGTGTCAGCCTTTTAATATCAGCAATATGATGTATATATATATATATATATATATATATATATATATATATATATATATATATATATATATATGTATATATATATATATATATATATATATAATATTTATAAAGAGACACAGGCTTTGTCGTCTCAACGATTCAGCATTGTGGCTAGACCTAGTAAGATTTGGAAAGCAAATCCTAGCGACTGATGTTATTTATAATACATCTATACATTTATTTGATGGGCTATTGATACCTGCGGTTTCAGTGAAACGGTGGGCATTCACTGTGTTTGGCTTAAGAATACCAAGCGTGACTGGTCTTAAGCCAATGGTTTGAAACATGTTATTCAACACATTGTGTAACATGCACTAACGTCTGATATTCTTATTATATGGCTGGATTTCCAATATGCTTGTTAAATCGTATGTATCAGTTGACGATCTAATTAATGTACAGTGTTATTTAAAATTAAATGCAATGCCTTAACATCCGTAATTCAGGATTCTAATAATTTTCTCCATAAAAACCACAGCACTACATTGTAGATAGACAAGTATTGTAATTTGAGACCAATTAAAAAAGAATTACAAAAAAAATGCAACCCAATGCTTTTTTTCATTTTTAAATCTCCGTCAAGAGTATTTAGAAAAGTTCGAAGTACGTATGAATGTGTTACTCTGTTCTTTTCTTTTTTGTTCGATTATATATTTCGGACGAACTTTGTCCTTCCTGTCTCCCCTTCTGTACCAATTGGAAAACTTTAAAAAACAAATATTTTTTTCTGCAAAGTGTAATACTAAGAATGTTCTCTATAATTCTGGTTTCTAATCACAGTAGCCCCCTTACGTCTTAGTGACAATACGCTTTGTTTTTGTTTGCTGAAATAATATATAAATATATATATATATATATATATATATATATATATATATATATATATATATATATATATATATATTTATATATATGTATGTATATCAATATGTATGTATATATATATATGTATGCATATGTATGCATATATATATATGTATATATGCATATATATATATATATATGTATACATGTATATATATATGTATAAATATATACATATATATTTAAATGTATATATATGCATATATATTTAGATGTATATGTATATATATATTTAAATGTATATATGCATATTTGTCTAAATGTATATATATATTTAAATGTATATATATATATATACACATATATATATATGATAAAAAATTTAATAATCCAAAACGTTGCAGTCAAATCAACTCAAGTAATGATGTGTTTATTATATCTAGTTGCAAATATATGCTCCATCCTATCGTATATTTTTGCTAGTTGTTTTATTTAATTGCTCAGTAAAATCTGTTGTTTTTTTTACAAAATCAAACTAAAGAAAATAACCCCACACTTTATTTTAATAAATAAAACACGAAATAATATAAACTCAATTTTTACGCAAAATTTACTCTTTACGGCGTAAAATGAAAAACAAAATATCCTAAACTCACTTAAGGTCGTAAAAAGATAATAACATTTAAAGTTTTTCCAATCGAAAAATAAAAAGTCGTACCAAAATAAGATTAAATATTAAAAAATATACTCTGAACACGATTCTAAATTCAGTTATTTAATTGCTCAGTATAATGTGTTTGTTTTTTTACAAAAATAGTATTTTTTAAATACGTTTCTTTAATTAAACAATTTTATTCAATAACTCTGTATTTTAAAACATAATTTCTAATAAGATTTAAAAAAAATAAAAACAGACCGAAAACGTTTATATAAAACAATCAAAG
Source organism: Sepiola atlantica (assembly GCA_963556195.1). Lineage (NCBI taxonomy): Eukaryota > Metazoa > Mollusca > Cephalopoda > Sepiida > Sepiolidae > Sepiola > Sepiola atlantica. The sequence continues at coordinate 224,240,288 of OY744515.1, read as the reverse complement.
TAAAGATTATCATTTTTGAGCGACTCGTACGATAAATCTCAGAGAATGTGTTGTTTACATGTTATTAATCAAATAACACGTCCCTGTCTTGTGCCCCATTTCTATCTATCTCTTTCCCTATCTCCTTCGTTCTCTCTTTCTCTCTTTCCTTTTGCTACCTTTCTCTCTTTCTAGAAATATCACTTTCTGTGCGTTCGTAATAGAACGTTATACTTAATAATGAGAAGGTGGGTAAGACATATACTACATTACCCCCCCCCGCAAAAGGGGTATTGTCTTGGAGAACAGTATCATATCAACAGAACAGATAGTACACCCCCCCCACAAAAAAAACGTAAAGGAGAACGTAATTCTTGTGAGGATAGTATCATGACAACACAACAAATACTACACTATCCACACCTCTTAAAAACAAGTGGGTAATTTATGAGAGGATGTTATCATGACAACAGAACAGATACTACACTACCTCAACACCTCTCAAAAAAGAGTAGGGAATGCTTGAGAGTATATGTTCGGCTTCAGGAATACATAATCTCCATTATTAATAGAAAAAATGATTCGTAATGGAAGTAGGAGTTGAGTTTCGGCTTCAGAAATACAAATTCATAATCTCGACTATTAATAGATTTACGAATACCTCTTTTAATCTATCTTCTCAATCTGTCCCTTAAAACATTACGCTGAACATTTATTAATAGAATAACAATATATTTGTATTATTTGTGTTATTCCGACTACTGTTATCGTCTTTGGTGTAATTCTCACAACGTTTCGGCCGATGTAGCCTCTGATATTCTTCAGATGCGTCGCGTCGAACTCGAGAATGTGTATGTGAAAATCGCGGACAGTAATACTTATGATTAGTTTCCGCACCCTTTCTCAAATATCGGCACTGAAGTTCAGGGATGGTTTGATTTATTCTGTATAATTCTTTTATTTCGTAACATAAAAATTCATCAGAAATGAATAAAATAATGTTTTTGTTACCTCTTTACAAAATGACATAAACAACACTCTGTCCAATCTTCGGGCTAGACTCCAGGTGTAGTAGGTGTTATGCTTTTTGCCAAAAAAAGTAATCATTCTTACAGAGGTAATTTAAATATTGTTATGTTTGTAAGAACTCAATTTTCCCTATTTTAAACACCAGTATTTTGTTACACTTAGCCTTCGTGGGGAGGCAAATAAATTGGAAAGAAGAAGAGAAAGAGGGAATGGAAAAGCAAACAGGTGTTAAAAAAGAAGAAATACGTTGATAGAGGAAAAAGAAAAATAAGTTACAGGAAGAAAAGAAAGAAAGATACAGGGCAGGCTTAACGAAATGATGCGATGGCCAAACATGGCAAATGATGAAATGACAATATTCGTAAAAAAAAGACAAAGTCTATCGCATATTTTTGTTCTATACATAAACAAACAGAAAACGATTATCTTAAAGGAGAAAATAGCAATTAAAAATTATGGATCATTTGAAGAGAGCAAATTGGATGAATATAAACAGTATTAAGAGGCAAATTAAACAAAACACAACTCTCAAGTTTATACGCCTGCCATTAACAGATTGCTGGAAAACTATAATTACCATGAGGTTTATATTTCTGACTTAATCAATAATAATATATATATATGAATAAATATATATTATACAATATGTATTATATTATTATATGACTACATATATCATATTATTTTATGTTATATATATAATATTATCATATAACAATATGTATTATATTATTATATAATTCAATCCACTTAATAAACGCACAACATATTTTGAACTTCAACGTTTATGTTTATTTCGAAAAGAAATCAAAACATTCGTTTCACGTGATAAGAGCACCAAATATTTAAAAATGTTAACTTTTTTTTTCTTGGAAATCAGTCTTGTTAGAAAAGCATTAGGACTAAGACGAAAGATTAAAAAATATATAAACTATTAAAGGTTTACTTATATCAGTGTTCGTATATATATATATATATATATATATATATATATATATATATATATATATATATTATTGTGTATGTGTGTTTTGCAACCTGATATTTTCGCCTTGTAACTTTTACTTCCTTGAGTAAGCAATTGAATATCTAAAGAATATCCATCCCTTATAAAGTTAATGTAACTGATGGACAAGCAAACCGTTATCCCATAACAAATAGGAATGTGTTAGTTCAGGCTCTCAACCTGTCCGCCTTCTGTGTATTGATAGTATTTGCTTGGACGCTTTAATAGATACTACCAACGTTGCACTACCATATTAAACAACTCTTTCTGATTCTCTGTAATATAACCCAGAGCAGACAGTTACTGATTTTTAGCATGGATCCCTACGTAAAATGAAACACAAACAAGAACATGAGAATATTTTTATAGCTTCACGCTTAGCAGCATTTCTTGGTAAGATGCACTTCGAAAAAATCTTTAACTTAAATTTCTCTTTCGAGAACTTCTGATAAATAAATGTATAAGTGTTTTAATTTTGTAGATTTTTACATTGTTATTATCCAACTTTTAAATAGAAATTCATTATAAACGTTTTATTTGTAAGTAATGAAATAAGGTAAGTTTCGATTTCGTACACCCGGATCGTATGAGTTGAAACATGTCGAAAAATTATAACTGGTTTTAAAACCTTCAGATAAATATATATATATATATATATATATATATATATATATATATATATATATATATATTTGTGTATGTATTTATATGTTACTATATATGTATATATATTTTTTAATATATATATATGCACACATGTGTATATATATATATGTATGTATATATATGTTAATTCATATGCATATATGTATGTATATATATATATATATATATATATATTAATATATATGCATGCATGTGGGTGTATATATATATTAATATATATATATATATATATATATGCATATATGTGTATGATATATATTTTAATATATATGCATATAATGTGTGTGAATATATATATATATATATATTTATATATATGCATATATGTATATAATTTATATAGTAATATATATGCATATATATATAATTATATATGCATATATATACATAAATATATATGCATATATACATATATATAAGTATATATGCATATACATATATATGTATATTAATACAAGCATATATATATGCATATATATATATGCATATATTTAAATATGTATATATATGCATATATTTATATATGTATATATATGCATATATTTATATATGTATATATATGCTTGTAGGTATATATATACATATATGTATATATATATATATATATATATGCATATGTGTATGTATATGTATATATGTACATATATATGCATATAGGTGTATATATGCATATATATATGCATATATATATGCATATATTTAAATATGTATATATATGCATATATTTATATATGTATATATATGCATATATTTATATATGTATATATATGCTTGTAGGTATATATATATACATATATGTATATATATATATATATATATATATATATATATGCATATGTGTATGTATATGTATATATGTACATATATATGCATATAGGTGTATATATGCATATATATATGCATATACTAATATATATTATATACATATATATATATGCATATATGTATAATATATGCATATACTAATATATATATATATATATATATATATATATATATATATATAAATATATATATATATATAGGCATTGATAGCTTATTTTTTACTTGCATGGTACTGGCGGCGATACGTACCATTTGAACTGATTAGGTAAGGCAGACACTCTTTCATGTATTGCAAAATCATTTTCATAGGATAATAATTATATTCTGTCGGGTAAGTCAAGATAACCGAGATACATGTTAGTTGTATCTGCCGAAAGAATTGCTTTAACATTAAAGTGTTTTATTTTCTTCAGAAAGGTTACAAAGTACAATTAATGTTTCTATTTGGGCATTTTTGTATTACGCCCTAATCATTATGGAGTAGCTGTATACTTTCCTCTATCATAAAGAGCAATGTGTATGGATTAGTATATAAATATATATATATATATATATATATATATATATATATGTACATATTCGTCTAAAACTGCCCAACGGAAAATAAAAAAGAGAACGCAAATACAAGTTTAACATAGCTTTCACTCTACTTTCATGATACGTGCCGTTTTCGTTTCTTCCATCTCGCTTTCGATAGATTCATACGGTTCTGATTTTCTTATTTATTCTTGACATATTTTTATTATCACTGATGTCATTTCTAAAAAAATCAGCTTTCCTTTACCTCCCAATAATGTTAGTAAGACAATTAAAATTACTCGCCCGCAAACACACGCACACGCACACACACACATATATATATATATATATATATATATATATATATATATATATATATATATTTATATTTAAATATGAGACAGACAGACAGACAGACAGACAGATACAAAAAGACCGACACAGAAATATATTGAAGCAAGATATTTCTCTCTCTCTCTCTCTCTCTCTCTCTCTCTATATATATATATATATATATATATATATATATATAAATACTAGTGTCCACCCTCCGTGAAGATGACGTAAACGTTATCTTCGCCAGTGTCTGCACTAAATTCTATATAAAATGTCTTAATTGGTTGAGTTAAAAAAGTAAAAATAAGAAAAATATTTGTATGTTCATCAACAAAAAGTTTATGAAAATATTTTATATTAATATTAGTACGAACGTTGGAAAAACATAATATTTACCTTTCATCTGACGAAAGGTTGTATTCTTAGTTAAATAAAATGCATGTGTGTAATCTATTTATATCGAACATCACTGAAAGAGAAAGAGAAACAAACGGACAAAGACAGAGACAATGAAAGACATAGACACTGCGTGCTGCTTATACTAGCAAACTCAGCAAATAACACAGGACAACGTGACTGGTAGAGAGTATTGGCAAAAATGAGAAATGTTTGTGCAAAAAAAGAAAATATATTTACATATAGAAAGTTATTATGAGCATATAAAAATATATATGCATAATTCTAAAAGTTATTATCATCTCATCATTATTTTTTTAATGTCGCTGCTTAAGCGAAGTGTTGCTAATGTGAGATGTATTTAGTTAAAATTAGCTTAATGCAAAGAGGACCAATTTATGCTGGACTCAATTCCTGAAAATAAAGACTAGCTAGCCTAAAACGAGGTCATCGTACGTCTCTTTCACTGGAATCTCTCTAGAAAGTTCAAATGAAAACGGACTTTTGCAGACAATCTCATGAGATTCATTGTTGAGAGTTTGGGGGAGTTGGGATTGGAATGTTGGCCTGGGTTTTGTGGAAAGCTACTATCATGAGATTTACGATCGGGCCACTAATGCAGTATATAGGTGATGATGATGATGATGATGATGATGATGATGATGATGATGATGATGATGATTGCTATTTAAACTCTGCTTCGTATAAAATGAGGTGAAGTCATATATTTCTCATGCATGTTCCTACAACGGATTCAACCATCTAAAAGCAAGTGTATACTTTTGGTAATAGGCAATTTGTTTATAACTATCATTTCCAATAGGAAATAAAAAGTTTTAAAACAGCGAAATGACTGTGTTGTGTTCTCACGCTACCAAATGTGAATTATTTTGTTTGTGAGAGGAACGCCGAGTGTTAATCTTCTTTCTCGCCGATTTCATTAAAATGGGCTCTCGAAGCTGTATGCTAGAACAAATAAAATGTGGGTCTTAATGTCTGACTTGGGAAAGGCGTAGATCAAACACTATTTATTCTTTTGATCGACAAAAAATATAGATTTGAAAGAGGTAATTCAATAAACACACACACACACATATATATATACATATATATATACATGTAGATATATACACATATATATGCACATATATACATATATATACATATATACATATATATAAACGTATATACATATATACATACATATGTGTATACACATATACATATATACATACATATATATATACATATATATATACATATGTATGCATATATGTATACATATATAAATATACATATATATATAAATATATACACATATATGCACATATATATACATATATATATACACATATATAACATATATAAATATACATATATACAAATATATACACATATATGCACATATATATACATATATATATACACAGATATACACACATATATATACATATATAGACACATATACATACACATATATACATGTATACACATATATATATATACATTTATACATATATATATACACACATATATATGCATATATACATATGTATATATATGTATATATATGCATGTTTACATTTCGACTTTTCCTATTTAAAAATGAATTACTCTAAAATAAAATGATATACAATTATATAGAATTTTAAATAACTACATTTTTAAAAGTGGAATGTTTCTTTTTTAATTGAAATTTAGCTTACAATTATATGTAAGCTAAGAACGCAGATAATATTTATTGCTTTTAAAAACCATTACATTGTTACTAGTTTTAAATAATTAAGTAAAGAAAATACATGTATTTGTTTAAAGAATATTAAGCTGACACAGCCAATTATATTCATGGAAGAAGACAGAGTTATGTTTTCTGAATATGAATCACCGACAGACATTTACAATAAAAAAAGGAATTATTATTATTAACAGTTCATTATCCAGATTGATGTAGAATGTACCGGTATCAATAATAATATTAGGTTTTAATTTAGTATGTTTGGATCCGTTCCCAATTATTAATTTTAATTCAGGAGTTTTTGATGATGATGATGATGATGATGATGATGATGATGATGATGATGATGATGATGATGATGATGATGATGATGATTACAAGATGAACTCCTTTATGTAACACAGTTGGAGGCAGGGCCCAATATTATTGCAAACAATTAGTTTCCACCATATTTAATAATATGAAGTCGCTACGCACACACTTCGAGTACATTTGCTAGTGTTGAATCAGTAGTACAAGCATTTTTGACACAAGAAAATCTGTCCATAAATTACAGAATGGAATGTAAAAGTAATTACTTTTCCGGACTAAAAGACACATTCCGCATGGAAAACCTTGGGAATTCTCCTGCTAGTCCCTCTCTCTCTCTCTCTCTCTCTCTCTCTCTTTCTCTCTCGCTCTCTCTCTCTCTCTCTCAATTGTACTCTCTCAGTGGATCTTCCTCCATTCATTCATATTTCTCTCCTCCATCTATCCATCCCTATTTCTATATAATTATCCAGAGTTCTCTCTACGTGCTCTCTCTCTTTGTCTCCCATTATTTCTCTAGCTGTCTACATCTTTTTCTCTTTCTTATGAGAAACACAATATCTTAGTATTATTAAAGAATCATACAAGGAAAACTATTTATCAAGAGTATGTCTTTAAGAGAAAGAAAATATTGGGCAATGTTCAAACTTTACTTCCCATATTATATTTGCAAAATGTAGGTTTGCATGCCACACCGGAAGTTCAATGACGTCATAACATTCCGGATTTCCTTAATAAATGGTCGTTAAAGAGAGCGCTCCCAGCCTATAGTAAATTATTTATACAGTTTACAACTCATTTCTTATCTTTCTCCAGTAAACACCATTGGATCTGCAACTGCCTTATAAACACCTGCGGAATTGTGTGTTCTTATTTAGTTATAACTAGTTGTATGCTTATTTTGACTCCCCCCTCCAAAAAAAACGAAAAAAAAAACGTAATTATTGTGTATGTTATATTTGCCTTACATTTACAGTTCGTTTCTGTTATTTTTGCTTTCCAATATATCGTTATGAAGAGCAATATTTAAAAAAAGCAGTAATCAAACGTATGTATGTAAAAGTGAATTTTTCGTCTATTCCATTGCCCGTTGTCACTGTCGAACCAAACCTGCATGTTCTATTAGCATCTTAGACCAATTCTTGATGCGTATTTTCAGAATTATATGCGTTCATTTTGTTCTCTTTTAAAAATGCCTTACCTTTTTTACCAGTCAGACAGCTTCTCTTAACATAGCCAACTTGGAAATATTTTCACTTTTACATAAAAGTCTACTACAACTGCACCTAAATAACACCAGTGAATGTTCTGTATGGAAATAGTTTTTTAGCCTAACACTTTTTGTATTTCCTTTTTACACTATTTCAATTGTCTCTTACGCACTATATATTTTCTACCTAAATAATGATTGCTGCCATCAAGTTTCGGGCGTGCTAGTTTTCTATTCAGAATGTATTTATCCACATATCATTTCAACGGACAATAAGGATAAGTGTTTAGTTATAATAGCAACTTTCAGTATTAATATTTATACATGTTACTCTCTTTTTATTTACGTTTATTTTGCATTTTACACAGCATACCATTTATGCACCAACCAAAAGGCACTTTATCAAGTTACTCGGATAAATTAAGTTACTTATTTATATTTCGTCTTTTTATTCTTCAAAAGTCGATTGCATGACTATAAATACCATTGAAAAATCACAGATTACGCTTCATAATCTATTTTTGAACGCTTCAATTACTAAGATGTCTGCTAAGATTTTTCTGGCAATACATTCCATATTGTATTGTAGTTATTTTGTTATGTTTTTAATTCTACTTCGATATGCAAATATGCATCGATGCCTGTTCTCTTTTCTTATTTTTAACTTAAGCGATTCATAAATTTGCTTAATCATTACATGACAGCGGATGCAAAATTTATCTTATATAGAATCACTCCCTTTTACAAACAAGACTTCATCTCTTCTTTAAAAATAAATAAGGCTTCGAATCCTTTTAATGACTATTGATATTTTTTATTTCTCATCTGTTTTTTTTTATTTACGTTGCTGATGATTCTACTGCAAGCCTTATGGTAGCTGTCATTCTTGATAACCGGAAATTGCATTACTCAAGTGAGCGGAAAACAGCGAGGTGTTAATTGTACAGGTTTTATGCCTTAAACAAATTCTTGAGCATAACACATATGTGATGACACAACAGACCAATCTTCTCTAGGTGGAGTGTTGTTATCATGCATGTGGTCAAGCTTTTTACTGTATGCATACTGCTGAAAGGATTGAATATCTAATGAAATGCATAGAACATACAAGCTTAAGGAACCGGTTTAGACTGCATGGTTATATTTGAAAAGAAATACTCTCGTATAGTGTGTGACAATGAAACATTACGTATAAACATATACACTACTACGGTTGTGAAGAACCTTGACTACAAGAAAACCACAGCAAACATATGTACGTTTTTAAAAAAAGCATTTTCCAAATTTCAAAACATCAGGGAATCGTTTTTTCTTAAGAAATGTCCAGCAATACTTCATTAGTAAATGGTGCATTTGGTTTGAAAACAAACAAAACATAGTTTGTTAATTAAAAGCATATTACTATGTTGTAAATTATTGAGAACAACCCTTGCGATACAATCATCGAGAACATATTATTCAATACATTGATAAAATAATTAAACTTTAAAATCCCTAATATTACAAAAAAAATAAAAATTCAATAAATTATTTTCATAATTTTCTTTTGTAGAGAGTTGGCACAATTCATTTTATTAAATAAAATATACAGTTTGATTTAAGTTTCGACGAGACAAAACAATTATAGAATTATTATTTATTGAATTCAACATTGACTTGTTTCGTTTTACTATTTGAAATTTTTTTAGCTCGACAATAACGGAGACATTCATAAATAAATATCTGTTTTAGAGATGAAGTTTCTTTCATAATTTATGAGTTTATTTCATTAAAATGTTATTTTCTTTAGAAAGTGACAAGAATTTAAGTTCCCATTATGTTGAATAACATTTAAAAATGAATTTGATTACACGTTATTGAATGCGCGACGGTTGGTTTTCTTTGTGGTATTATTTGATATTAATGGACGGAGTCGAGCTAGACAGTTACAAGGTGGTGCTTTGTCTTCTGGTGACTCGCACTATTTATAGTGACAACCGGTGTAGTTTCTCCTGTGTAAGAACGGCCGGTGTAACAGTATCTCTAACAGGATTTGGTTCAGACAGTTACCATGAAACGTGCTTTTTGTTATCGCCTCAGCAGCTCCCCCGATGCAGTTAACCTCTCGCACCGGACATAAATGTGTTATTATAGACTGCTATATAAAAAGCAAATACGCAAACATACACGCAGACAGGCACGTGCATTTCTTACGTAAACAATCACATTCTACCATTCCAATTTGGAGATTACTTTTTATAAACACACAAATGTGTTAAATTCTGTAAATCACTAGAAATCATGAAATCCTCTAATTAGGAAAATTATTTCGCATATATTCAGTAAATTATTTCTAACATATACAGAAAAGTCTAGTCGGATATTCAAATTCAGATCAGAATAATAAACAATCTAGTATATCGCTATTTGATTCACTATCATATTCGGGCTACACTGTATAAACGCTTCAACCATTCCATACTTGATTAGCATTTATATGTTCTTAAAATAAACTTTAAATTCTGCCACTCTGCTATTTAGTAACATACATGTTCTTCTTATTGCCACTTAACCAGTTGTTTATATTACATGCTAGAGGGGTGAATTATTGTGAAAGCTGTATTTTTATGATATACGGCGTAAGCCAATTTCTTAACTATTGACGCTTACATCTGTCTTTTTCAAGTAAAATATTATAAAACTATTTCTTTGTCCACTACACAACGATGTTTTCTAATATATTTAAGCGTATGTGGTCACATTAATAATTTTCCTACAAGACAGACCACAATATATCTTGCATTGGTCATTTTTGTATATTCATCTCCCAACGTGTTGACCTGAAGTAGAATTTTAGTTAAACACATAATTTCTGTAAACGTAAGATGTTTCTCAATAAATTTAAAACATTTGTTTTTACAGCTTCTTCACGAACATGCACATTTTCAGCAATACTTACATTGAAATGAATGTGCCTGTCGGGGGACTAATATTTTCAAAAGATTATTAATAAGAAATGATTACTTTATATAAACACTGAACAAAAAAACAAATGGAAATATAAATCTTACTTAAAATAAGTGTTATCACTAATGGATTGCATAATGCATCATTCAGAAACACTAATACAGATAAACATTGCTTACATCCAATAATTTTATAAAGGGACATTAAATAACATTACTTGGACAAGATTAGTTATAGTTTCATAACTAAAACAACACAGTAATAATTTACTATACCTTTAAACGTATTTTGGAATAATATTCTTGGTAATAAAAAACTGCATAGTAAATAAATTCAAGTTAGGATACTCCTATGCGACACAGGATAGTTATAACCAGTATTTTATAAGTGGTTTCAGTTAAAAAGCATAACGATTCTCTAACGAGTGAGAATTTGGCGACATTTTAATTAATGGACAGAATTAGGTATAGGGATGCTTACAGAGCTCTGCTGAAATGATCTCTTAAGAAAAGTTTGGTCTCTCTAAAACCGGTCGAAGGGATCGGTATTTCGAATTGTCTGCTCAGAACTCATGTCTTATGTTATTACATATACGGTAGACGAGCCAACAAGTTTTACAACCATTCAGTATGACAAAATGTAATTAAAATAGAAGAAAAAGAGAAAGAAATGAACGAACTGTGTTTGTAGGATTGCCAAGTTTCAATTGGTTTTAATTGATTCTACACATGGTTAAAGTGGCCAGGGTTCAAGTAGGTTTCTGTTGGAATTGCGTAATTAAAAGATTATAGGAAATCTGTCAGCCCCACCACAGCAGTTATACTATCGGTGGGTTAGATCAAAGATTATTGGCCATGAGAGTGGGAATTGCACTTAATACACTTCTATTGCTTGTGCAGTGGAATCAATAATTATATAATATTTAATTAATCAATATTTTGATTTTTTCTGCAAACCTTGTATTTTTTACGAGTCTTCGTATCTCTATTATAATCGGTGCATCTGTCTGTCACACTTACGTTTGATCTATCAATGTTATATGCGCATTGCATTTTCATACGTGGTGCTAGACTATTCGTCATCAGTTTGAAATAGTATTTTCAGTGCGAAATAAGGATATTGAATTGATGTATTTTGAGACTATCTCTCGTTGTTTTCTCCTGTAGGTTTGCAATACTCGTATTATATAAGCACCTGTCACTAGCAAACAAGATGATGGACGAATACGCTATGTTCATCTGTTTAAAATAAATAGTAAAAGAGTTAAATATTTCACTGATACTTTGACGTTTATCAGCATTTAGAATAACAAGAAGAATAACGACAGAAAACATTTATTGGCTGAATTAGAAAAAAATGTCACAGTGAAATTGATTCCAAAATTTGTTTCATTTTCATAGATTTTAAACCATTATGATGAGTTTTACGTTTAACAAGAACTGCATTGTTTTCTCTATTAGTATTGTGTTTGCTTTTAGCCCATTTATATAATATTTTACAAATAGGTTAAATAAGGGTTGTATAAAGTTTAAAATAACCAAGTTTTTTTTAGTTTAATGTTCATTGATTTTTCATGACTAGCCGAGCAAGGATCAGCCCCTCGATGTAAACATGCGTAGTCTAGAGTTTTATTACAATACAATCACATATTCTTAAACCTTTCTGGGAGCGAAAAATAATAAACGCATCAGTAAACACCAGTGTATTATCGCTAGTAAAAACAATAACAAAACAAAAAAACAGCGTATATATATATATATATATATATATATATATATATATATATATATATATATATATATATATATATATATATATAAGCATGTTTAAATTTACTTATGAAATGAACAGAAATCCGATTTTCAAAATATGTAATACGTATATAGTTTGCATGAAGAAATAATTGGAGAGTGCACAGCTTCATTAATAATAGCATGATATTAAGTATTTACATGATTCAGGTTACTCTTCTTATCCTGGATGTTATTGTCACACCGTTTTAGCCGATGTAACCTTAAATCCTCTGTAGGTGTGTCGTAAAGAAATCTGAAGTATTTATGTCGAACTCAGGCATCTCAACCGGATGCCGAACGAACCTTTTATTTATAGCAGGGGCATAACTTGTTCTCGTCTCATTAACCATGACCGTGTAGAATTAATAAGTAATTCTTAATTTTATTTTTAGTTTCGCATGTGCAGAGGAGTAAAGCAATAACTTTCTGAGTACAACATAGCATGTTATCAATGGTGCCACTTGTCCTTGTAAAACATAAAAGCAAAACACATACATATACTTACTGTACGGATTGCTAATCATCGTCTAATTGTATGATATTATGAGTATATAAATAAGTATTATGACGTATCAATCGGTTTAGTAAGAGTATTTGCTTACATTGGATTTGAAGAAAACGATATTGTAATTTACAGAGAAGCAGTCCCGAGATAGAAAAAATGGCTTTTCGTTTGTAGTTGTAGACAAAGAGGAACGGGAAATTGGAGTTAAGTACAGCATTGCTTTTATTATTCCTCTATGTGAGAAATAGGTTGTAGCGTAGAGAAAAGATCCCGAATCATCATTGTGCATGAAACAACATCCCTGATGTTAAATTTTAATATAAGTGTGATCGAAAATGTCTGCATGAAGTTAAACCAATTTTCTAATTAAGATGAGTAAAACTCAAACACCTAAGAAATTATTTCTCTGGTTATACATTATGTGGTAAGTACGTTATTGCATAGTGTTCTAACAACCTGAGTATCATACACATTCGATATTTGGATTGGTGTGTATGGATATTATGTTGTAAGTAATGGAATTTAGTCAGCATAATACAGACAGGTTTGCGAAGAATCATAAAAAAAACATTTGTTTACACGAGATGAATTTAAATATCGGGATCCATAACTTCAATGAATATCGGAATCTTTTAGATACTGGACATTCCACTCAAGAAATTATGACCGCTATATATAAATTTTCCATTCTCCTTCCCTTCAACTACTTAATAATGATCAAAATAAGGTATTTTCTAATTTACAATTAATATTAATAAACGTATATAAGCTATTCTACGAACTATCAAGCTTCATGAATTCTTGTGAAGAAATGTGAAATTATTTTCTGTAGCAGACACTTAGTCTTAGCGCAATTTGATCTACTTCATTCATTCATATTTAATGAATCAGATGAGTCTAGTGTTTCCCTTCGGTTTTTCCGACATCTTTCATGAAATATTTTTTGTAGAAAGAGGTCGGCTACTTACAGGATGGAGCTTGTGGAGGTCCTAAGTGAAAGCGTTTCTGTGGAATGAGATTGATTTGAACTTGACACCCAGATAATCAATCTGTTTCGTTAACAAGAAATCCGCCATCATTTCCCATTTAATTCACTAACTGGAATGTAATATTTCGTTATATGAAATATATATAATTCTTAACCTTTATATATACTAATCCATTAATTTTATATAATTTGGTTTTACATTTACTCTTGAGTCAACACTTATCTGATTCAAGAGACACTCGATGTAATGAGATGGAAATATTCTCAGCCGAAAAATTATTATTTATTGAATGGTTTCTGACACGTATTTCTTTACATAATATTTTAAGACGACCATAGTGCAGCTGCAGGGAATCAATTCCTGGATTAAGTGTTCCAAAGCAGTGATGATCTTGCTAGTTGCTCTGTGCATCTAACTTTCGCTTGATGCTTGGAACATGAATGAAGAATTCATTGCTACATACTAAGACAAATTTATCAGCCACAATTCACTACAACACGCCTAGACAATTAAGTCAATTGTCTAAACCAGCTCGTATAATACACGGCTGAGAGTTGCCATGAACCAGAAGTAGGTTCAGAATCGTCCATAGTTGAATAGAAGATAACTGTGGTCGAATTATGTAAAAACTACTCTTACATCTTATAATAATACAGATATTATAGCCGTTCATATTGATATTAAGAAGAAAGAGAACGAAGAAAAAATCTCCCAAGTAGGAGGCCATGTTATTTTTGTCAAAATTAGTAGCCTCAATTCAGTGCAACAAAAAGTTAACATTGAACCTGAAACACGAATAATTTCACCTGAATTGGATAATTTCCAGGAAGGATTTGAATTGCAATCAAATATAAAAAGGAAAGGCATAACTGGGAAACCGGTAGAAATAACATGAAGAGAAGTGCAATATTCATATGTGTAACAAGCCACCTCCTTAATACAAAATAGCTGCGCGATGATCTTGCATTTCCAATTCTTGGAAATTTACGCAAGTGAATTACAGTTGCTTCGATCTAAATTTGGAAAATTCTGGAATATATTTTGATCCGTTTTCTATCCTTCTTTCTCTCTCTCTCTATCTCTCTCTCTCTTTCTCTCTCTACTTCTCTCCTGCTCTCTCTTTCTCTCTTTCTTATATATATATATATATATATATATATATATATATATATATATATATATATATGTATGTGTGTGTGTGTGTATTTGTGTGAGACGAAGAGAAGACACAGGGATAATTTGCAAGACTTCTACTCGGTTGACTCATCTTTTGTATTTGTTAATTTTCCAGCGAAAAATCAGCTTATAAGAGTTCTAACTATGTAATTTCTTTATACATACATGTATAAGAGGTTCAACTCCTGTAGAGGTCTAATGTTTAACGTTGTACGTCCTTTGCATATTTCGAGCATCGACACCGGAAATTAAAAAAACAACGTCTATTTTCCAAAAAAGTGTTTGTTATTAATTCTTATTTGTCTGCTATTTAATCTATTACATACTACAAAACATTACGCACACATTTAATGGGGTCTTCTGCTATTTCCGCTAAATTTCGATAATATCGGAGTACGTTATTTTTTCTTATTCCGTATACATTTATAGTCACTCCGGTGTTTAGAAAATGCAATTAACGAACATAGTCATTTGCACTAGATCCTCTTTCAACATGGCAACTGCCATTTTCTCAACTACAGCATTTTCGAATTAAGTCACTATACGAAAAGATCCTCGCCAGAACAAAAAAGTGTACATTCCCACACTTTTCACAAGGCATAAGATCCAAAAATCGGAAAAAATCATCGATTATTTTGTATAGTACTGTCCCAAAACTTGTGACTGATCGACCCTACATGCGGTCGTCTTACGATGGTTCGTACGATAACATACATTCTAGCTCATTTAAAATACATTTTCTCGTAGGTTTTATACTCGCTTTCGTGGCTGAAATGTTAGCAGCGTAGATAAAAGATCGTGTGGTTTATGGTTCGATCCCGGTTGCCTCACACATTTTTTTTAGTTTTACATTGTTAAACTTCTGGTTACGAGGAGGGGGGAGGACTATAGTCTTGATTGTTTTAAATCAACGTTATTATGTAGCCATTTAAATAGAAATCAATGTAATATGTAGTACTTACCCGAGTGTGAATACCATGCCGATGTGACCTATTTGCGTTCGGTCGGCTGTTGACAAATTTGAGTTAAATCATGTTTTATTTCTCTCGTGCAACCCCAGGGGACGGGGCCAGATAGCTTATGTTTATATGTATGTATGTATGCGTGTATGTATATGTGTGTGTGTATGTATACATTAATTTGTCTTTAAGTAATAGTGTCAACACTTGTTTGATTTTCTCTTAAAGATCATATTTTTATCAGCTAATTATTATAAGATATTTCATCATTGCATGCTAACTTAATAACTTTAATTTTTGGTTAGAATAAACATGTAATATATGTTACAATACAACACTTCATCATTTGTGTCCTCGATCAGTGACAAAATAATCTTTCTAGACTGAGGAAATGTTCATTTTATCTGAATCAATTTCCTCTTATAAGAGAGCTGAACTTCCCAACATTAAAACCGACCTTGTGCCTACCCCTGCAACCGTGGGGAGACAAGTGCATGTGTACTAGTTTAATTCCTCATCTAGGCAGTGTAGTATCTAATCATTTTCTGAACAACGGGTCAGAAGACGTAGTTGGTATTGCGCTACCCTTGATTTTCTTTCTGAACTCGTCATTAGCACAAACATTTTTTCGGGGTTATCGATTTTCTTTCAGGAAAGGATGGGAGTAATTAGT
>OY744515.1:224208237-224218237 GCA_963556195.1 Sepiola atlantica | reverse complement strand
TTCATTTGCATGAGGAATGAACAATGATGTTGGGTTTGTACTTCATCAGAATCGTTGTCTTAAATTGCCATATGGAAAGGAGTAACACAAAAATTACCTTTACTTGTGTAAAATAACATATTTCCCTAAAGAATCTTCAACCTTATGTTACTGTTCAGCATGACATAACTTTTACATGGTTGATATACCATGAAATGACTGGCGAGATAAGAGTAGTTTAACATTTAACTTCTGTAAGCGATAATTACTTACAGTGTTTAAATCTCACCAAAACCTTAAAAAAATAGAAATAAAAATAAAGATTCAAGAATCTATTTCGAAAAAATTTAACATACAGTCAACCAAAAGTAATATACATTGCATTACGTGTTTTACTATTTCCTAGGACGCCGACAAAGAATATTTAGTTTTTCTCTTAAAATCTTCAACTGCTCCCCATTGCATTGTGTTCCGTGTTAACAGCATAGAATTCGATCGTCTGTTGTTGTTATCCAATAAAAGGTGTGTATATTTCCTCATTTGACCATAAAGAACAAGCAAGTTTTGAATTGTTTGAAGGTATTGAATAGAACAATTTGTATGGACGAACAAAAAGAATGGCGAGAAATCAAAAGGCAGACTTGGTGTCGATGAGATGAAAATGAAATGGGTTACGCGATGAATAGTACGTGTTTAAGACACTGGAACGGTGAAGATGCTCTTTTGATGGCGAAAACAGACTGAGAAGGTTGGGACTTTGAGAGAAATTGTAAAAGCGGACGAGAGAATAAATTGTATGAAAGAGAAGAGAATTCAATGCATCTCGACGGAGAAAAGCATGTTTTAGAAAAATACAACCTAACTAAAACACAAAATCTGGTCTCCCGCCAAAAAATGAATGTGCAGCAAAGACGAAAATCAGAAAAATCTGTCAGCCAAATATTCTTATAACAATGAAGAAACTGACAAAAGACGCAAATAATTGAAAATCTTAAAATGGTTGTCGATAAACACACAAATGAAAAAGGAAAAGAAAACCGCTCCGTTGTATAAAAAGAAACCATTTCTCAAACCATTTGCGAAGATGATATTTTAATTCACCCCGCCAAATCAATAGCAAAGAAAAAGATACTGTGAATGTTTCTTTCATTGTATTTGTATTCATTAATTTATTTATCATTTTTTAAAACCCTTTTAATTTTATTGCATTTATTTATATTTTTTGTTGATGATAAAGGAAAGCTTTGATTGATGTGAAAACCAGTTCTGGCATCAATGAAGACCCGATTGGACCTTTACAAGATATGCCAAACAGAAATAATAAAATATAACATTTATTTAGATTTCATTTTATTTTTTTTAAGATTATATGAAAATAATACGATACTAATTCTCTATCAAAGCATTGCTTCTTCTTGACTAGCCTTGTTGAAATCAGAAAGTTAATTGAATTTCCTCTACTTTTAAAGAAAATGGTGTGAAAAATTAGCTTATATTGATTTTAAGGAATATACTATTTTATTTAAAGGCAAATGCATCGTGTGTTGTATTAATGGATTCAATATATATATATATATATATATATATATATATATATATATATATATATATATTCTCCTTTTACATTTAAGATAATAGCTTTCTTATAAAACCGGCTCATGCGAATCTGCTTTGACAGCGATTAAGCCCACTACTTGATGTGTACTTTCGTAAAATATTCGTTCGCTACGCTTGCTTTCAATAATGTTTACATTTTCCCAACTCAATATTTCTAACACTTCTATTCTTACAGGAAATCGGGGGTATTTCCAAACTCATGCCTAACTTACATACCACATCACCAGGATATTTTTTCGACGTAGCACCGGTAGTATTTCGTTTTTACGTTCATGCTATTGTCTATTAACTACTCTACATTTGCACCCCCAAATCCAAGGCGCTAATTACAACGACTGTCTAGTATTTAAATATTAGAATAGCAGTTCCAAATATTTACTTTCACATTCCAGATTGAAAGAATAAGCGGCTAACATTAAAAACGGAGCGTTTCTCAGAGTCGGTACTACAATAGTTGATAACTTATTTCATACTTGTAACTATTTCCTTCGTTTTATTTAGTTTCCCTTCCTATTTTGTAAATAATATATACTAACACAAACTCAATTTCTCAGATAGTGTTGGGTGCATGAGGCTATTTATTCAGGTTTCTATTTTTCACTTCAGCTCTCGCTTTAAGTGTGCTTAAGCTATACGATAGTGGAAATATAGCCTGGATAACGAGATCGTCAGTTTAGCTGTCTATGAACAGACTACAGAACTCGAGGTGATTTTCAAAATGCCGACCCGACAGTCGCTTATAGGATTCTTACAGAATAATCCTATTTTTTTAAAAGTTATTATCTTTAAATATTCAATTTCATATCATTTGCATAACCACATCGATTATGAATTACTTTTACTCTAATACTTTTTAATTAAGCAACTCATAGTAATTTATCTCTATGTGAACATTTCGAGAAAGACTAACTCTCTTTTTATAGCGTGGCCATAATATTTACATACGTGTGACTATACCCACGACAAAAGCTATGTCAATTAGATCGCAAAATATGTCTGTGTACCTCTAGATAATAATAATAAAAAAGAAGAATACTTCGATATAGATGATGATGATGATGATGTAGTAGTAGTAGTAGTAGTAGTAGTAGTAGTAGTAGTAGTAGTAGTAGTAAATTTCTTAAGGATGGGTATTGTGACCTAAATCCCGGAGTTGTTGCGATCAAATAATTTACAATAGTTATCGAAAGAGTTTAAGAGTAGTGTACATCTTGGGAGATTGTTGTTACTCAGACTCCAGGGAAAACCGCCGGTTATTATCGGCCAGCAATCACTAATAGTTGCCCATTTCAGTACTGCCGGTGAGTGCAAAACAACAACAACAACAACAACAATAATAATAATAATAATAATAATAATAACAATAATAATAACAATAATAATAACAACAATAATAATAATAATAATAATAATAATAATAATAATAATAATAATAATAATAATAATAATAATAATAATAATAACAATAATAATGATATAGAAGTAAAGAGATATGTTATTTATATTTTTGCGAGAAGAATACCTTAACAGATAAAAAAGAAATAAAGAATAATACTAGTGTTGGTTATGACTCAACGGGCCACAATTACGCCAAGTACTTAGAGAGATTGCATCCAATAATAGCAGCGTATTGCATTCCTTGAATTGTTTCGTCTACTGATTTCATTGGTTTTGTTGTTGTTGGAATAAGAGATAATCGAAACGCAGCAGCGAACTGAAAATCAGATTCCAGAATTGGAAGGTAAAACCATCGGGCCAGGCTGAACGTATGATAGGGCTGGTATGGGGAAATGGGTGACCGTCTACTTGGATTCAGTCCAGGTAAAAGATAAGAAAAATGGCTGAAGGGTGTGAAAGTTCAAAGAATCTGTCAACATTCATTTTGTCAGGCTGGTGTGGTATGACTGGCATTGTTAACAAAGGAAGGATTGGATACTTTGTATAAAATACTAGCAAAGACACCCGACAATGCCCGGTAGCAAAACATCGAACTTGAAAGATTGAACATTACTTATATAATTCTTCACTTCCTTGGGTTTTTTTAATATTTTCTAAAGAATTAAGTTTTAAATGTCTCACATATAAATGGAGATATGCATAAATATGTGATTGTTGTTTTGTTTACGGCATGTAAACCATCGTTAGATTATGTTATGTAGAAATCATACGTATTTTTGCACACCAATTATTTGCAAATTAATTCGAATAACATACTAAAACTTGTGTTCCCTAAAGTGTACTCATTTAGTACAGGAAAAGCTCAACTCGGTGTTCTTACAGAGCCCGGTGTGTCAAGCTGACTATAAAATATATTTATTGCAGTTAAGCTATTCAAGGCGTCCGCCTCTCACCCCAAAGGGAGCTATACTAACGTATTGTTGAGCACTGTCTAAGTAAATACAAAAAATATATACACAATATATTATATAGCATTATAATATTATATGTGTATACATAAAAATTATAATATATATATATAGTAAAAAAGAAGTGTGGTAAATTAAATACCATCAAAGCTTGTTATAGATGCAATATGTATTTTATAAAAAAGAAAAGACAAAATCGAAAACGATTTTTTTTTCCTTTTTTTATAAACTAACATTATGTATGTAGTTTATAGTTATACAGATATTTCGCTAATAAAATTAGCCTCATCAGTGTAGTTGAAAATTCCGATGTAATTGGAAAGCCAGCTTCTGTTGGTGTGAGCCGGCGAATGAGATGTTGTTTTTTTCTCTCTCGTATGAAATCACGCAAGCACGTGGAAGGTGATTTCATACGAGAGAGAAAAAAACAACATCTCATTCGCCGGCTCACACCAACAGAAGCTGGCTTTCCAATTACATCGGAATTTTCAACTACACTGATGAGGCTAATTTTATTAGCGAAATATCTGTATAACTATAAACAACATACATAATGTTAGTTTATAAAAAAAGGAAAAAAAAAATCGTTTTCGATTTTGTCTTTTCTTTTTTATAAAATACATATTGCATCTATAACAAGCTTTGATGGTATTTAATTTACCACACTTCTTTTTTACTAAATTTTAAACGGATGCTTATAAAAAAAAAGTATGAACCTTTAAAACTATATATATATATATATATATATATATATATATATATATATATATATATATACTATTATACCTTGCTAGCTCGCTATGTGTTCGCCACTTGAAATACTGTACACTAAAATGTTAAATAATAAATAAACACAGATGTTCGCATTAATTTTAAAATATTAACATTTTCGTACAGTTGATGCACATATAGTTCTCTTGTTATGTATTGTCAAAAGGAAAATATACATAACTTTAATTTAGATGAGAAAACACAAAACGTTACGATTAAAGTTCACAGCTTAAAATTGATTCTCATTTAGTCAAAAATAAATAAAACTCATCCAATTAATTCAAGTAATAATCAACTACACCAGTTAAACTCTTTGTGTCTACTTAGATGGTTTAACTTACACAAGTAGGATATAAAGTTCTATTTAAATCTTTACTAAGAAAAAAGACAGTATTTTGTTGTTTCAATTTAAATTGGTCATTTTCTGATTAAAATGCAATTTCAAACTTAAACATGTCAGACTGACGGACGGACATTGTTTTTTTTAGAGTATCGTATTGTTGTCAAATTGAATTCAGTAGTGAAGCTACTAATTGCAGACATAAACGTGACGGACTTATGGACAGATGAGTTCATAGACATTCAAGGACGCGTCTATAAAACAATTGAATGAAATGTTCAATAAAATAGAAGTTGCCAAGTAGTTTTAATTTTTTTTAATTCTTGCAAAATCATTTATTCGGATCAAGATTTCTTTAGTTCAAGCTATTCAGTGATACACATCTATTCGTAGGGATACATTTAAAACCATTTAAAAAATGCTATTCAAGAAAAGTGTTCATCTAATTTACAATCATGTTTGCACCAAACCATACTTGGTACATATAATCATCAGTCTATGCCTGAACTATTCACCACCGTTTTGTTTTACCCCCGTTCAATGATATGTGAGAACACTTATATGGGCGTCTCATTGGAAGTGTGTGTGCTCTTGAGTTAGGCTGCATACTTACCGGATTTACCACCCTACATATTTATCGGCGAACTTTAAGCAAAAGTAACATCAATCTAAACAATACTCCGACTATTCTCAAACTGAGACATAAAAAATAGCCAAAGTCACAACAGTGACGACAGAGGGGTGTTACAGCGTTATGGACAATCTTTCACGACACATACAAGTATAGTTATCATAAAACTATTTAGACGTAGACTGAAGTTTATTCGTATAAAATATATGAGGCGAGCACTAAAAAAAATGTAAATTTTATTAACGATGCAAAGGGTTGTATTTTTATGTTACACTGTACACTTAAAACTGCGGTGAATTATAACTAAATGTATATAAAATAATGAAGTTCCAATGCTGCATACAATTAGGAGGGGACTGTAACTAAATGGTTAACGGCACGGACTAGAAAACTGGGTGTGCCAAGTTCGAATCAAACTCGTACCACAAAATGTCTTTTATGAAATACAACCGCTGACCTTGTGTCTTACTTCCTCAACAATTGGTAGATAAAATAATGAGTTCTGTTTGGTAATTTTATTTGGCAAAACATATAAACAAAAAGAAAAACTGGCTTAACCAGGAAAATATCAAATTTTACCAAAGTAAAATGAAAGTTTGGCAAATTTTATAATCTAACTCAAAACAATTTTTAAGAAAAACTCATAAACTTGGACATCTTCTATTGATTAGCTTTTTCTTATTAAATAAACGATGAGAAATCATCAAAATATATTGATTCTCGAAGTATTTTTATGCTACTTTTAGAAATTACTTTTCAAAACGAATTCGCTTCACATTTAAAACGTCTGCTTTCAAAAATCATTTGATATATCGCGTCATCAGATTTTGGATATATGCACAAACTGGACATTTTAAAGGATGAAATAATGACATGAATATAACAGATTCATCTCTGAAACGCTCGTTTTGGCTAGGATCCAAGTGTAGTATATGATCTGATACAACACTTTATCTTTTATGTCCTAAGTCATTGAAGGAGAAATTATTCTAGACTGAGGCACATTTAATTTTTTTTTTGACATATTTTTTTTTAAATGATAGAGGGTATAAGTGCGGTTATGTATCTATTACACTCTGCAAAATGGAAATAGAAAACAATCAAAATTGTTTGTTTGATTTTATGCTTATTCTTTAAATAAATCAAAAAAAATGATACTCTTAAGATGTGTGTATTTGATCTGCATGTGGAATTATGGCAACTCTATTTTAAACGAGAGTGTAATAGACGGAAATGCCGAGCGAGCGAATAGCAGAGCGCATTACTAGAAGTACACGTTATCATCTGGATACAATTGCTAGCACTATTTATTCTACTTTGATTCCATTCAATTATATATAAACTGTAACATACAAGCATACGTAAAATCATTTTCGGCAATTGTTGAGAAATACGGCCTGAAGATACGATAAAAAATTGCGTTTAGGCAAAAACAATGTTTTTTTAAAAAATCTTATTAAATAGGGAACCATTTTGAGTTAATATATATTCAATATTACGCATGTAATATGAAGAAAAACACGTATGAAATGTGTAAATCTGCTAGGAAATTACGAGTTTCAGAAACGTAAATTTACTGGAACCGGAAGTGCTTTTTTTATTACTCATCGAGCCATGTATTTTGTATCGCTCAAGACGAAAGGTGTTAAAAAGTATTATTTACTACGTAATACTAAATTGATTCTAACTTCAAAATGTTCATGTCATGATTATATATATATATATATATATATATATACACACACATCTACCCATTTTTTCTACATAACGGTAAATATTAAGCATCTTCATTGTTATATTTTTCTTCATATATTATATGCAAGAAAACACACTTTTTATTTTGTCATCTAATTCTCATACGTATTTAAGGTTTGTAGAGACTCTGGATCAATTAGATGGCAACGCTGAAAAAGGAAAGTCGTATTTTTTCAATGCTTGGAAAGATATTGAGAAATATTAGAGAGTGCATAAATCAACATCGACTGAATAAAAACAATGGAAATGTCTAGATTACTATGTTACAACTAAGTGACTTGTTCATTGAATTAGTATCACGGCAAATTAGAACAATTAATGAGGAATTCTTCAAGCATAAATCAATCACAGAATGAAGATATATTTAAGCATGTAGTGTGGGTAAATTATATAAAAAAAACACTTTAAGGATATGTTTGTATCGACAACTTAATATGATGAGAGATACATTAAGATGATTAGACCCATCTAAAAATAATATTTCAGATGTAATTGTGATAGATCGATAGAAAAGGATATTTCAAGCGTAAGAGTATTACTAGGGCATCGATTGACAACCCACTGATAACCTAATACAGAGATGACCATAGACATTGTAAAAGTATCTACTTAAAAGGAAATGATAACACCCGCGTTTAGTATTGAACATATTTAAAATTTGAGCCTGACAGACTAACGGAGAGATTGACAGACGGTTGTTCTCATACATGTGAGAAACACAAAAACAATGTAACAGAACAACATGTCAGAGTAATGTGTTGAAAATAGTGGCTATGCAAACAATCATATTCTTTATAGATAAATCAGAATCGACAAGCTATGAAATAACACAAACTGGACACTTTAAAATGAAATAATGACATAAATATAACAGATTCATCTCTCAAACGCCCGTTTTGGCTAGGATCCAAGTGTAGTATATGATCTGATACAACACTTTATCTTTTATGTCCTAAGTCATTGAATGAGAAATTATTCTAGACTGAGGCACATTTAATGTGTTTTTTTTCCAATCCAAGATACCTCTTTTTGGGGGAACTGGATTTTCCTTACACTAAACACGAACCTTGTGTCTAACTCTGCCATCGTAAGGAGGCAATTATATAGAGACACCATTTTTCTGGCACTGCTGTTTACATCAGTTCTGGAATACTTTTTGGATTGTTTTGATCGATATGATATTCAAGAGATCCACACAGATAACAATATGTGAAGATAAATCCCTGTGAGTGTGAAGCCTATTAAAAATCACACATCTTACCGATGAAACGATCACCAAAGTGTCATCGCAGCCAGTGAAACGAGTGAATAATCACCGCATCATATTTAAACACTTGTGCATCCCTCAAAACAGCTATTTGTTTTATCGACGTTCAATCATATGCGGGACACTTTAGTGATCGTCACATCAATAGGATGTGTGATCTCTTATAGGATTTACACATAACTATATAGATTTTAATGTGCCGTAGTTTTCTAAAAAAAAAGTTTATCATGAAAATCTCTAGAATAGTCATGAAATAAAGAAGACTATCACGGCGAAAACCGGTTGTATTACCATGTGCTTGCAGTGCAGTAATGCACATTTTGATGTGAATTTTATGAATGATTGCATAGGTACTTTGTTTTGGTCACACTGTTTTACTGTTTTACTTGATGTAATAAATGTCGAAGATTTGTTTAGATATTTACTTTATTACAACAATTTCTATACGTATTCACTTAATAATTTCAAATTCATGATCTAAATTATATTTTCTTCTTTCAGGTAAGTGGTTTCTCTATGATTCTTTGAAAGTTCGCGACGTATTGTACGGAAGAACATATATTCGAAGGTAAGTGATTTTTAAAAATACGCATACAGAATTGAGAAAATGTTTCACAATAAAACATAGAGAAACCATATTTATAGGCAGACGTTACCCCCCCCCCCAAAAAAAAAGTATTATTATTTTTTAATAATGTATATCCATCTTGGTCTAGCTCCGAAAAAAATCTGAAGTAAATAATTAAAAAAAAATATTAAACATGTTTTATGTGGAATCAACATGTCTTGAAGCTGTTTTGAAACTGAAAATTATTCTCCGATATGAACTTTTTATACACAATTATCTTTAATTCAAAAAAGATGCCCACAAAAACGAAAATAGAAAAAATATTGGGTTGTAAATCACTGTCCAATGGTGAATAACATTCGTTGAATCTCACTTGCTTTTGTGCGATGTAATATCTTGGAAAATTGTCAATAAACAAACAGTTCTCCTGCAAACGACTGCTCGGTCTGGCTGTCTATATAAATAAAGGCTTATTATAACAATAGCAATAATTTGAATGAGTAAATATATTATTGACGCTACAAATAATAGTACGATATAAAACTATCATGTGATGTATATATATATATATATATATATATATATATATATATATATATATATATATATATATATTACAATAGAATACCAAATTTGTGACATAATTATGTTTTTTTAATGATCATGCTCCGCAAAATTCAACACCAACGATATTCGCCATTGCATA